>OX439380.1:15161482-15604527 GCA_949319315.1 Zelleria hepariella
AATTTGTTTAAATTTTCCCGTGATGGGTTTGCATAATTTGTTGCAAGTCAATATTGGACGATCTGGGTATTGGGCTAACTAAATGATTATCGCCCTGACCGAATTTCTAGCCATTCGGTATAGAAATAATAAGTTTTCAAGTCTCGAAATGATTTTGTAGTAAAAAGTTTAGAATAATAAGCTAGTAATAAGAGCATAAAATCTGCCAACAAACTATTTAGGAGTTTGGGGGAATTACTGTATTAGTTGGTATAAGTTTTTTGGCATGAATAAACCTTTTCTTACTTACTTAGGTGCTCGTCAAGCGCCCGCCAATTTAAAAAAATGGTGTACGCGGTAGAAAGTTTGGAAACGCTTTTTCTTGCATTTAAAAGTATAAAGACAAATGTTGTTCAAAATCACCAGTAGAAACAATACTTTAAAAGGCCTTTGCATCTACGTAATGAGATGATTTATTTATACAGCAGTCCAGTGGTACCTTCACCCACACTTTGTGAATTTGAAGTATCAAAACCACTCGCTAACGGTGAAGGAAAAACATCGTGAGGATACCCGCGCCTTAGTAGAAACAATAACTGCAGCTCTAAAACCACTACAATTTCAGCCATAAAATTCAGCCATTTATACAATTTTGTGGGAATTTTTAGGCATCAATTTAATAGCAGCTCGCGCTTGCGCCCCGCAAATTTGTAACGAGACGAGACATTTCTTGGACCGGTGTATCATGGAGTCACAAAGCGTATTTGATTTTATTGTTCAGCAGGCAGTGCCACTTTCTGTGCGTGCCAGGGCGCTCACTCAAAGATACACAATCAACGCGTAAAACGTCTGCGGGCGCGCAGCGAGAGACGGGCAGCGGCGCGGCGAGCTGTCATAAGATCTCCGGATGGGGTCGAAACTAGTCGTTTTTTTTTAATGTATCTGTTTGCACAGATTATTCAGTTTACTTACCACAGTGATGGGGTAGGCAGGGTTGATGACGGTGTACAGCAGGATGTGGTTCGGCCGCGCGGGCAGCTCGCGCTTGCGCCGCGGCTCGCTTGACATCAGGTTGTTTCCATTACTCTGTGGACAGCAAGAAAATACAATTTTTATGAGAGACCTTGATGGTAGAAAATAAAATAGACAGTATCCTAAAAAGCCCAGCAAATACCGTTCTAATCGATCGTACAATAGCCCGTAACGGTTTAATTCACGTAAAAGGTTACCGGTTCCCCTTTGGATATGGTTATAAAGTAGGTAGGTAATTTTGGATATAAAAACTTAAGTCTTGCAGTTCCTAACCCGCCGCCTGTTTCACGGCGGGTAAAATTGTATTTTTTCATTATTGTCAACAACACAACAACAATACCTAAATAAGCTGATTTTGTTTTGTGGTCGACAAACCAGTGGCACTGCCCAAAAAACTAGTTTTATGACCAAAACCTAGTTGTACTAGCCGTTCTTAATCGATTGGCAAAGTTAAGCAACAACGGCCGCGGTCAGTCCATGGATGGGTGACCGCTAGTGGCAATAATATCTGAGCGCTTCCGTGCTTCGGAAGGCACGTTAAACCGTTGGTCTCGGTTGTTGTTCATTAATAACAATCGTTAAGCCATGTCAGAGACCCTTTGGGTGGCCTAAAAACTCTGACACCAGGAGTGGCCACTACCTCATACGATTACCTACCCATGACCAAAACACATATTCGTCTGAATTATCGTTGTTCTGTTGTTTACAATAATGAAAACAATGCAATTTTATTGCCGTGAAATAAAAATAGCTGAACAAAAATAACTCAGTTCAGCTTCAAACTTGAAAAAACAATGAAAAATGGGCTTTCCCTCAACGCTGCTATTCTAAGATTTCTAAGGCCCGGTTTCTGAATTGAGAATTTTGCTAAGCAAATACTTAAGTATAGTTCTGTCACGCTCTTTTGTGAGAAATCTGCAGAGACATGACGATACTTACATAGTTGCTTAGTGAATTTCTCAATCCAGAAACCGGCAGTAAGGCTCTACAATAGTTTCATACTTCTGTGTTTTATCATTGAGGAGAAAATGGTCACTTCATCTGACGCTGGAACTATCTTGTAGATAGGATGAATGAGAGAAACATCATTCCGCTTAATATATCCGAAACTACTTCTCTCACGTGAGATTAATTCCTCCCCTACTTGGCAATGCGAATTGGCACCCTATTTCCTTGAAGAATAGAGATGATAATGCAATTTCGTCGGGTGGGCGAGAAGATTACCACGCGGACGGGACGGCAGCCGCGCGCGAAATTCAAATATGGAACAGTATTCGACGTCTTAAGGAGCAGCTCTTTGTATTACTAAAAACAAAAAATTACTACTATTACTACAAAATACGGAAACCTAAAAAAAAAAAAAAAATATAGATAGACATTTATTGTACACAAAATCGAATTATTAAAAATACTACTATGTTCAAAATTAAAAACACCCCCGACATTTACATTTTGAATAAAAATATCTCATAAACAGCTCAACCGATTTTGATTAAATATGTCTAAGAACCATCGCTAGAAAACAAACTTTCAAATTTTAAAAAAAACATCATCTACGTAGGTTAAAGATCCGTTTAAGAGCTTCAGTATTGATGAGTTAAGAGACCCCTTTCTGAAACGCCCTGTATAATAAAAGGATTTTAAAATACACGGGGAACCCAGATTAAGCCGCAATTTCACAAAAATATACTTAGATGTCAATGTTATCGGCATGATGTCACGGACTTTTTATGTAAGATTATCATCATCATCATCAGCCTGTTAACATCCAGCGCTGAGTAAAGGCCTCTTCGTGCTTACGCCACCTCTCACGATCCTGCGCCAGGCGCAACCACTGTTTTCCGGCTACTTTGGCTATGTTGTCGGACCATCTGCCTGGTGGTCTGCCAACCGATCTCTTCCCCTCTCGGGGTCGCCATTCCGCAATGGACTTTGTCCACCTTCCATCGGTACGTCTCGCCAGGTGTCCTGCCCACTTCCACTTCAAAGAAGTTATGCGTAAGATATACTACTGTTTATTCATATGCTGTATTACTGCCAACCTATAAATTTTACCGTAGATATTAAATAAACGTTTCACGGATACTCGGTCAATAATTGCGGTCGGATTATTTATGAAAATTATCATTAATAGACTATACCAGTAGCGTATAAAATATTAATTCAAACGGAGCACAATCGATGCATCGATTTTTACAAGATCAATGTCACACCACGCTACGGATTAAAACTTTTATAAAAAAGAAAATTTAACAATGATAAAGGTTTTAGAAACATCGCGCGAATGTAAATTAGGATCAAGCGTCTTACGCTAAAAGCAACTCTCGTCAAACATGTTTTTTGTTGGAAAATTGTTTTTATTAAAATAAACAATTATCTTTTGACAGTTCACCCATGACAGAAGCGCTCACAGCCTAGTTGGACTAGCCGTTCTTAATCGATTGGCAAAGTTAAGCAACATAGGGCGCGGTCAGTCCACGGATGGGTGACCGCTAGTGGCAATAATTTCTGAGCGCTTCCGTGCTTCGGAACGCACGTTAAACCGTTGGTCCCTTTGATTAATAACAATCGTTAAGCCGTGTCAGAGGCTCTTTTGGCGGCCTTAAAACTCTGACACCAGGGGTGGCCACTACCTCATACGATTACCTATCAGTTGATAACTCGTTGGATTCTAAAGCTAGATGTCCATTAGCGGCGGATCGGGTCGGGTCGGGCCGGGGCAGGCCGCAACTTAAAATCCGCCTGCCTGCATTTATATGAAACAGCGTCCACTAGCGGCGGACTATTGCGAAGCGGCCCGCCCCGCCCCGATCCGTCGCTTGTGGACGCTGTCTCATATAAATACAGGCAGTTTTTGCGTTGGAATCCTGCGATGCGGCCCGGCCCGATCCGCCGCTAAAAGGCCTACCACACGCACAAGCTTCCCCAGTTTTGCCTGCGCAAACCAGCTTGTTTAATGAACACTGCGCGTGTAGTTGGTAGGACGGTAGCATTCGCCAGACGGACGGACGGACTTAGTGGACGGACAGTGTTCAACGTACAAGCTGGCTTGCACAGGCAAAACTATGGTGAAGCTTGTGCGTGTGGTAGGCCCATAATATAATTAATGGACGTCTAGCTTTAGTGAACAAGGGAGCAGTTCGCGCAACCAAAACGATCACGTCGCTCATTCGCGCGATAGTTGCGTTCTTTTAGGACCCAAGAAGAACGTAAGACGAGATCTTCCCCTTAACCCATGACTAAGCCACTATTCCAAGCACTAAATAAACGCATCCATAATTCATCTAGCCCGGACCTATCCACCGGTGTGGGGCGTAATAAAACCTGATAAGAGAACCCTGTCGTTACGGACGGAATGCAACTTTGTTGGGCAGATTAACACCTGGTTGCAGGTGAACCGATATATATTCCCGCATTTTAGAAAAGCATTTTTTCCATGAAAAATGAAAAATATTCGCAATAATATTCTTGTTTCAAAATATCCCACCTGATTCGCAAAATGACTATGGCACTATTCGTGTTTTTTCTTTTTCAAAATATCCCTTAGTCGCAAAATGACAATCCTAAAACTACCTGTGAGGTTATTCTGTAAAACAAAAACGTAAAGTTGTAAAACGTAAATAATGTTTGTATGTATGTAGGGGGTAACCTCCAAAACTACTCATCCGATTTTAAAAAATCTTTTGTTAATAGAAAGCTACGTTATCGCTGAGTGGCTATTTTTTTTTTATTGTGATAACGGGGTTTTCGCGGATGAGGTCGCGGGCAAAAGCTAGTTATTATACAAAGTGACATTATGGTCTGTCAGTTTAATTTGGTGAATTAATTATTTTACTTTAGCCCGTATTTGCATTGTGCATTAGGCGCCACTGCACCGCAGGTCCAATTGATTCGCGTCTAATTTGGTAAATTAATTACGTTTGTCGGTCGTGCCAATCAGAGCTGAGTCTTGCGATAATTACATATCGCGAGGTACGTTATTTGTGTGTGTTATGTGTGTATCGCCATGTTTTTTTCCGTCCGGAATTTTCGGAGATTCGTATGCAGTTTGTTACGTTCGGAATCCCACTCGTTTTTCCGTTACGGAAAAATTCCGTCTGTATGTGGCCGGCCTTAATTAAGGTTCAACGAAAGTAGCGTGGCGGGAAGTGCACATGTTTCACAGTTTTTTCAATTTTGTAGCTAAACTGAGCTATTTTTGTTCAGCAATTTTGTATTAAACTGTATTATTTTCGTTATTCTAAACAACGAAACAACAATAACTAATAAATATTTTTATAAGGTTAAAAAATTCGCTCGGGACAGCATTTAAACCCGCAACCTCTTGCATACCGTGCAGGCGCTCTACCAATTCGGAAGGCAAAGTTTTTTGTTCGAAAGTCCGTTATTGGCTTAATCTTATCTTTAGACAATATTGAGAAACTAATTTCAATATTTTTATTTTGGTTCAGAAGTTTGGATTTTACAACGTTTCAAAGATACGGTTTTATGACGTCACGCGACGGTCTGCATACTGTTGGCGGTCATAGGAACAAAACATTTTAGCGCATAATAACAAAACTACTGGACCAAAATAAAAAATATTGAAATTAGTTTCTCAATATTGTCTATAGATAAGATAAAGCCAATAACGGACTTTCGAACAAAAAACTTTGCCTTCCGAATTCAGCTAAAAAAAGTCAAGTAACTGTGTTGATGCGAATTATCCAACCTCATTGATACTAGTCTTCTTTATAAAAGTTCCGTAGCACGGGTTAGTGCTTTAGGAGATACAAAAACAATAATTCAGCTGGTACTGGGTTTTTCCAAATTTGTCATTTTGTGAGAGTGGCTGCGACTGCACTTTCGAGTTTTAGAACAATATTTTTCTTCATTACTTGTACTTCTACCGTATTTCTTCTGTAGCATAGTCGGCTGATGTGTTTCACATTATAATTAGCCGATATTGATTAGCTTGCTTTGCTCTGCCGTCAAATGGGGCGATTGCAGTTCTGAAATGCAGGTTTCATTATTCTTCTATGCATATCAAGTATGCGATTGCTATAGCCTCTATACGTAGCAGGGTAAAGTTGGACTGGTCCTTCATATACTACATATGCGACGTATTTTGATATCTGGTCGCTTGAGTGTAAGTGCCTAGAAACACACGGGCGTATGTATAGGCAACATACGACGCGTATGTGGCTTATGTATACGTCACATACGCGTATGACGCATAAAAAACGTCGCCTATGACGCGTAAGATGGGCGAAAAGAGGGGGCCAGAGACAGATGGAAATCTACTGTGGAGGAGGCCAACACCCTAAAAGGGTTATAGCGCCAAAGGAAGTAAGAAGTAAACTAGTGATGATAATGATGGCCTCCTCGTCGTATCCGACGACAGCGACCGTCACTGCTCCCTAGCATGTGCTCTGATGTGGCTAGACAGGCCGAACTTTGTTTTGAAAACCCGGTCACATTCAGCGCAGGAGAGCTGTCCGACGTCATTGAATGTGTAGGTGTAGGAAGGTTTCGGTCTTGTCTTCCTTATTTGGCGTTTTGCTTCCAAGTTTTCGAGACGACTTTTTTCAAAGTTCTCAACGCCTCTGTGGACTGAGTTACGCGTATGAAGGACCAGTGAGCTTCTAGCTTTATTGTTTTGGAATCTTGTATACCCCTTGCACGAAGTGCTACATTGGAATCCCGCTAGCAGCCAATGAAGCGCTCACAGGCTAGTTGGACTAGCCATTCTTAATCGATTGGCAAAGTTAAGCAACATCGGGCGCGGTCAGTCCATGGGTGGGTGACCGCTAGTGGCAATAATATCTGAGCGTTTCAGTGCTTCGGAAGGCACGTTAAGCCGTTGGTCCCGGTTGTTGTTGATTAATAACAATCGTTAAACCATGTCAGAGGCCCTTCTGGGCGACCTAAAAACTCTGACACCAGGGGCGGCCTCTACCTCATACGATTACCTACCTACCATTGGAATCCCGCTCTTGACGGCGGTTTTTTAACACCCTGTATTGTGCTCATAGCGTGCCGTTTCATAACCATTTCCCCGCGCAATCGGTCAACCAGGAACTTTTGCCTGTAACGCATTGGCGTGACTATGGCGTCCCAGCAGAAGGACAAAAACGGGGTTTCCTCGTTTTTCTCATAGAACCAGAGAACCTCTAGAATTAGAATCAGAATATTCTTTGCTGTACTACAAAAACATTAAAAGCATCGACAGCATTAATAAATCGTAATTGAAGTTGTCAACTGGGAGCCCATTTTGGCACCATTGCGTTACAGGCTAAGGCCCCTGACGGACGGAACCGACAAAAGGGCCATTGTCGCTCGGATTAAACGTCCCCCAGTTAAAAAAAACACGGCGTCCCTTCCGGACGGGACGTGTCCCTTGCAAATGATAATTACTTGGTTGTTAGTGCTATCGCTAACGAGACAGGTGTTTTTGGAGGGCGGATTATTTTTTGGGTACTCCGCATTCGTCGTAATCGT
This sequence comes from Zelleria hepariella, assembly GCA_949319315.1. NCBI lineage: Eukaryota > Metazoa > Arthropoda > Insecta > Lepidoptera > Yponomeutidae > Zelleria > Zelleria hepariella. Next base: position 15,168,974 of record OX439380.1, read on the forward strand.
AAGCCCTAAAACTTAGGCTTCTTCATTAAAAATAAATTTGTTATAGCCGGTACACACAACAGTACGTAGACGCTTCCACTTTCGTTGCAAAGAAGCCCGTAATGTAATTCAATAGCCATAGTCACACATACCCCATGGCAGCTCTTACCGTGCGCGGCATAAAAGCGCCAATCGAACAATATCCTAGCGTGTGGCCCACTGTACACACCACGACAGCACGTAGACGCTTCCACTTTCGTTGCAAAGTCGCCTGTAACGTAATTAAATAGAGTGCACGCGTGTAAGCGTCTAAGTGCCGTCTTGTGTACATTTTACATTTGCTGACCCTCACACTAGGCAAGGCCTATCTCATGGGGTTAGTAAAAACATTTTTATCGGATTACCTTCGTACACACGACAGCACGTCGACCTTTACACGCTAGCACTCTACTCGGTTACGTTACGGGCAACTTTACAACAAAAGAGTACACTCTGACGTGGTGTCGTGTGTACAAGTACGAGTTTAAACTGGACGCTGCATAAATCATCTCATACCTAGAAATAGTAACACTTGACGCTAGGACAACGCTTTTGTATTAACTTTTGTATATTTTACGCAAACTAAAACCTTGCAGACGTCTTCAAATACCAAACAAACAAACAAAGAAAGAAACCCGGTCCATTAGTCATAATTAAAACGCATAAGGAAGCCAGCGGAGCGGAGTAAGAAGAAAAATGAAAAGGGAACGGCCGCCATTTTGCTTAAAACATACAGGGGCCTTAGCCTGTAACGCAATGGCGTGTCGATGGCGTCCTAGTAGAAGGACAAAACCGGGGTTTCCTCATTTTTCTCCTACAACCAGAGAACTAATCCTCTAGAATTATAATCAGAATATTCTTTGCTGTACTACAAAAACATTAAAATGAAGGAACGACAGCATTAATAAATCGTAATTGAAGCCTTCAACTGGGATCCCATTTTGGCAACATTGAGTTACAGGCTACGGCCCCAGTGCCGCAATGGTGCCATAATGGGCTCCGAGTTGACGGCTTCAATTACGATTAATTAATGCTTTTGTAGTACAGCAAAGCATTTCTGATTCTAATTCTAGAGGATTAGTTCTCTGGTTGTAGGAGAAAAAAGAGGAAATCCCGGTTTTGTCCTTCTGCTGGGACGCCATCGACACGCCATTGCGTTACAGGCTAAGGCCACAGCTCAATTTTCTCCTTTATTTATCAGTTTTAAAAGTCGTAAAGCGAGGATCATCAGGGGCAATCGGCACGGAGTGGGGGGAATAACATCAGCAACTTTTGTAAGGGTCGTGGTATACTCGTACAGGGAGCGAAAGAGCGAGAGAGCGCGTGCGAGAAATCAGGAAAGTGTTTTGTTGTTCGATGTAGGGGTAGTGAAGTTAAAGATGGCTTTCACTTTACTACCTCATTGCTTAACGCATTGCGTAATTTGCATAGTAGCACTTTACGTCTTACAAAGTTACAACCAATGACACAATATTTGGTCTCGGACAAGAAAAATGCCTCTAGGCTAGGCTGATTCACTGCAAGTAAAATTATTAGCAATTTTCGCCACATGTTTGTCACTGAAATGTGGAAATGGCGGTATCTACTTGTGCAACGTTTGTTACAACAACGGTAAAGCTCTTCTGAGAGAATAAAGATTTGGTGCAGAAAGTGGAATTGGTGAAGATCGATTTAATCATTATTGCTGGCTAAGGAGGCTTGAGTCTTGCGTAGACCTGGGGGGTTACCCTTGACGCCATTGCGTTAATATTTACAAAGTTTGAAAATTTATTTCTCTTTTACATCGCATAATCATCCTTTGATTTTATATACTTCGTAATGTTTATGCAAAGGTAATACTATTTTGTACAATACCAATATAAAATGAGTCTTAATTCGTGAAATATTGAATTTTGTAAAATCCGCCATATAGAAAAAAAATGCGTCAAGGGTAGAGGGGCTGCACAGATTCGTTTTCGCAGTTAACTTCGCAGCCGCCAAAAAGATTTGACCTCCCTGTAGTTACGTCGCCGCTTGGTGTACCGCGAACTCTAAACGGGCATCAGAATTAATGAAGTCCCATAATCAAGAATAAACGATGTGATTCGCGAGTAAGACGTGCACAAAAGGGTCCGCCATTTTGTTTTCTGTTTTTCATAACACAAATCTGGCAAAGGCGTTGTTGAGTCGCACCAAAGGGTTCCGTATGCTCAACACTTTGTACCGTCGGCCACACGCTAGGATACCCCTTTTTGTTCGATTGGCGCCCTTATGCCTCGCGCGGTAAGAGCTGCCATGGGGTATCTGTGACTGTGGGCGACCATACCAAATTCAGATGGTTGCTCTCGGTCTCGGCTCGATCTGAATTAAACAGAACTACTCAGATTATTCTATCTGAAATGATTTATTTATACAGCGTCAAGTGGCACCACAACTCACACTAGACGGGTGAAGTGACCTCGGACGGTGTAGTGTAGTGCCTGCGGAGTACGTTTACCCTGTCAATTGCCCAATACGAATAAAATGTAAAGTGGTAGTTTTTCGTACTAAAATTTTGCATTCATCCGCCGAAAAGTTTTATTCAACGATTGAAAAGTCACTCGAACGAAGTGATTAACCAATTGGTATAAAATATTTATTCATGCAGAAAAATTGGAAAAAAATATCAATTACAAAACACAAACATTCACAAAAGTTTCGTCAAAATATAAAACAATAGTCAATAAAATAATAATGAAAAAAAAAACATGTCAAAAAAAAAGGGCACAGAAATTAAAAAAATAAAAACAAAGTCACAATAAAAACTAAATACAATAAACAAACACACACACCTTAACCAAATAAACCACTCCGGGCCATCTCCGACCCAAAGGTCCCCATAACGCTCGCTGGTATTACTTCGGCTCATAGACGCCCTGAGGATACTGGATTTTTTTTTACGCTAATAGCTTTCCTGGATCAGGTTATTTTACAATCCAAACATTTCATTCAGTGTGACAGACATTTGGGCTGTGTCGGGCTCTTGAGTGAACTAATCCAACGAACAATCTGACTGAAATTTATTTGCAAATCGATAGGTGTCTCGCTCATGATCATAGTGATCATGATGGGCAAAATTGTGGGGAAGAGGCGTGCTGGTAAAAGAAGAAAGTCGTGGCTCAGAAACATCAAGGAATGGATGGAGATAGCCAGCGTCGAACATCTATTTCGCTTGGCAAAGAATAGAAAAGAATATGAAGGGCTGACGGCCAACCTCCATTAGTGGAGAGGCACGCCAAGAAGAAGAAGAAGATGTCAGATGATTTAGATGGAGATAGCTTTATGCTAAATGACTTCAAAAAAACGAGGAGGTTGTCAATTCAGATCTTTATCTAGGTGCACCGATTTTGATAATTCTTCTTTAGTTTGAAAGGGTATACTTCCCGTGTGGTCTCATAATGGTGAAGATCTGATGAAGAACTTCGGAGATGGAGAACGGAACTCCTCAACGGACGGCAGCAAATCGCTCGGAATCAGTGCAATAACAGTGTACCTTTTCACCAGTGAAGTCACTTTTTTTTTGTTAAGTTTGTATAATTTATCAAAGTTTGCACGGGCGAAGTCGCAGGACTCGCGAATAAAAGCTAGTACGTACAAATGGACTAATAGATGAAGGGGTTTATACGCGTGTTCGTTCATACAGTATGGTTCCATTTGGGCCTTTTAAGGTCCGGAACCCTAACGGGCCTGTATTCATTTCGGCACGATTTAATGTCGTTGGAAACATTGCCGGAAGCAGATTCGCAAATTTTCCAATTATACTGGCATTCTGTTATGGGGCAACGGTCAGTTTGTATGGTAAAATATCGGCTTTCCCTGTCATAGACAGGGTTGGAAAACAAAACGTCTGATAATCTAGTGGTTCGCCCCGAACTATGAACTCGCGACCCCATATCTCAGCAAGCCCTCGACCGATTTGGCTCATGTTCGAACTTAAAAATTATCTTTGCCTCATTTACCTGCCTACCAAGTTCCAGTAGACTCGGAGAACTTCGCTCGCTCGTTCAATGGGCGTTGATCAGTGAGGCATCGATTGACGTAAATTGAAAACCATTTCGAGGAATAGGGATACTGATTACTATAAGGGGTTTAAATAAGTAAAATTAAAATGGATTATTAATATTTATCGCCAACAAAAATATTTACTTAATTTTTCTTTCGATGACGTCATCATAGCCTCTAATGCGGTAGTTCCATTGCCTACAAATATTTAAAAAAATACATTCGTCAACAACAACTGTCAAAAGTGTCAAATTACTGAGAAAATAACCTTCTTGTTGACTTGACACTGACATTTGTCAAACGTCAACATATTTTTATTTTTTAAAAGCATGAATGAATGCAATGAACTTAGTATACTCCGTGCAATTTTAGTGGTTTTAAAGCCGAAGGTATTTTGTTGCACTGGTCATTCTGAGCCTAATAAAAAAATTTCTTTTCAGCACGCGCGAAAAAAAAATTCACTTCTCCATACAAATGGTGTCGATTGGAGATAGACATTTGTATTGGGAAGAGTTTTTTTTTTCGCTCATTTTGGAGTAAAATTTTGGAATTTGGCTCAGAATCACCAGTGCAACAAAATACCTTCGGCTTTAAAACCACTAAAATTGCACGGTGTATAATGCCAGTGGTGACGTCATCCACAAAACTTTTAGAAATTATAAATAATGAATAAAAAAATATTTACATAAAAAATTAAGAAAATATTCAAATCAGTTTCTTATATTTGTTTATATTTTCGATTTATAAAATAAAAAATAGGATTTGACGATGCCCATTAGTTTATTTCATGCGAATCAGTCAGTATGGACCACATTTTGGCTTTATGCACAACTCATTACCCTGATGTTATTTTGAAACAGAATTTTTTGAAATTGTAATTGTTTCACACTCTCGTCAGCGTGATGTCTACAGCTCACAGTCACTAGTATTATTGTGATTTTCACCGTTGATGTCGAGATTCGTGTTTTCTCGCCAAGCCAGGAATGTTTTCTTTACCCTTACTACTCTTAGTTATAACTACACATTCAGTATAGAGGTATTCTCCGTACCGGGCTAATCTGGTTTGTTCAACATTGGAATTACTTAATACAGACATTTGATAATCTCTGTTTGAATAATTCATAAGGCATTTTGTGCTACGCGCCGGGCGGTGGCTTTAATCCGTTGCAATAGTGACGGTATTCACTCGGCAGTAGATGGCATATTCTGTTGACGATACTTTAACCCTGTTACTATAGCCTCAGTGGATCACAATAGCCACAGACGGGCTTATATGGAACAAAACATGAAGAGGCATAAGGACGTATGCCTTCTTCATGTCTTTCCAGCAGTGGAGGATATAAATGCTGAAGAAGAAGAAGACTATATTCTCAACCCCTGTATGCTAGAGGTTACAGGAAGGGACTATTATTTGTTAATTATCTTTTGCTTTTACTGTAAGTACGTCGCTATTGTTTTGACGTGTCTTAGTTGTGAGGAGAAAGAGTGTGTGATGTGATGAAATGACGTCAAAGATTTTTGGTTTTAACCCTTAATCGGGCACGGGTACTATAAAATTATCATTGGTTTTGGAGTTCAATTCTTATTTAATGTGGGGTCTGTATCTACCACGGCCACGGCCTTATTAAGGGAATACTCTTTGTGGATTGTTTTTTTTTTAAATTTCAATGAAACAAAAACATTTGTTTTGGTTTAGATTAGGTTCGCACCTGCAACAGGCACATAATATCATATTTAAGCTAAGTCTTGATTTCACTGCTACGGAATCGGCGATCAAACGTTAGGAGTTTGAGGATCACGAATCACAGCCGTTTAATCCCCGATCTCGAAGTGGCGAAACTGGCACTATGAGCCTGGTTTATATTAGGCCTTAATTTTTTTATGCGAATTCATCGACATTCAATAGTTTGAATTTAATTATGTTCTAATAAAGTTTATAAATACAGTTTTAAACTACTTTTATGTTTAAACTAAGATTGATAATAAAAGGTGAAAGTCAAAAGCTTCTCGTTTCCATAACCAACGTAACAAAGTACTAAGGTTAAGTCTAAAGAAAACATTCAAACCAGAAGAAACCACTTTGACTACCGAAATAAACTAAGTCAGTGAGTCACAAAGTTAAAGCACCACCGTTCAGCCGGAAAACACTCCTACTTCAAAGGCAATAAGAGCCCTTTTCGCCCGCATAAGATTGAGGAAGATGAACTGGGAGTAAAGGTAATTGGACTGAATTTTGTTTCGGATACTGAGAAGAGTAGGGCATTTGGACATAAATGGATTTTCGTCGCCGTTGAACTTTTTTTCTCGTTTAATATTCTTCTGCGTACCGTTTTACTACAACTTACCAGAGAAAGAGAGATTACAATCGGACTTAGAAACGCGAAAGTTTGTAAACATGTTACTATTTCACGCAAAAACTGCTGAACGGAATTTGATGGTAGTAAAGAGATAGCTTACACACTTACAAGCCTAGTGGGACATGTACAGTCGGCTGTGGCTAGGATACCTCTTTTTGTTCGATTGGCGCCCTTATGCCGCGCGCGGTAAGAGCTGCCATGGGGTATCTGTGACTGTGGCTGACCGTACACTTGTACAGGCTATATGTTACTTTTTAGTCGGTTCTTTTTATAATCCGCGCGCGATGAGAATGGGATGGAACCTTGTCAAAGTCAATCGAAGACATTTTACTTTGACAAGGTTGCTTCGACGCGAGTTTGCTTACCGCGCGCGTCTCAGTTCCAAAAGGCCGCATCCCATTCTCATCCCGCGCGCATTATACAACGTGTTACAAAACATCCGAACTCTTTTTACCTACTGGTCAACAGGATGTGAATTCAGTAAAAAAAAGTTGAGAAAAACAATTTTTATTTTAACCTCAAAATTGAAAATTTTTCATACCTCTTTTGCTTTTGGTATTATCTGGAATTAAAAAATATGTTTGTGTGCGAAGGTGCATTTGCATAGCTTTGAGTTGTTTAAACATTGTGAAAGTCAATGAAAACAATATTTAAAAAAATACTTTTTTCCCGCCACAGCGTTCACATTTTATTAATTTAAAAATCAACAGAACGTCATAGAGCAAAAAAAATTGGTGATCCCTATCACCGGGCGCTATTACCCTGTAAAAAGAGTTAGGATCATTTGTAACACCTTGTAGATGACGTGTTAAGCGGCCACTTCTACCCATTAGAGTAGTTAGTCGAGCACGCGCATGTTCCTCCCAGTGTATTAAACTGTTCGCACTCTTAGCTTGTCATCGGGACATAACTTTCGTGGCAAATTGCAGCGGACGTTTTGGTTTAATGCGATTCAAATTGGATTTTCTCATTAGAATAGCAACGTTATTGATTTTGTTCTGCTGGCTTAGCATGTGCGGTCCTATCCAGGGGCCTGAGTCTGTCTGTATAGCAATGGTGCCTCGATATGCATAAAGTAAAAGTAAGAAATTACTTAAAGTTAGTACATACATAAAAACAAAGTTTACTTACATTAAAATCATATTTAATACCTGCCTTAAAACTGTACTAATGAAACACATCGAGCAAGCCCCGATTTGATCGAAAAAAACAATTTTGAACACAATTTTCCGAAAGATACTCGTAAAACTGTTTCAAAGCAGTAGTTAGTAGCTGTTTGCTATTTTAATTTGCAAAATATTCACGACATTATTATAACTTGTGGTTCGCCCCGAACTATTAACTCGCGACCCCATATCTCAGCAACCCCTCGACCGATTTGGCTCATGTTCGAACTTAAAAATTCTATTTGCCTCATTTACCTGCCTACCAAATTTCATGACGATCCGACTTAATTTACTCAAGTTATCGTCGAACGAACATTTATACATACATACATACAAACGCCGGATTGTTCCAGTAGACTCAGAGAACTTCGCTCGCTTCGCTCGCTCGTTCAATAAGAAATAAAACCGCATTATTGGACCTCGCGCTACACAAGCGCCCCTAGCGGCGAATCTGAGTGCGGTAGCCTTCATTAATTAAAACACCAACGTTAATTAACTACAGCCGAACGGATTAACACTGTTGCAAGTTGGCGCAGTTAACGCACGCCTCTGATTGCACTCTGATAATGACACGATTAACTCTGATGGCCTTTAATTTGAATACAAAAGGTGCGGGTATACAGTGCGCCTCCATTGCGTGATGTTATGTTTGAGTTGTTGTTATGACATGATTGGGTTCAAAACAACTTCACTGACCAAAAAAACACCCTGTAAATGTCTGTGGATACGACTCATGCATGTACCATGTCCCAAAATGGGTAAACTCATGTGATTGGACAAAGCTCGTTAAAAAAAAGTGGAACAAAGTTTTTTTCTAAACTTTTAATCATACACGATTTTTTTTATTCAAAACGGTTTTGAGTCAAAAGACCGCCAATTTTGAGTCTGTTTAAAAAATATACGTCTACTACATTTTTTTTAGGACAAGGTCAGAAAAACTTCAAACCCATCATACCTACAAAGACTCGAATTATTCGCATTGGTTGAAAAATAACAAAAGGGCGCCCGGCGAAAAGCTTTCTACGTATAATGTTGTAACATAGAAAATAATACGCCCTTTAAGCATGGAAAGACAATTCCGCAGAAAGGTATGATGCTGATGTCGCAATTCGTATTCTCACAGGTTCTCTACATGGGAATATCAGGGTGATTCCAAGCTCGGACTAAGGATTTGCCCTTTCTTTATTTACTGTTTTCCTCGATTTAGTTGCAATGTGATAGCAAGCTGTCAGGATGGTATAGGTGCTGGGCAAGCCTACTCCATCTAAAACAATGTCCCAGGCACTGCAGCGCCGAGTGATCTCTTCATCCATCTAGTGTGAGTGAAGGTGCCACTGCCACTGGACGCTGTATAAATCATCTCATTACGTAGATGCAAAGGCCTTATTGTAGATAGCATGGTTATTCAAAATTATTTAAAATAAAAATCACGGCAAAATTAGAAAATATGCGACTACAGTTAATTACCTCAATATGTGGTTTGCTAGGCTGAACATTTTCAAAATGTTCAAAGAAATGCTTACAATTTCTAAACGAAGGGACCAGGATTATTTTTATTATTTTTCCCAGTGCCGTTATGACTTCCCCTTTCACCCAGTACCCGCTTGACGTTGAAATAAATAATTAAAAAAAGAATTGGATAATATGCTAACCTTTTTGGGTCTATTTACTTTTTATAGTGACACTTTTTGTATCGATTTTTGTTCTCTTTATTCTTGTAATCTTGAAATATGCCGAAATTATGAAAATGATAAAATTTTCGCAAAATACGGGGTTTTCATTTAAAATCAGTACAAAACCAGCGATAGCATCCTCCAGAATTACGGAACACCCTGTATAACGATATTTTTTAATTGGTAGCTAATATTTTTTTACAATCGGGGTCCAAACCGGGACCAAGCCCGAACGTCGTCCCAACACACGTCCCATCGACATTTCAGTGGGCAGTCCATTATTTCTGCGCTCTACTACAAACCTTTTTCTGCACGGTTAGCCGCCTCAGAAACATTTATAAACCACATTCTGGCGACCTATTGTTTCCTACTAGTTGTTCGGAAGATAGACCTACCACCACTTGCTACAAGAGTCATCTTCTTACAAACGCTTTAAGAGGGAAGGCGGGTAACCTCAACTCCATACAAAAGGGGAGACCTGTTTCCTCCCTGGATAATTGTTTTAGAAAAAATATGTTTATGCCATTCAATCTATTTACCTCTGCCATGTCCCTATGTTTTCCTTTTTTTATTATTTTAATTATTACGCAGCGAGATAGTCTTAAGGTTCGACGATACTGCTATCGTCGAACCTTAAGACTATCTCGCTGCGTCTCCATTGGCTGGCAATGACGCGATTTCCTATTGGCCAATGGGGAAGGCGCATTCGTGATTGCCTGACTCTGTAGGTTAAGGGTACAAGAAAGGGACCCGATAGAACACGGTAAAGGTGTTACTTGACCAAAAGGATCGATGGAAAAATGTTGCTGACGGGGTTTTTAGGGTTCCGTACCCCAGGGGCGCCAAACGAGACCCAACTAGGTATTACTCAGCTTAGGTGGCCTGTCTGTCTGTCTGTTGTACACACGACAGCACGTCAGCGCGAGTCCGATTCGCACTTGGCCGGTTTTTTTAACAGACTATGGACTGGTACTTATTTATTAGTGTTTATTTAATCATATTTATTGAATTATAGGTTAGTTCAAAGTTATATCCAAAGATCAAAGTATTCTAAAGGACATTAAGACACGTTGCCGCGGGTATAGGTTCGTTGCAGAGTAAATTCGCAGCAAATTCATTGAATTTTTTGTGTTAACTGGACATTTAATTATATGCACTATCAAAATGCCAAAATATGCATGCAATATGCACTATCAAAAGGGCGGAATATGAACAAAATATGCAATATCAAAATGCTATTTATTATGAGAATTCACGTTTATTTTCACAAAAGTACGGTTAATCTATCATTAGAGAACATAAAGACGCGTATAAACAAAAATTTCCCGAAATTATGATACATAAAATGTTTTAAAAAATGTCAAGGCTCAATTTTTGTCATACCCTCATCATCATGATGATCAGTTCCTTTCATCCCTAATCAGGGACATAGGACTCTCAAAACAGTTTTCCAATCTGACCGATTTTGCGCCTTCATCTCAAGCTCGGATATGCTCATTCAAAGAATGTTAGCCTCCTCTTGCACATAATAACATAATTTTCTACATAATTATGAGGCACCCCTTTCGGCAAAAGACCTACATATGTAGAAGCGGTAGAAGCAGAATGAGTGCACAGGTGTGTTTTGGTGTTTATTTTATCTATCTGCTAAAGGGCAAATAGGATGAAGTGAGGATGCGCCGTCTCTTTCCAACAACAGTGACTTATAGGATCGAAAGGGAAATAAATAGGTACGGTCGACCACAGCCACAAATACCCTATGTGGCAGCTCTTACCGCGCGCGGCATAAGGGCGCCAATCGATCAAAAAGGGGTATCCTAGCGTGTGGCTGACTGTATTACGTTTCTTGGGATATTATTCTTAAAAAGAAATGTACACACGACAGCACGTCGACCCTTACACGCTAGCACTCTACTCGGTTACGTTACGGGCGACTTTACAACAAAAGTGTGCACTCTGACGTGCTGTTGTGTACAAAGTGGTATTTTATTATGAGAATTCCTTTTTCTGGATTCCTTGAATTTAGGTAACTTCTTATTACTATTTTCCCCCGTAATTTGAGCTTTTCAGTGAAGTCATAAAAATACGTCACATATTTTTCTCGTCGGTATAATATCAAGTTGGAAAAGCGACCCAAGTAAGCAATAATAAAGCTACATAAAATTAAAAACTCATTTCCGGATTTTCATCATCGCAGATAGGAAATTTGACAGAATTTTAATAAAAAGGCAGTCTGAACCCCTATGGACAAAAATACAGACGTTTTTTTTCTATCCACCGCATTTATGTTTGTGCAAGATGCCGACTTTCCGTACAATTTTGATAAAAAAATGCGTTTCGGGCGATAACTATAATGTTTGCATCTACTAAATTACAACGAAAAATTCTACCATTGGTGCCAATCGTTTCCACAGATTATTATCTAGCTATGTAACTAAATCAGTCCTTTAAAAACTACAAAAAAAAACTTAACTACAGGGTGCAATCGAATTCAATGGCGGAACTTAAGTGGGCTGTCTACTAATCACTACAAACAACGTGTACTAGGTGGCAAAAATAAAGGAGCGAAAAACATATCAGCTGTCCATACATTTGGTGCAGTACTGAATCCATCTTATGTATAGAACAGCTGGTATTATTTTCGCTCCTTTTTTTGCCACCTGCTACAAGTTGTTTGGTAGTGATCAGTTGACAGCCTACTTAAAGTTCCGCTATCGAATTTGATTGCACCCTGTAGGTATGTAACTAAATCAGTCCTCCTTCAAAACCCATACCTAACTAAATAGACGGATATTACAGAACAAACGATAGAAGACGTAGGTACATTACAGAACAAACCCCGGTATAGCTCCGGTTCAAATCGTCCAACCCAAATTAACCATCCGACAATACAAGACGAGACAAGACAAGTGCCTAATTGAACGCTATCCGTTGATTTATCGACCCCCCATCTATTAGGGTACACCCTTCAATCTCTACCCTTGAAGCTCTGAATGGTTGTGGTAAAGTATAGAAGGTCTGCGTCAAACAAACATGCGAAACCAGCGAGCAGAAGAAAACATGGAGATCTCACTAGCCCTGAGAAATGACCTAATGCATATATGGTTCTCGTATGGGCGGAGTCTACAGATGGTTTCTCTCACGATTTTAGTAATTCGAAAGACGTGACGTGAAGACGTCAGTTTGACGCTGTCAGTATAATACGTCCAATAACATCAATAGCGCAAAAACGATCCACAAAATGACGGAGTTTCTTGTTTTCTTATTGGTTTAAAATATTTTTAACAAAGCTGTCTGCGCGAGTAGACGGGTGTGCCGATTTTAGAGGATGGGTTAGCTGGAGGAAATGTTTTCATGTGTTTTTTCCTTCGCCGCGCGAAACATTTGACCCTGTTCTGTCCACCACCATCAAACAACCTTCTATCTCTCCATATTCTGGTTTTAAGGGTCTTGCCCTTTTAGAGATAACTTGGGGCTTAAAACATACACTGGACAGGGACTTGATACTCTTACACACCACAGCACGTCGACCCTTACACGCTAGCACTCTACTCGGTTACGTTACGGGCGACTTTACAACAAAAGTGTACACTCTGACGTGCTGTCGTGTGTACGTAAATGGGATAGCGTTTTAGGGAGTTTAAATTGGTTTATCTAAGACCTGTAGAACAATGGGCTCGGAATCGAGAGACCCAGGTTCGATTCCCGGTGCGGGCATTTACATACCTATGACTTTCATTTATTTCAAAGTTACGTATATTTGTGAATTTGTAGTAGCAATAACATTCGCTGACGGTGAAGGAAAACATCGTTTGTGAGGAAACCTAAGCGTATGAGGCATTATACCCTCAACGCAAACATCGCAAATCTGCATTGATTGAGCTCGCTTGGTGATTAAGCTCGAACTCTCTCTCTAAGAGAAGGCCTTTGCCCAGATAGTGGTGCATGTACAATTGTACAGGCTACATCTTACTTTTTACTATGTAAGACCTACGTCTTGATTTCGTATCTTGCTTGTTTCTTGTTTCGGGTATACCGCCTTCAAGATTTGGACCCCGCGCTAGCACATTAAATGCTTGCCGCTTTTATCCTTAAAAAACTAACCCTCCTTTGGACGGTCGGGTAAAAACGAAACGCGATCAAGATCACAATTGCTATGCTAAGTTTGTTGAACATATTTTAAATTTCAAATTAAGGATTTGTGTGAGTGTGTTTTATTTTTTATTTATTTATCAGAATCAATAGCACAAGTTATAAGTATTTAGATTAATTTTCAATTTTGTTCGTAAGCCAATTAATGATTCATTTTTAAATTATACTGATTACACTGGTAAATCTTACAGAGATGTTTGCTTTTCAAGGTGTTTCAAGAGTTTCAAGAAATCGTGATAAAGTTACAATAAAAAAAAAACTTATTTCAGTCGAAAATGTAATGGCAATAGCCAGTTGAATGGGTTCTTTAAAACCACAAGTCCACTAGTTTTATCTTTGCTTTCTATCAAGACGAACCTACCTCGATTCTTTATTTATTCCAAAGAGGCCTTCTCTAAAATTAACTCACCGAACCCGAACCAAACCTCATAGAAAAGGATGCTAGGATGTCCACAAATTCTATCTTTGCTTTCTAACAAGTCGAACCTACCTCGATTCTTTATTTATTCCAAAGAGGCCTTCTCTAAAATTAACCTACCGCACCCGCTCCAAGCCTCCCGGAAACGGATGTTACCTACCGTTGCCGTCTCGGCCCCTTTTTTGGGCGCTTGTTGAAATAATGGATTTTCATTAGTAGATAAATCCGCTTACCTGCAAATAAAGAATTACTGCGTGTTAATTTCGAGTTTTGTTTACGCACATTGTATAGGGGCCTTAGCCTGTATCGCAATGGCGTGTCGATGGCGTCCCAGCAGAAGGACAAAACAGGGGTTTGCTCGTTTTTCTCCTACAACCAGAGAACTAATCCTCTAGAATTAGAATATTCTTTGCTGTACTACAAAAACATTAAAAGGACCGACAGCACTAATAAATCGTAATTGAAGCTAGCCAAAAAGATATCGGTACCTCCTGGTTGATAAACCAGGAGCCCATTTTGGTACCATTGCGTTACAGGCTAAGGCTCTACTCTATCTGTACTCTATCTTACAACAGCGCGAATGGTCACCCATCTACGAGTAAGAGTGAGTGAAATTGCAGTTTACATCATCCCATTACGTCTATACAAAGGTAGGGTAGGTAGGTACCCACCTATACAAAGGCCTCATTTTTTTTTTGTTAAGGCACATCTATTATTGGTGCCATTATTATACTGCAGCGAGCGTCCGATTGGACACTTCACCTATCTGTGTGCTTATGAGTTGATACAGTGTGCTTATTCTGTAAAAAAAACCTCACAGTTGCGTTGCTAGTCCTCAAAACCGGTTTAAGTGCGGAAAAAAAAAGATTATTTCGATAAGAGCAATGTTCCCACAATTGGACCGGTTTTGAGCACTAGCAATCAGAGATGGGTAAATGCCCGGGTTAAAATCCACCGCTGGGTTAAAATCCATTTCTGCCCAATAAACGCCGGGCATTTTTAATAAAGGTCGGGCGGAAATGAAATTATTTTTTTACTTAAATTCAGTAACAAAAGAACTTTTTTTTGACGAGAATAGGTTGGGTAGGCCCTAGGAAGCAAAAAAGGTCCTATAGCTTGGTGCCGGGAAACGCACCGTTTTTGAGTTACGAGGTCATGAAAAATAAAAAAACTGAAAATTATTGCTGGGCGTCGGGAAACCAGTAATTTGGGTTGGGTAGGTCCTAGAAAGCAAAAAAAGTTCCTGTAACTTGGTGCCGGGAAACGCACCGTTTACGGGTTATGAGACTTTGAAAAAAAAAATAACATAACTCAAAAACGGTGCGTTTCTCGGCATAAAATTGCAGAACTTTTTTGCTCTCCAGGACCAACTTAACGAGTCTCCAGTAAAAAAAATAAAAAAAAGTTCTGGGTTCTGGGCCCATAGCGCCCCCAAGACTACACCCCAACCAATTTTCTGTCCTTTTTCGTCACATAATATTATCGCAATAGGGTTTTGTATGTAAAAAAACTAATTTGTAGTGAATTTTCATTTATGCCCGCCGAAATGGGCAGAAATCCATTTCTGGCCGATTATAACCCTTTCTGCCCGATTAAAATCGTTTGGGCAGAAAAGGCAGAAATCCATCGCCCATCTCTGCTAGCAATTGTGCGATTTTTTTACAGAATAAGCACACTGATAGTGTCTGGATGCTGTTTATGCTAAGGTCTACGTATTTTTTTGTTATTGTTAGCAATACATATCTTTTCCGAACAAATAAAGAAAAACTTAAGTGTCAACTGTCGGTAATATTGTGTAAACGTAAATCATAGGTTTTAAGCAAAGGTTTTCCCAGGCTAACAAAGCGCTATAAAACGGTAGAAACTGGTATACTCGTAAAGCTTCTAGGTCACAAAGTTTATAAGTAAAATCCTGTTTCCTGTCATGTTTAAACCGACTTAAAAAAGGAGGAGGTACATACCTATTCAAATCGACCAGTATGTTTAAATATTTTTTTATGTTGTTACTTCAGAACTTTTTTATAGGTGGACCGATTTTGATGATTATTTTTTTGTTTGAAAGGTTAAAAATTGTGAAAATCTGATGAAGAACTTCGAAGAACGGAACTTCTCCACGGACGGCAGCAGAACACTCGGAATCGGTGGAGTAGCTTAATAACACTGTACCTTTTCACCAGTGAAGTCGGTTTTTAATTTTAGTTATGCAGTGAATGCTCCTGCCTGTAAATAACACACATGAAAAGTTTATGCGTGGGTGTGTTACATGCATGTGTGTGTGGGTGGATAATATCTTATGAAAGGTCTCTCCCTTGGGGATAAGATCTTATGAATGGTACATTATCTTTACTGTAAGGCAAGATACTTAAGCCTCGGTCACACGAAGCAATCATCTGGTGTGAAAGCTAGTACTTAGCGCGAAATGCTCTGTCTTAACATGACTTAAGACGTATTTTATTTCATACTAAAATTAGTGAGTATTAGTAATTTACGGGTCACCTATACATATACAAGGTGAAGTGACACCCGACTTAGTAGTGATTATTTACTTACACGATACTGAAGCCGCGACGTGAGGGTGTCCGCACGTCGCGATTATTATAGAACAAAATTGTACAAGGTATTTTGTCAATCAAAAATAGTTTCAAGCGTTACTAAAAATATCTTCCCTCAGTCGGTTGTCACTAACTAAAACAACACCCTGTATATAAATGAAATTGGCTGTCTACTCTTTTAGTACATATTATGGTCTATCTTTAGTATTGGAACAGCAGATATATTTTTTACCCCATTTATTTTGGCCCCATAGTGAAAGTTGTTTAGTAAAGTAGTAAGACCCTTCAAAGTTTTGCTGCTGACTAAAAAGTTACCCCTGAATTGCATGAAATAAGGCTGAAAAAACAGTAATGTCACATCTAGTACTAAAGTATTAATACCACTAAGATGAATAATATTTTCTTGGAAATGCCTTCCCCGTTCGCGGCATATTATGTTGACATTTTCTATTCAGCAAACAAGTTTGCATCTTTATCTAAAAATAACTTTATTATACGTCGCGCAGAGATGTCACTGAGTTTGCTAGTTTTAAATCTTTTAATCCTGGATTACATTGGACCAAAATGGCTGAATTTCGTCAATGAGCCGTTTTCAAAGAACAAATTCAAAGCACTTCTGAAGGCGTTTACGGAAGTGGCCATAGAAAAACCGGAATACGGCTGAAAAATTTCGCTTAGCACAGATTAATCATAGAGAAAAAAAAATTGTGATTCCTATCACTGGGTGCTATTACCCTGTAAAAAGAGTTAGGAACTTTTTTTATCAACATTCACCCGATATTCTCAAAGCCCAAATGGACACGCTGAGTGAAGTCGCGTGAGATAACTATCCCAACAATAACAAGATTTCGCTTCGCCGCCCTTTTTCCTCCTACAGGATCGAATCATCCGAGTTGCAATATGGTTGGGGAAATTCAGAAGACCTGCTTACCATGTGGAACTAGAATTATTTTAAAAGGTTACGTAAGAAATTATTTACTTGATTCCCATTTGGCCATATTCGGGGTTCCCCGTAATTCGGTACGCAAAGTTTTTTGTTCGAAAGTCCGTTATTGGCTTAAACTTATCTTTAGACAATATTGAGAAAATAATTTAAATATTTTTTATTTTGGTCCAGTAGTTTTGTTTTTATGCGCTAAAATGTTTTGTTCCTATGACCGCCAACAGTATGCAGACCGTCGCGTGACGTCATAAAACCGTATCTTTGAAACGTTGTAAAATCCAAACTACTGAACCAAAATAAAAAATATTGAAGTTAGTTTCTCGATATTGTCTAAAGATAAGATTAAGCCAATAACGGACTTTGCGTACCGAATTATGGTCTCTTGGTTCAGACATTATAGGCATTTCTTTGAAAATTAAGCAAATGGTCACCTTATACCGTAATTCAACGTCAAGAGGGAACTGTCCCACTTGAAGTTGAATTACGGGACACCCAGTATGTAGTAAAGGTTGTTGTATTGATAAGTAGATGACAGCCTGCTTAGAGTCCCGCTATCGAAGCCAAGTACACCCTGTAGGTCCATTCTAGCTTTACATGGATCGGAACCTCTGCACAAATGTTCATCCATCTAGCGTACGTCTCAGAGTCCCGAATTTTTCTTCTCCAACTGATAATAGTTAATAGAGGAAGAGCTATCTGCGATGGGACGGATCACTTGACAGAAAACGGGACCTCTAGTAGTAGGGCAGTGGGTTCACTAAATACACCGTTTTGGCTCTTTTTCTTTTCCCACCGGCCCTTATGGCAATCCTCTACTCGCAAATGGTCTGATTTCGTTGACATCTTGTTAAAAAAGTAAAAAAATGTCTAATTCGCAAAATTTTTAAACTCTCAACAAATATATATTTATCACATGCTATATACTTACACTAGCTTTTCGCCCGCGACTTCGTCCGCGAAGACTTATAAGAAGTTGCCTGGGTACATCTTTCACCATTATCAAATTAGCATGAATAGAGTCATGTGTATTTTTGTAAGCTATCTCTATTCCAAATGTCATCCAAATCCTTCGAGCAGTTTCAGCGTGGAAGTGTATGTGTATGTGTGTGACCAAATTGGTAAAGATCATGTGAATCCAACAAAAAAAAATTTATACTTTGAACCTTTTTGGCCGTTTTAGGTTTATCATTATTATTGTTTTCTTCATGCTTAGTAGTTTTGCTATAAAACGCAACTGATAGTTGTAGCTTTAATGGTTCCGGAATTGTTATTGATACTACATCAGGAAAACTCTTTAAATGTTTCCACCCTTTTTGATGCTGAAACATGTGTTTAATTATTATTTCTGATTTAATACACGAGTACTTAGTTTCAAGTTAATCTGACCCAATAAAATGATAATTTCATACAAATTTAGAACCTCGTTTTGGCCGTTTTAGAGTTAACATTATTACTTTTTTCTTCATGGTTGGTAGTTTTGCTATAAAACGCAACTGTAGTTTTTCAAAGTTGTAACTTAAATGGGTTGGGCCCAGCATTGCTACTACAACAGGGAAAAATATTCAACGTTTCCACCCATTTTAACCCTTCATTCGCTGAAATGAAAAAAATGCTGAAACACGTGTTTGATTATTTCTGATTTAGCATACGAATACCTACTTAGTTTCAAGTATATCAGCCAAAAAAAATATGTATTTTATACAAACTTTGAACCCCGGTTTGGGCATTTGAAGGGTTAACATTATTATTACTTTTTTCGTCATGGTTGGTAGTTTTGCTATAAAACGCAACTGTAGTTCAAATTTCAAAGTTGTAACTTAAATGGTTTGGACCCAGCATTGCTACTATATCAGGGAAAAATCTTCAACGTTTCCACCCATTTTAACCCTTCATTCGCTGAAATGAGAAAAATGCTGAAACACGTGTTTAATTATTTCTGATTTAGTATACGAATACTTAGTTTCAAGTAAATCAAAACAAAAATAAAATGTATTTCATACAAACTTTGAACCCCGGTTTGGGCATTTGAAGGGTTAAATTTTTTTTTTTCTTAATGGTGGGTAGTTTTGCCACAAAACACTACTGCAGTTTCAATTTCATAGTTGTAGCTTTAATGGTTTAGGCCTGGCATTGATACTACATCAGGAAAAATCTTCAAACTTTTCTACCCCTTTTAACCCTTTTGTGGACAGAAATTTGAAATACGCTGAAACACGTGTTTAATGGTTTCTTATTTAATATACAAATTCTAAGTTTCAAGTAAATCGGACCAAAAATTTTTTTTATTTCATACAAACTTTGAACCCCGGTTTGGGCATTTGAAGGGTTAAAATAATATTTTTTTCTTGATGGTGGGTAGTAATGCTATAAAATGCAACTGCACATTCAATTTCAAAGTTGTAGCTTCAATGGTTTGGGCCCAGCATTGCTACTACATCAGGAAAAAAACTTCAACGTTTCCACCCATTTTAACCCTTCATTGGCTGAAATGAGAAAAACGCTGAAACACGTGTTTAATTTTTTCTGATTTAGTATACTAATACTTAATTTCAAGTAAATCGGACCAAAAAAAAAATTTATTTCATACACACTTTGAACCCTGGTTTGGGCATTTGAAGGGTTAAAATTATATTTTTTTCTTTATGGTGGGTAGTAATGCTATAAAATGCAACTGCACATTCAATTTCAAAGTTGTAGCTTCAATGGTTTGGGCCCAGCATTGCTACTACATCAGGAAAAAAACTTCAACGTTTCCACCCATTTTAACCCTTCATTGGCTGAAATGAGAAAAACGCTGAAACACGTGTTTGATTTTTTCTGATTTAGTATACTAATACTTAATTTCAAGTAAATCGGACCAAAAAAAAAAATTTTTTTCATACAAACTTTGAACCCTGGTTTGGGCATTTGAAGGGTTACAATTATATTTTTTTCTTCATGGTAGGTAGTTTTGCCATAAAACACTTTTGCAGTTTCAATTTCATAGTTGTAGCTTTAATGGTTTAGGCCTGGCATTGATACTAAATCAGGAAAAATCTTCAAACTTTTCTACCCCTTTTAACCCTTTAGTTGGCAGAATTTTGAAAAACGCTGAAACACGTGTTTAATTGTTTCTTATTAAATTTACAAATACTAAGTTTCAAGTAAATCGGACCAAAAAAAATTTTTATTTCATACAAACTTTGGATCCCGGTTTGGGCATTTGACGGGTTAAAATTATATTTTTTTCTTCATGGTGGGTAGTTTTGCTACAAAACGCTACTGCAGTTTCAATTTCATAGTTGTAGCTTAAATGGTTTGGGCCCGACGTTGACACTACATCACGAAAAATATTCATACATTTCAACCTCGTTTAACCCTTAAACGGCTAAAATTAGAAAAAAGCTAAAACAGGTGTTAAATTATTTTTGATATAATATACGAATTCTTAGTTGCAAGTAAATCCGGACAAAAATTTTTTTTTTTTCATATAAACTTTGGGCCCCATTTTTACCGCCTTAAGGGTTAAACTTGAAATAAATCTGTCTTAACCCGTAGCGTGTCCACAAATTACAACTATTGACAAATTTTCACTGTTGTGGCATTATCAGTTTTGTTCCAGCATTGATCGTAACTGGTGAAAAAAATCGAAAAACTTTGGCACCCATTTTAACCCTTAAGAACATAGAAATGAGAAAAAATCTGAAATAGGTGTCAAGTCATTTAAAAAAAAAAGTACAAAAAATCAAGATTCAAGAAAATAAACCCAAAAAAAAATTTTTTCCCATACACACTTTGAGCCCTATTTTGACCCACTTAAGGGTTAAATAAAAAAAAATCGCTTCTTAAATGAACCCTCCACCATATAACGCAACTTTTGTCCAAATTTCATACTTATAGGTTCAGCCGTTTGGGCTGTAGCGTGATGAGTCAGTCAACCTAAGCCTTTTATATATATAGATATAGTGCAATTCTAGTTCTTAAGGCTACATATAAGGCTAACTAGCGCCACCAATGTTGAAAAAATCATATCTTCCCTCAGAAGAAGTTTTTGACAAAATCCTAAGACCCAAAAACGGCCGTTTTTGGCGGTTATCGATAATATTTTAGCTTAAGACTAGAAATTGAGGTGGGTATCTCCACTTAAAAATCTAGAAAAGCATGGCGCATGGGCTGATCTTAGGATTTTGTCAAAAACTGAAGGGATATGATTTTTTCAACATTGGTGGCGCTAGTTAGCCTTATACGGAGCCTTAATTGCACCCGTGCGAAGCCGGGTCGTGTGTAAGAGGTTTAACATTTAATAATCCCACACCGGCGACATTACATCAGTGTCTAGTCTACAGTCTACAGAGTAAATGTTGGCGTCCACTAGAGGCGGATCGGGCCGGGGGCCGGGGCGCATCGCAAGATCGCAACGCAAAAATCCGCCTGCCTGTATTTATATCCACTAGCGGCGGACTATTGCGCTGCGGCCCCGCCTCGATCCGCCGCTAGTGGAAAGTGGACGCTGTTTCATATAAATAAAGGCAGGCGGATTTTTGCGTTGCGATCTTGCGATGCGCCCCGGCCCGATCCGCCTCTAGTGGACGCCAGCCTTTACGGGCTGGCTCGACCGCCGACCGGCCATAAGTGAATCCCCTCAGAGGTCTTAGGACCCGGATTAAGGTGCGCCCCTCATTCACCCTTCATACTTTAATTAAGCTGAGGATCGAGGTTGCAAGTTGTCTTGCCCTGTTTTTTGTGGAAGGCTTTTCTTCGCCCTTTGTAGAATATAATAGACTAGTGGTTCACCCCGAACTGTGAACTCGCGACCCCCTCAGCAACCTCTCCACCGATTTGGCTCATGTTCGAACTTAACAATTATCTTTGCCTCATTTTCCCGCCTACCAAATTTTCTCAAGTTATCGTCGAACGAACATTCATACATACACACAGACATACCTACATACGAGTACATACATAGATTCATACATACAATCTACATACATATGTCGCAGGGATATTGTCAAACCAGTGATATTGTAATTACCCTAGTGAAATTACAATTACCCGGATTATTGTCAACCGCCACCATTTCTCACAATATCACGGGCTTATTTCAGTGACATTATAATTTCACTAGACTCACGCAGTGATATTGCAAGGCAGCAATAAGTTGACAATTTCACTGCCGTTAGATTGTCAGAAGGTCGATGATCGGTCCGTTTTCAAACTGTCAATTTTCAAATCATAGAGTTACAAAATAATAGACAATTTCTGGAAATCGCAAGCTTTATTGCAAGGATGTCATATATCGCAGTTTTATCTTAATTTAACTCACAATAAGTTAGATTGGTTTTTAAGGGTTCCGTACCCGAACTCTCTGTCTGTATTTCCTACCCTTATCTTTGGTACCGTAATAGGTAGCCAGTTGACATTTTGACAGAATATTTTTCATGGGGGATACTACAAATTAGATATTAATAACAAAATAAGGGGTGTCCCCATAGAACAAACGTGATTTTATACTTTATGCTCTATCACAAAAACGGTAATACTACAAGCGTCAAACTTGGTGTAGATCTAGAGCTTTATAGTATAACAACAAATAATAAAAAAACAGCCAAGTGCGAGTCGGACTTATGCATGAGCGTCCACACAACCATATATTTTTAATTGTATAGGTACGGAACCCTCAGTGCGCGAGTCCGACTAGCATTCGGCCGATTTTTTGTTTTATCAGTCTGGTCACTGTAATATTTTCTTAGCTCTATGTTGTATTCCTAAGCAAATGGCGGTTAAAGAAGAGTTGACCAATCAAAACGCAGGAAGTCCCCCACTACAAACTTGACTCATAATATACCTAGGGTTATTATAAAATCACTACAGCGTTCCCGTGAAATTACAATAACACTAAAATAAGTCCGTGAAATTGTAAGAAATGGAGGCGATTGACAATAATCTGGGTAATTGTAATTTCACTAGGGTAATTATAATATCACTGGTTTGACAATATCCCTGCGACACATACATACAAACGCCGGATTGTTCCAGAAGACTCGCTTCGCTCGCTCGTTCAATTACGAGTATGTATTCTTCAATGCGCAAGAAGTAAGATGTAGCCTGTAAAATGTTGCATTGTACACAAGACGGTGCTTACACGCTCCCACTCTACTCGGTTACGTTACGCGACTTTACAACAAAAGTGTGAACTCTGACGTGCTGTCGTGGGTACTATTACATCATATAAAGGTATCTACGTAAGTATGTGTAAGTAAAATCAAAATAAAATCGAAGTTAAATGATAATTCTACACATAGTATCAATACACTTTCTAAAATGTCACAAAGTTCAATATGTACATAATTAGGTACACATAAAGGTATCCACACACTGTCCCGACGCCCAAAGTGTATCGAACTATCGAGTATGGTTATCGTGCGCCTCCTAATTGCCTCCCGCTCATCAATGGGCCCAACTAATTAGGGTACACTTGGACTGAGTGCCTGGTAGCTATCTCTATCGATCCATCGGTTGTCTGGAGTGGGGCAAAAGGTCCGGTTGATAACAAATGTAAATTGGTTTAAAAAATTCTTCTTAGCGTATCGATGGCAAAACCGATACTTAAATCTAAACTGTTTTGGCCCAGAATTTGGCAACCTGAATTGCGTCGTCACTAGCCGTCATGAGATCCTCCTGTGTGCAGTAAAAAATTGAAAAGAAAAAGCTTTCTGTTGACACCCACTGCTGAGTAAAGGCCTCTTCATGCTCACGCCACCGCTCACGATCCTGTGCCAGACGCAACCACCGCTTTCCGGCTACTGGAGCCATCCATTATTATGTCTCAACTCCTTTTTGTATCTCAAGTAGGTACTGGTAGGTTATTTTTTTTTTCGTTTTATCGTATGAGGTAGGGGCCACCCCTGGCTTCAGAGTTGTTAGGCCGCCCAAAAGGCGCCTACTGTTGGGCATAGGTCTTTTAACTCCCCGATCTGGTCCCTTGCTAGTATTTTTACAGCTTTCAACTGTATTTTTTTGGTTGAAAAAAAAAACGAGAAAATATTTAAATGCCAATCGAAGGCCTAGACCGGACCTTTTGTATGTCCTTGAACGGCCACAATGTAGGTACGGTCGGCCAGAGTCTAGGATACCCCATGGTAGCTCTTACCACGCGCGGCATAAGGTCTCCAATCGAACAAAAAGGGGTATCCTAGCGTGTGGCAGACTGTACTAGGAGATAGAACGATAGTGTTTGGTCGGTTCGGTAGTATCGAAGACGCGTCAGTTTTGATTGAGTTACGGGAGACTGGTTTAGTTACATAATAGGGGACTTTACATACAGGGTATTAAAAGACTGCTGCCTTAGCAAAAGGAACTTTTTCCTGGAGGGACCAAGCCTGGGAATGTAATTGTTTAGGACAGAATTTCAAAACCGGCCACTTTACTTCTCTTTTGCAGATATTGCGTTTAGCATCAATATTTAACTATGATTTTCAAGGACATACCAAAATATTGATCTTTTCTTTTAAACAACTACATTGAAACGCCAGCCCGCGATATACTATTCCCAGCATTGGAACCTGAAGACGTTTATCTTATGCTGCGTACACACCGGCCCAACGAATGGGTTCGTTGCCCCTGTCCTAGCGAATGTCACTGGTTGGCCTTCGTTGCACCGCGGTGTGTTCGCAGCCTTACGTTCACTGCTGTGTTACGCGTCCGATGATGAGAATCTATGATAACGAAAAAAAAAACCGCAAATAAAAAAGAAAATCTATTCACGGTCACTATATATCACGGTTTTACTCACTAGTAATTTAAATGTGCAGTGCTCACGAAAGTATAAGTTTAAAAAAATACTTTTAATCCTTTATTTTCGTTTTTATATTACTTTAACTGTTTCACTTACTTTTATTATTTGTCGGAATAGCTGACATGATTCGACCTCGTCCGGAAGTCTAAATCATAGAGGAGGGACGGACGGGTATTTTCGTGTCTAGCATGCGTGCCTTTCGGGAACTGTGGCGGTCTTTTAACACCCTGTAGATGGATAGAGGACTCTTTGTTGTACGCCAGGCAGTAATTAGGTTTAGGGCTCTAAAAGGATGGATACGATCTGGAACAGCTTCCTTGTTTGTTTAGGACTGCCTTCAATCTACGGATAGGCCACTAATCTAACAATAATACTGGTTTCAAGTTTGTGATGTGTTTTGTTGCTGAAATTATGGATGTTAGTTACTTACATGCGATAGTCTCGAAAATACTGTTTATTTACATTACGTATAACAACCAACTAATTTTAAAATTTTAACTAGCCCCGAAATCATAGCTTCACATAAGCATATCTCATAAACTGCTGAAACGAAAACCCTAGGAAACCAGCTTTCTAACGCCGGGTTGTTCCAGTTGACTCTGTGAACTTCTCTCGCTTCGCTCGCTCGTTCAATAAAGCAAATAGACTTTAAAACAGCTGTTGCTGTCAACAGCTGATTAACAGCCAGTTGGAAGTAAAACCGGGGAAAGTGGTTGCCGAACCACAGGGCTATTTACGTCTACAATCTCTGTTTTTCCTGACGCTCCACGGAAAATGTACGGAAAATCACGCCATTTTCTTCTCATTTCCTTTCCAATTTACCCATTACATTCAGGAGGCAGTGTCAAAATAATCCCTACGAAAAAAAGGAGACAAAAAAGGTTTGACTTCAAAAGACTTAATTAACCGGCGAAGCCTCTTGCACGGAGGACGACAGTGTTACCTTTGTCTTAACTATAAAGACATTATTTGCAAGGATACAAAAGGCCTACCTGCATATGTTCTTGCGGTAGTGGAGCGGTAAGGGAGGGATATCTTTTTGTGATGCGTCATGACTTCATGAGTGACTTCAGGCGATGTTACACGTTCCAATCACATTGAAGCAATGCCATTGAGCATTGAACGTCTCTGCCTATTTACACGGCAAACCCGATATTGCCATCCAATATTCATTTAAGGCCAAAACCGAGGCACAACTAGCGCCGCCAATGGAAAAAAAAACATATCTTCTTTTTGGATGCGTTTTTTGCCAACTTTTGACGATAAAAGATTTCATTCTTAGGAGGATCTGGAATCTAAATCGCCAATGGCTTCAGCAAGGTACTTCGAAGGAAGAAATTAGCCATAATCGCCAACCCCCGATAGAAGACGGGCAAAGAAGAAGAAGCTTAGCATGACCTTCTACACCTTAATATTTTGCATTATTCTATTAACAATAAAAAGGTGGAGACAAAAAGGGTCCGAACCACACCGGGGAGGGTATTAACTCGCACCTGGTGCCCCACGAACGAACGAAACAGGGTAGAATAGCCGACCAGATTCGGACTTCATTCGGAAGCCTTAGTCACGCACTAAGAAACCCGTGAGGAAACCCGCGGCTTAGTTGGCTCCGCTTGTAGACTTTGGATTTCCTGTGGTCTAGGTATAAGTGCTGGGCAAAGAACCCTCGACGCTTTAATTTCAAATAAGCATAAACGGCTGAACTGATTTTGATGAAATATGTCTAAGAACCATCGCTAGGACACCTGCTTTCAAATAAAAAAAAAAACCGCATCCAAATCGGTTCCCCGTTTAAGAGCTACGATGCCACAGACAGACACACACACACACACACACCGGTCAAAATTTCGAATAAGGGTTTCGAATGAAGTCCGGAACTCGTCAGCCGTCCCGACCCGACACACCAAATCCGAATCTTTACCCAAACTCGAAAAGTTCGAACGAAACAACATTCTCGCAGCGTACCTCACCAGGTATTTTCCTTCTACTCGTACGTGACGTTTTTACAAAGTCACCCCGTGCGCTTTATGATATTTTGTTAACGTAGGGTCTGAGTCAATTTAATGTTCCTCGAAGGTCAACATTAAGTAACCTCCCCGTTTTCAGCAACGACCCCTAATTTTAAAAGACGTTTTAACTTAAATTATCTGCACCTCTGCAAGTCTAGGGGTCATGGATGAAGGACCATACGAATTCCACTCACAAGCGTTATGAGTTCAGTTTGTATGGTCCTTCATCCATGACTCCTAGACTTGCAGAGGTGCAGATAACTTTCGTTAAAAGGTCATTTAAAATTAGGGGTGGTTGGTGAAAACGGGCATGATCTCTCAAATATCATATAAGTAGGAAGAAAAGACAACATAATATTGATTTACTTTTTAAGCTCCGACCAAAAAAGAGAGGTGTTATAAGTTTGTCCGCTATGTATGTGTGCGTGTCTGTCTGTTTCTCTGTTTGTCTGTCTGTTTCTCTGTCTGTCTGTCTGTCCTTCCGTCGGTCTGTCTGTGGCACCGTAGCTCTTAAACGGGTTAACCTATTTAGATGCGGTTTTTTGTTATTTAGAAGCAGGTTTTCTAGCGCGTGTTCTTAGATATGTTTAGTTAGCCCCCCTGATTTTCAGCATATCCTAATCCTTGCTACATATTAGGGTAGGGTTGAACTAGGGTGTGTTTAAAGCGTTTGTCCATCTCATACCGCTGCCGGTTCTTTAGTCTTTTGAGATACGCAACCCCAATAAGGATAACAGGAATATCCGACTTCCGTAGCGTTCGACAATTTCGTCTTTATGATAATCAGAATAAGGAATTCTTGGCAACGGTCTCTATTGAACTCTATTTAGCCGGGAGGAATATTAGGGAAGTCAGCTAAATGTCTTTTATAGCTGTTTTGTTTGTAAATGGGGGAGTGGTTGGTTGTGTTACTCTGGTCTCTATTTGTGTTCATGTTAAGGCGACTTTGCACTACTGAATTATAAAAAAGAAATTGTGATGAAAGCTGCATTTAAAAAAAATACAAGCGATTATTTAACTTGACTTGTTTGTGCCACTTAGGCCTTTGCATCTACGTAATGAGATGATTTATACAGCGTCCAGTGGCACCTTTACTTACAATAGATAGGTAAAGTGACCACTCGGCGCTGCAGTGCCTGGAACCTCGTTTAAGATAGAGTAGGCTTGCCCAGCACCTATAGCATCCTGAGAGCTTAGTCGGCTTAGCTCACAGGAGAGAGGTGCGGAGCCAACTAAGCCGCGGGCTTCCTCGCGATGTTTTCCTTCACAGTTAGCGAGTGGTATTGCTACTACAAATTCACAAATGCGTGACTTTGAAAATAAAGTCATAGGTGCGGTCGACCACAGGCACAGATACCCCATGACAGCTCTTACCGCGCGCGGCATAAGGGCGTCAATCGAACAAAAAGGGGTATCCTAGCGTGTACATGCCCGCACCGGGAATCGAACCTGGGTCTCTCGCTTAAGAGTCCATTGTTCTACCATTGGGCCCACAGCTCGTATCAAATAAAGTTACAGAAACTAGATGAATCTGATATCACGCCACTGTATCGTGCAGCTTCCAGCTTCATTAATAATGTATGATGTACATTTCAGTGAATAAACAGCTAATTCTGCCAACGAAAATACAATCTGTTTTCATTCACGCAGAGTGAATCGCCGAAAAAACATAATGAATCATTTACCGCCCAACTAGCATCCAATTTCCATTCGATTCTAACCTCCAAAACTAGTAGTAATAGAGCTGGAAATGTGACGGTAGAATGGCTCGTATCTTGGCTTGTCCAGGGGGCTAATTCTCGGGAATCTCGCAATCGACACATTTCGAAGGAAAAACCTCATATGTCACTTCGATCTCGACTGCTCCCGACCAAGCGAGGCATGTCGAGCGAAAAAGGAAGTCATCTCGCAGAAATCTCGTGCCTTATTTTTAACACGCTTTCATCAAAATCAATAAATAATGTATTTATTAGATCTTATGAAATTACGACTATAAATATGCAAACTAATAAATAACAGTTTAAAAAAACAAAAAAAAAACACGCTTTTATAGCTAACCGAACTAAAAAGTAGAAAATATTTTTTAATTAAAACGAGTTTAAAATTATAATAAAATTTCAGTTATTAACAAAATAATACAATTCAGAGTAAAAAAAGCGTGGGGTGCATCTCATAGATAGTTTCCAATAGAATGATTGTAATATTTAATATATCAAGCACCCCACGCTTTTTACTCTGAATTGTATTATTCTGTTAATAACTGATTTTTTTTTTATAATTTTAAACCCTTTTTAATTAAAAATTATTTTCTACTTTTTAGTTCGGTTAGCTATAAAAGCGTGTTTTTTTAGTTTTTTTAAACTGTTATTTATTAGTTTGCATATTTATAGTCGTAATTTCATAAGATCTAATAAATACATTATTTATTGATTTTGATGACTCTGTGAGAATAGGAGACGTGACATTTGCCGAAAACTGAGATTCCTGAGAATTAAGGCTCCCCACACAGGCGCGTTTTATCGGTCGATGCGTTATTGCGATAAATGTTTTCAGTATAATTTGTATTAGGATGGCCATGGATTTACACACTGCTGCGATAAAAACGCCGCAATGGAAGTAGGACGTTCATAATACAAAATGTACTAATAACAGATATCGCTATAACGCATGCGATATTATCGGCCGATAAAACGCTCCCGCTTTTAGCCCCTTGACACGGGATTTTTCCTTCGAGATATGTCGAATGCGAGATTCCCGAGAATGAGCCCCCAGTGCCAAATAGTGTATAGGAGAGTTGTTGGAATTCGCGAGTGTTTCTCGAAAGTTAGAAGCTTTGTGGCACGTGGTCTGGGATGTTTGTAAACCTCAAGTTCGGGTTACGGGCTAGCTGGAACTGCGATGATTTGTTGTTCAATAGCCCACGACTTCTTCTGCGCCACTGCTGAGTAATCAGCCATGGACAGAAACAATGGAAACTCCACGGAGGAGTAACTTACTCACGTAAGGCCTTTGCATCTTATCTACGTAATGAGATGATTTATGCAGCGTTCAGTGGCACCTTCACTCACACTGGATGGGTGAAGATACTCGTACCACTCGGCGCTGCAGTGCCTGGGACATTGTTTTCAGATGGAGTAGGATTGCCCAGCATCTATACCATCCTGACAGCTCTGTTGACCTAGCTAGCCCACAGGAAAGACAAGTCACTAGGTTATATAATTTTTATAAGGTTAAAACCGCATCCAAATCGGCTTACCACTCACAGCTACAGCTTGTTTAAGAGCTACTGTGCCACACACACACACACACACACACACTCACCTTCACAGCGGTCAAACTTTTAACAACCCTCTTTTTGGGGCGGGGGTTTTAAAAAACTACTTTGTTTTGGTGTCTGCATTGGTGTATGCGTGCCTTTCGGGTATGTCGACGGTCTTTTGACACCCTGTAGGATGCAAAGTTATGGCCCGTATTTAGGCAGACGATGATGCCCCCATCTGCCTGACGCTAATGGGCTCAAGCGATAACCGGCCCTAACAGCGCGACATTTGTGCGTGCGTAAATCACATAATCGTCTGAGCGGTAAATGGCGGTGCGCAACGCCACTGTTTCAGCTTCAGCGCTAGTTATAGCTGGAGAGCTGGGTGACCATTCGACTTATTTTATCGTCCAATGCTGGGAGTTGGTAGGCTGCTAGAGTAGACTTCGCGTCTGCGGAAAAAAGTGTTTAGTTTAAATGTTTGGGTTGAGTATCAGAGTGCCTGAAATTTCGGGTACCACCTGAGTAACACAGGGTTTTCAGAGTTTCAAATTTGGGTATAAACCTCTCTTAGGGGTCCAAACAACATATAAAAACTATCCATGCGCGTTTGCGATCTCAGATGTTGATATTGACTGGCCTATAGACCGCCTCAAACTGGGAACTCGCGATGTGTGTACTTTGAAAGCCAATATCTCGGCAACCCTTTAACCGATGTGGCTCATGTTCGAACTTGAATATTAAACGATCCTCAAGTTATCGTAGAACAAACATTGATACCCGTAGAACTTCGCTCTCTCTTAATTTTTTTTTGCGTAGATCGCCTCTAATATAAGCTATTTTAAATACAAAATGTAAGTCCCCATTTTCCTTTCCATATCAAACGACCAACGCTGGAGGCTGACCAAGCAGAAGGCGGTTAACGAAGAAATCCTCCTTAGAAAGTGGGGTTGGCTCGGATACACACTGAGGAGACACGACACCTACCCAACCAAGCAGGTGCTATCCTGGCTACCCGAGGGCAAACGGCGAGTGGGTCGCCCCGAATCCACGTGGCGCCCCGATCGGTCACCAGTGCGGTGCGGAAGGTCTGGGGCCTTAGCCTTAGTAACGCAATGGTGCCAAAATGGGCTCCTAGTTGACAGCTTTGATTACCATTTAAGAATGCTGTCGGTCCTTTTAATGTTTTTGTAGTACAGCAAATAATATTCTGACTCTAATTGAACGTGCGAGCGAAGCCAGCGAAGTTCTCCGAGTCTACTGGAACAATCCGGCGTTTGTATGTATGTATGTATGTATGAATGTTCATTCGACGATAACTTGAGTAAATTTGGTCGGATCGTTATGAAATTTAGTAGGCGGGTTAATGAAATTAAAAGGATTTTTAAGTTCGAACATGAGCCAAATCAGTCGAGGGGTTGCCGAGATATGGGGTTGTTAAGTTTATATGGGGTCGCGAGTTCACAGTTCGTGGCGAACTAGTTCTAGTCTAGAGGATTATTTCTCTGGTTGTAGGAGAAAAACGAGGAAATCCCGGTTTGGTCTGGGATGCCATCGTCACGCCATTGTGTTACAGACTAAGGCCCCTGGACTGGAACGATCTTGAACCAACTGCGCAAGATCGTCCTAAGTGGAGAAAACTTCTTCCAGCCCTACCCTCCTAAGGGATAACAGGATTTAAAATCTCAGATTTTTCAGTAAGTATAGTCTCATTTTCCTTTTGAGCGTCTTAACAGGACAATTCAAGCGCTGCAAGCATTGTACAGCAACAAATGATCCATCGCTCATTTGGAGCCGGCACTCGCATCACGCACGCCACAATGTAAACACACGTCCCGGTCTGTGTGTCTGCTGTGGATGCCGATAGGATCATAACGTTGGGCGCCCTGATTGTGTAACTTGCTGTCAGCAAGCAGGCGAAAGTGGTGGGTGAAACTAGCCGCCTTTTACCAAGCCCTGGGTGCCCTAACACCCTGACTTGAACCCGCAACCTCTTGCATACCCAGCTAAAGCTATACAACCAATTTTAGAACTGTTAATTTGACATTACTTGCTAATCATTTTTTAAATTATTGCTGGCCACTAGTTGCCGCACAATTATCTATTTTTGCCAACCGAAAACATTTTAGAGCCGCTGAAAACCTGAATGTACTGCCGGCCGTTTAAATCAGAGGTCAAATCATACGTTTTATTAGTCGAAAAAAAAAGATTATTTATTTCGATTAGATCTTTTTTTCCGCAAACAAACGGGTTTTGAGGACTAGCAACTGTGCCATTTTTTTTACAGGATAAGCACTGTTTACTGCGCTAATTGCAAGATACGTAATCAAGGGTCGGGTTTGTGTACGCCGACTGCATATTATTAGAGAGATAATCTCCGTATAGAGGATAGTTTAAACCAAAATAGCACAAAGGGAAATATGGAAACTGACAAGTTGCATTGTGCCAGAGAGACCACTGCATAAAATTGACAATGAAAATTCGATATACTACATTGCGTATTCTAAACGGGTAGAATCGTGGTTGAGTTAAGGCCAAATTAACCGATTTTCATACATACAATACAATATGTGTGAATATCGCGACGCGAGTCATTAAAAGTGAATATGTACATTGCGTAGCCGAGTTACAATACCAGAAGATAATATAAAAACGAGTTATAAATCCGGTAAAATGATTTTAAGGTAGCATGTGAAATAATTCAGGGTATAAACTATCCCCATTCCAAATGCAATCTAAATCCGTTCAGCCGCTTTAAAGCGAAAGCATAACAAACATACACGCACTCACAAACTTATACGCATTTAATTAAATAATATTAGTGTGATTTCAAAACTAAGTACGGTCGGCCACAATCTCAGATACCCCATGGCAGCTCTTATCGCCCGCGGCATAAGGGCGCCAATCGAACGAAAAGGGGTATCTGAGACTGTGGCCGACTGTACCTAGGTATAAGACGAAGGGGCTAATTTCGACGATACTTTTGGTTAACTTGAAATCTACATAAACAGCAGTTTACAGCACCAATGATAAATATTTTAATTATCTACCAACCTACTTTAACTTTCAAATATCCATCCCTATATAATCAAACTGGGGTCCCTAGAGGTCGGAAAGCCATTTCCTAAAAGGGTTAAATATTTGAGAGGCTAAAATAATAATAATATGGTTCAGTAATTGGGAATTTTACCTAACATTCATCATAACATCTTCGTATATATTTTTTACTTTTCAAAATTTCACTTAAAAATGGTTAAAACAGGGCACAACAATAATGGCTAAAGAGCAACAATATAAATATTCTACAATACTAAATTTAAAATTTAAAATACGTCGGCGGTATTTGTTATTTTAGCATCAAATTTGCATATTATCTCATAAACGGCTGAACCGAATTTGATTAAACATAATTTAAGAACACTCGCTAGAAAACCAGCTTCAAATAAATAAAAACCGCATCCAAATAGGCGCACCCTTTTAAGAGATACGGAGCCCCAGACAGACACACACACACACACACACACACACACACATAGCGATCATACTTATAACACCTCTTTTTGGGTCGGGGGTTAAAAAGGTTTTATCGCTGAAACTCGCTACAATCCTTCATCGCGCCAGCAAAATATTTATCGTAGTCCAACTATGTTCAGTTGGACCCGGCCGGGCCCCAAGCATAACTTCTGCTTGGCGGGAAATTTCCCTCTATAGTGGAAACCACAAGATGGACACCGGCGCCGCGGCAGACCGAGACGGAGATGGCGGGACCACCTCACAACCTTTTTGCTGGGGTGGCAAGAGGTAGCCGAGGATAGAGAGGAGTGGAAGAAAAAAGGGAAAGCCTTTGCCCAGCAATGGGACATTATGGAGGGTACATAAAAAATAATAAAAATAAAGTGAGGAGCATGATCACCCGCTCCTCCTATACATAAAAAAAATATATATATACTAGCTTTTCGCCCGCGACTTCGTCCGCGAAGACTTATAAGAAGTTGCCTGGGTACATCTTTCAGCATTATCAAATTAGCATGAATAGAGTCATGGGTGTGTATTTTTGTAAGCTATCTCTATTCCAAATGTCATCCAAATCCGTCGTGCAGATTCAGCGTGGAAGTGTATGTGTGTGACCAAATTGGTAAAGATCAAATGAATCCAACAAAAAAAAAAAAACATACTTTGAACCTTTTTGGCCGTTTTAGGTGTATCATTTTTATTGTTTTCTTCATGCTTAGTAGATTTGCTATAAAACGCAACTGTAGTTAAATGTTCATTGAATAGTTGTAGCTTTAATGGTTCCGGCATTGTTATTGATACTACATCAGGAAAACTCTTAAAATGTTTCCACCCTTTTTGATGCTGAAACATGTGTTTTATTATTATTTCTGATTTAATATACGACTACTTAGTTTCAAGGTAATCTGACCCAATAAAATGATAATTTCATACAAGAACCCCGTTTTGGCCATTTTAGAGTTAACATTATTACTTTTTTCTTCATGGTTGGTAGTTTTGCTATAAAACGCAACTGTAGTTTTTCAAATTTGTAACTTAAATGGGTTGGGCCCAGCATTGCTACTACATCAGGGAAAAATATTCAACGTTTCCACCCATTTTAACCCTTCATTCGCTGAAATGAAAAAAAATCTGAAACACGTGTTTGATTATTTCTGATTTAGCATACGAATACTTAGTTTTAAGTATATCAGACAAAAAAAAAATGTATTTCATACAAACTTTTTACCCCGGTTTGGGCATTTCAAGGGTTAACATTATTACTTTTTTCGTCATGGTTGGTAGTTTTGCTATAAAACGCAACTGTAGTTCAAATTTCAAAGTTCTAACTTAAATGGTTTGGACTCAGCATTGCTACTATATCAGGGACAAATCTTCAACGTTTCCACCCATTTTAACCCTTCATTCGCTGAAATGAGAAAAATGCTGAAACACGTATTTAACTATTTCTGATTTAGTATACGAATACTTAGTTTCAAGTAAATCGGACCAAAAAAAAATTTTATTTCATACAAACTTTGAACCCCGGTTTGGGCATTTGAAGGGTTAAAATTATATTCTTTTTTTCATGGTAGGTAGTTTTGCCACAAAACACTACTGCAGTTTCAATTTCATAGTTGTAGCTTTAATGGTTTAGGCCTGGCATTGATACTACATCAGGAAAAATCTTCAAACTTTTCTACCCCTTTTAACCCTTTAGTGGGCAGAATTTTGAAAAACGCTGAAACACGTGTTTAATTGTTTCTTATTAAATTTACAAATACTAAGTTTCAAGTAAATCGGACCAAAAATTTTTTTTATTTCATACAAACTTTGAACCCCGGTTTGGGCATTTGAAGGGTTAAAATTATATTTTTTTCTTGATGGTGGGTAGTAATGCTATAAAATGCAACTGCACATTCAATTTCAAAGTTGTATCTTCAATGGTTTGGGCCCAGCATTGCTACTACATCAGGAAAAAAACTTCAACGTTTCCACCCATTTTAACCCTTCATTGGCTGAAATGCGAAAAACGCTGAAACACGTGTTTGATTTTTTCTGATTTAGTATACTAATACTTAATTTCAAGT
Source organism: Zelleria hepariella (assembly GCA_949319315.1). NCBI lineage: Eukaryota > Metazoa > Arthropoda > Insecta > Lepidoptera > Yponomeutidae > Zelleria > Zelleria hepariella. The sequence continues at coordinate 15,204,897 of OX439380.1, forward strand.
AAATCGGACCAAAAAAAAAATTTATTTCATACAAACTTTGAACCCTGGTTTGGGCATTTGAAGGGTTAAAATTATATTTTTTTCTTCATGGTAGGTAGTTTTGCCACAAAACACTACTGCAGTTTCAATTTCATAGTTGTAGCTTAAATGGTTTAGGCCTGGCATTGATACTAAATCAGGAAAAATCTTCAAACTTTTCTACCCCTTTTAACCCTTTAGTGGGCAGAATTTTGAAAAACGCTGAAACACGTGTTTAATTGTTTCTTATTAAATTTACAAATACTACGTTTCACGTAAATCGGACCAAAAAAATTTTTTATTTCATACAAACTTTGAACCCCGGTTTGGGCATTTGACGGGTTAAAATTATATTTTTTTCTTCATGGTGGGTAGTTTTGCTACAAAACGCTACTGCAGTTTCAATTTCATAGTTGTATCTTAAACGGTTTGGGCCCGACGTTGACACTACATCACGAAAAATATTCATACATTTCAACCTCGTTTAACCCTTAAACTGCTAAAATTAGAAAAAAGCTAAAACAGGTGTTAAATTATTTTTGATTTAATATACGAATTCTTAGTTGCAAGTAAATACGGACAAAAAAATTTTTTTTTTCATACAAACTTTGGACCCCATTTTTACCGCCTTAAGGGTTAAACTTGAAGTAAATCTGTCTTAACCCGTAGCGTGTCCACAAATTACAACTATTGTCAAATTTTCATTGTTTTGGCATTAGCGGTTTTGTTCCAGCATCGATCGTAAGTGGTGAAAAAAATCGAAAAACTTTGGCACCCATTTTAACCCTTAAGAACATAGAAATGAGAAAAAATCTGTAATAGGTGTCAAGTCATTTTAAAAAAAAAGTACAAAAAATCAAGATTTAAGAAAGAAAGACCAAAAAAAAATTTTTTCCCATACACACTTTCAGCCCTATTTTGACCCACTTAAGGGTTAAATAAAAAAAAATCGCTTCTTAAATGAACCCTCCACCATATAACGCAACTTTTGTCCAAATTTCATACTTATAGGTTCAGCCGTTTGGGCTGTAGCGTGATGAGTCAGTCAACCTAAGCCTTTTATATATATAGATTTATCACACTGGATATTTAGCATACTGTACCGACTATTCACGTTAGTCCGCAACATACCTGCAACAAATAAAAACAATCATAAGTATTTAGAAGCGTGGTGGTCTAGTGGGTAGAACAGTGGACTCTATAGCGAAAGGTCCTAGGTTCGATTCCCGGTGCGGGCATGTATTTATATTGTTTAATTTCAAACTTACATACATTTTTTTTAATTTGTTGTAGCAATACCACTCGCTGACTGTGAAGGAAAACATCGTAAGGAAACCTGAGCGTATGAGGCATCATAACCCTCAACGCAAAAATCGCCAACCCGCATTGAGCACGCGTGGTGATTAAGCTCGAACTCTCTCTCTGAGAGAAGGCCTTTGCCCAGCTAGTGGGACCTGTAGTACAATTCGGAAGGCAAAGTTTTTTGTTCGAAAGTCCGTTATTGGCTTAATCTTATCTTTAGACAATATTGAGAAACTAATTTCAATATTTTTTATTTTTGTTCGTTGTAAAATCCAAACTAAAATTAGTAGTTTGGATTTTACAACGTATCAAAGATACGGTTTTATGACGTCACGCGACGGTCTGCATACTGTTGGCGGTCATAGGAACAAAACATTTTAGCGCATAAAAACAAAACTACTGGACCAAAATAAAAAATATTTAAATTAGTTTCTCAATATTGTCTAAAGATAAGATTAAGCCAATAACGGACTTTCGAACAAAAAACTTTGCCTTCCGAATTGTACAGACTACATCTAACTTTTTTTTTATAAGTATGTATAGCAAATCTGGTTTACAAAACCGTTCCTTAAAACCGTGATATTTTCCTCAATATCGTTATGTTATGATAATGGTGATAGAATTGCATGTTGATGGCGATTGAACCAAAATGTAACAATGTATCCAGGGGTTCATGATCCATGCCTCCGTAGGGATCCGTAGTTGCTCAAATATTATCTGGTTATGATTAAAAATCATGCCAATATGCCATGAAAGGAAAATTTGCTACTAAACTTTCAATAAGTTAGCGTTAGCGCTTTCCCTTACCTTTTCCGGGATCACATACACATAAGTAATACATATAAAAAAGCTCACGGAATTTGGTTTGAAATGGCTCGAATTGGGGTTATTTTCGAACCAAATTATGCGTGAATATAGCGAATTTGCATCTACGTAACGGGATGATTTATAAAGAACCAGTGGTCCCTTCACCCATCTACAGGGTGCACTCTAAGTCGATAGCGGAACTTTAAGTAGGCTGTCTACTGATCACTACAAACAACTTGTACCAGGTGGCGAAGAAAATGTAGCGAAAAAAATATCTGCTGTTCCATACAAAAGGTTGACTCAGTACTGCGCCAAATGTATGAAACAGCTGATATTTTTTTCGCTCCATTTTTTTCGTTACCTAGTACAAGTTGTTTGTAGTGATCAGTAGACAGCCTACTTAAAGTTTCGCTATCAACTTAGACTGCACCCTGTAGTATGAGTGAAGGCACCACTGAGGCTGCAGTACCTGCGACATTGTTTTAGAGCCAACTAGGCCACGTGTTTCCTCACGATGTTTTCCCTTCACCGTCAGCTACAGGTTTTGCTACTGCAATTTTGCCAGTGTACTTAACTTTGAAAATAAACAAAGTCATAGGTGCCCCGGGCCGGAAATCGAACCTGGGTCTCTCGCTTCCGAGTCCATTGTCCTACCCCCTAGGCTACCATCGCTATGTAAAATCGCCAAACGTAACTAAAGCCGTGTTTTCACAGTCAAAGTTCACTTTGACGAAGCGCGTCGTCAAAGTAGGTTAAGGCTTCTGATTGGTTGTTATCATTACAGCGCTATGTCACGTTACTAAAATGGCCAATCAGAAAGCCTTAGCTGACTGAGATGATTTATACAGCATCCAGTGGCACCTTCACTCACACTAGATGGGTGAAGAGAGCACTCGGCGCTGCAGTGCTTGGGACATTGTTTTAGATGGAGTAGGCTTGCCTGGCACCAATACCATTCTGACAGCTTAGTCGGCCTAGCCCACAGGGAAGACGGGTCAATACGTGTGGAGCCAACTAAGCCGCGGCTTAACAACAGCAACATAACGTCATACATTACATACCACAAAACTGGCGACAATATTGGCAACAGCCGACGGCGTCTGCCAAATGAATACATTAGTCTCCGCTCACTAGGATGCTTGGTGAGCCCGGCCACGCGGCGTAGAGCCTGGTATACACGGTTTACGGACGTGGACATGGTCCGAATCACCGGAAAGCACAAAGTCTCGGTAAAAGTTTTATCCGACTATCGGCTATCGGGACACCTGGCTAGACGTACAGACGGCAGATGGACAAAGTCCATTGCGAAATGGCGACCACGAGAGGTGAAGAGATCGGTCGGCAGACCACCAGCCAGATGGTCCGACGATATAGCCCAAGTAGCCGGAAAACAGTGGTTGAGCCAGGATCGTGAGAGGTGGCGTGAGCATGAAGAGGCCGTTACTCAGGCTGATGATGATCATCGGGTAGCGGCATCTCGCTTTACGCAGTGAAATAAAGCAAGATGGCGCTAGCTGACAGTGAGATAAAACTTTTTTCGGGAAGTTGTGCTCCCCTAGCAGGGTTATAAATTGCTGTTTGAGATATGTATTGCCATAAAAAAAGACGCCCATAATCCAACATTATACCGAGTATATCCGGCATTAGCCGACCAGAACCGTTGGTGCGGAGGCCGCGCCGTATGTCGTTGCGGCCGCCGTTATTGTTCGTTCGACGCGACGCTTTTTAATTTGGAAGGGTAATAATGTGGAATATATGCCAGTGGCAACTACTATGTAGCGGTTGTGTTGTCTTGTTTATGACACTCTCGTATGTACTGAAGGCTGGTTATAGTTTGGCAGAGTATAGGGTTATGTATTTGTATGTATTTTGTATGAATGAGGGCTAGGACCGTTTTAGGTCTACTTGTGTCAACCAGGGTTAGCCAAAATCTGAGTTATCGTGAATAATTGTATGAAAATATCAAGTTAACCCATGGTTAGTTGGCTAACCCTGCTTGACGGAGGTCCATATTAGTGTACTAATTAGTGTGTAATAATTAGTGCACATAATTTAGAATCTTGCAATGTAGATTGTATTGTATCTTTGGTGTTTGTTAGGCTCTTGATTGGCTGTCCTGCTGGTGTGCCAAATAAACTAAAATAAAAATATAAAAATCGCTCTTGCAAAAATCAGGCGTCAGAATATCATCATGCGAAACCACGTTGCCTTCGAGTATGTAGTATGCACACACGACGGCACGTCAGGGCGTATAATTTTGTTGTAAAATTGCGCGTCTACGTGCTGTCGTGTGTACACGAGACAGCACGTCGACGCTTACACGCTAGCAATTTACTCAGTTACGTTACGGGCGACTTTGCAAAAAAAGTGTACACTCTGACGTGCTGTCGTGTGTACTACGGCTTATCTTGCTGCGAAAACAGCTGCGAGCAATACTCGCACTAGCCGTGATTTAGGGCACAGTATCCGTAATAATACCATAAAGATGCCAACATGTTATTTCTATTAGGGCGGTAATCGAATACGCAACCTACCGCACGCTGTGTTAACGCGAACATACTATTAAGTAAATAAACAACAACAGAAGGACTATACACGAAGGTACGTAGGTAATCGTATGAGGTAGTGGCCACCCCTGGGGTCAGAGCCTTTAGGCCGCCCAAAGGGCCTCTGACATGGTTTAACAATAAAATATTGTTATTAATCAACAACAACAGGTTTAACGTGCCTTCCGAAGCACGGAAGCGCTCAGACATTATCAATCTTTTCCCGGGGTGTTATTGTGTAACTTTTGAATCTACCGCGATTCCCTTCAAATTGACGTTTGAAGGGTGCTGACAAACTTCAGACTGCATTTATTTGACACAAAATGTCAAAAGCGATTGGTATAGGGATTGCGACTCGATTTTGAAGGATATTGAGTGAAGAAAATAGCAAAATCGTTTACTCAATATCATTCAATTTGTATGGCGTTTTGACTCATCCGTTCTGTTATTGATTTTGATTCAAAGCTTAGACAATTCCATTCTAAAGTTGCAATTACGATCATAATCCCGAAATCTTTGAAAAGGATCGCGATAGATTCAAAAGTTAGACAATTAAGCCCTAGGCTAGGCTGACACTAAGCCTCAGTCTGTGGGAATCAAACCAGATCACAAGGAAGCAGAATCGAAGCTTTCATACGTTGTGTGGTGGTTGCTGTCCTAAAAATAAGCGCCTTTGATCTGCCTAAAATGTTAACTTTGACGGATAGACGCGGAGCATTAGCTTTTTGGCTCATCACGCATTACTGCAGCTAATAAATTATCATAAAAAATAACCCGTTAAAGGTAAAGTTAGACAACTGATATTATAGCGTCTATAAAGTAGAGACAGGAATCATGTATGCAGTTGATTGCATTGTATTTAAAACAATACTTTACTGCACACAAGAAAAGAAAATAAGATAAGTCGTGTGGTGTAGGTACACATGACAGCACGTCAGAGTGTATACTTAAAAATTAAAGTCGCCCGTAACGTAACCGAGTAGTAGCCTGTAAGGGTCGACGTGCTGCCGTGGTACACGGCGAACTTATTTCAGCATAAATCTCTTTCAGTGAACCCTTGGAAATAATGCTCAATAAATAAAATATATACTATCATACAAACTACGGACAGCAACAAGACAATAATGAAATTCCATACAACTTTGCTGGCGCTTCATAAAGTAGCTTTGCTCAAAGAAGGTTGTCAAAATAATGACCAAATAACGAGCGTTTTTTTGAGTAAAATATATTGCCAATGACATTACACTGTCGTTACTCTCGGGTTATTCCAGAAATCCCCCTTCAAATGGGGGGGTTAAATATTAAAGGTGGAATATTAAAAAAACAAAGTCCAGAAATCCCCCCTGCTCGTCGACTACACGGTCTTGCTTTTAGAGTGTAAGCAAGCCATGAAAATATACTTCTTTTCGCTTTCTTATGCTGTGAAAACAGCCTATTTAACTTGCTAAAGAACTTAACCAGCTTCCCTGAGAAAACCTCCAACGTCGACCTCAGATAGAATGAACAAAGAACAAATTCAAAGCAGTTCATGGATGGCGTTTACAGGTCAAGTCAAGTCAATTCAAAGGGTTTTTTTCCATAATACATAAATAAATTATTAACATTGAACGTCAAAAAATTACCAAAAGTAAATAAAAGTATATAAATCAAATTCTTATTACTATGTAATACTAAGTATTTAGCTACTTTTTTTTTGTCCAGCTTCACTAGCTCTGATCGTTCTTAGAGAAGAAGCATGGTAAAGAAACTCCAAGGATCTCGTGCTTAAAAATAATACATTTTGTAATGCATGTAGATACTTAATAAATAACAACGGTAGTAATTAGTGTGGTGATCGAGGCGTGGCCATAGAAAAACTACGGCTGTAAAATTTTGCTTCGCACAGATTAATTTTATTGTTATAAGTATTTTTTATAATTTTATGTGTGTGTTGTGGTGTTTTAATAAATGTATTTATATTATATTCTATACTAACTGCTTTCTATGAACTGCTTTGAATTAATTTTCAGTAACAGGGGCCTCGCTATCTCCGTTATCATTATCAGTGGCTCAACAAAAAGGGATGGCCGAGCGCGATTCAATAAACTGCTCCCCAGCTCCAGTTATAAATAAGGGACCCTCCACGTGCCTCGCGTTTGAATGGAAGTAGTTTGTATGAGGTACAGGAGTGGGCGTAGAGCTTTGTGTAGACTGTTCTACCCAAACAATCAATAAAATAATTGAATAATTGTACTTTATTACGTGTTTTGTTTTATGATGAACTAGCTTTTGCCCGCGACTTCGTCCGCGTTGACTACAGAAAAAGGATGCGTGTTTTACTTTGCTCCTAAGTGTAAAGGCGTGATAATATTAAGCCTATGTGTTATTCTGGTATCTAAACTATCTCCATTCCAAATTTCAGCTAAATCCGTCAAGCCGTTTCAGCGTGAAAGAGTAACAAACACACACACTCACTCAAAAACTTTCGCAGTGCCGGAGTGGTCGGAGGTGGCTCAGGACCGAAAAACCTGGGCTGAGAGGTGGGAGGCCTTTGCCCTGCAGTGGGACACCATACAGGCTACATAAAAAATAAAAACAAACTTTTCTTTCAATTTCAAATACAATAAATCATAATAAAATTCACAAAACCTTCGTCAATAAATCCTTTGAATGCAGTTCGCATAAGAATTCGATTCTGATACTAGGTAACTGTATTCAAAGGTTTTGACGGTTATTTCACATTTTAAAGCTATGGAATCAAGAGGAATGTATGAAATATGACGCGCAAAAGAAACGCTGACAAAGTTTCCTCTCTACGGTAGATGCCGACGTATTTGCCGGATGATTTTAGACTTAAAATCTTACAGAGTTACAGGGAAAAATTTGCCTTTTTAAATACACAGAAAGATGGTAAATTTTATACAAATTACAATGGTACCAAAAACACAATTTCGATTTTAGCTCTTTTTTAGATGCCGCCTTCTTGCTTATGACGGCAGTACTGCTTGGAGTTTAAGGGTGGCCTTAATAGTCGTCTGAGATCACCTACTTGAGCTCGATCTCAAGTAGGTGAACTCAGAAAAGTCAAATGTTAATGTCATGCCTTGGCTAATTACTACTAGTAATGCCACCCTAAGACATGCCCAAACTTCCCGCAGACACCTACAGATGAAAGGTGCGATATCTCAAAGGGGATGCAAGCAATGAATTTATTGTATCACTTGCGCCGAGTTTTTGTGGGCTCCTTTGTGAATTACAGGAATTGTTTCTTTGGGGGCAAATTGAGTTTCTGTGGCACATTGACTCGATCTATGTAGAGATAGATAAAAACGTGTGTTTTATAAAATTCAGTAGCAATTTGTAGTAGCAATACCACTCGCCGACTGTGAAGGAAAACATCGTGAGGAAACCTGAGCGTATGAGGCATTAACGCAATAATCACGTTTGTTGCATGGACAATAAAATTATTGTATTGTTGTTAAATATTTATTTTATTCTGTTTTTTAGTATCTATAGCGGCAACAGAAATACATCACCTGTGAAAATTTCAACTGTCTAACTATCACGGTTCATGAGATACATCCTGGTGACAGACGGACAGACAGACGTTCGGACAGCGGAGTCTTAGTAATAGGGTCGGGACCCTATTACTATAGGGTCCCGACCCTATTATTAAGACTCCGCTGTTTGGCAACCTTCGGGAACGAAAAAAAAAACATGGTTGCAACTAATTTGCAAACTTGTAATAACGACTGGACCAAAAAAGTAGAGCCGGTGGAGTGTTTAATTAAACAAAACTAATCCGAACTTGCAATGAGGTACTTCAAAACTAACACCAACTACGTTCGTTTTACGAGCGACATTACAGCGGTCGATAAAAGTTTTTAATCATCATCATCATTGTCATCCATAAACTACTCGGCTATTTGCGAATTTTCACCGGAAGATGGGGAGAGACAGAGGCCCGGACAAGGGAAAACCCTTATTCAATTAAAATAAGTTATTTCAAAACCGGATAATAAATCCATACAATAATTAAAATTATATAAACATTTATAATAAGTTGAAAAAATTCACTCGGGACAGGACTTGAATTTTTTCAACTTATTATAAATGTTTAAATTATTCCCTAGCACGGGTTACTGCTTTAGAAAAAACAAAAAGTAATTAAGATTATACTCAATAAAATAAGCACAAATTAGAAATAAATAAAACCAAAATATTTTAAAAATATTTTCATCACTTTATACTAATTCTAGAGGATTAACTCGCTGGTTCTAAAGTCTAATTTTTCATTCAAGATAGTAAGTACACTGACGTTTACGGTGTGACCAGTCTCTGTTGAAAATTAAATAGTGTGGTGACAAAAAGTTTGACATGAATCGAATTGCGTAATCGATATAATCGATTTATAGGCCGATTGATGATAACTTTATAAAAGCTTATTATATGAAATTAACTAAAAATGCATTAACTAGGAATGAGAAAGTGTGTTTTGGTCCAGTTTTTTTAGCAGTGTTAAATGCGTTAAAAATTGTGTTTTTTAAATGATCTATGGAAATATTGCGTTCACATCGTTTTTTTTTTCGTCCGGAATCCCTGACGCACGGGCTACCATGCGGAATTTCGTATTTCGCTTTTTTTTGTGACTGAGCTGAATTGCGCAACGAGTGGAGTGCATCACTATTACAATAAATATGGCAAAATTATTTTGCAAAGTGACAGTTACCATCTGTCAGTTTACTATCCTGAATAAAGAATTAGACTTTAGGAGAAAAACAAGGAAACTCCGGTTTTGTACTTCTACTGGGACGCCATCGATACGCCATTGTGTTACACTTAAGCCCCTGTTGGCCACCTCTGTACACGGCAAATTTATTAATGCAAAAATATATTTTAAGTAACCCTTAGTGTGGTGAAATGTAAGACAGCATGAGGGGAAAATTACTCCTAACGATACTTCTGTCGCCTTTGAATTCACAGTGCTTTAAGTTTGATGAGTTTGTGACATAAAAATCTTTATGATCCTTGATGCCCCGGGTCATTAAAAAATACTAGTGGCCGCGTAAACCCAAACTCGTTTGTTCCTGTAAGGCGAAGCTCTAATAATATAAGTACAAGGTTTGGTTTTGTAAAATGACACCCGACTCAGGGGTAATTATTTACACAACACTGAAGCAAAAAAAAAAGTCAAATTATGGACGGTTATTTTGCAATTTATCACAGTGTGACCTCGGCATTAGCCGCGGCCACTCGTTCGTAGTAGGACTAAGAATAGCCCGTTCTAGGAACTATTATCAGGAGTCAAACAAACGGCTTAAAGCGCAGTTTTAATGTCGTATTGACTTTGAACATAAGTGTGAAGTTAGAAGTACTTTTGGAACATAAATCCAGGGGCCTGTAACTCTATGGTGTGTCGATGGCGTCCCAGCAGTAGGACAAAACCGGGGTTTCCTCGTTTTTCTCCTACAACCAGAGAACTAATCTTCTAGAATTAGAATCAGAATATTCTTTGCTTCGCTACAAAAACTTTAAAAGGACCGACAGCATTAATAAATCGTAATTGAAGCAGTAAACTGGGAGCCCATTTTGGCACCATTGCGTTACAGGCTAAGGCCCCAGGTACCAAAAGCAAGATGTGCTGCCACCTAGAGCGAACAAATAAATACTGCTTTATCTCACTTTAGATCAAAAACTTATGTCGGACAACCACTTACATCATGTCTTCCAGAACGAAACATGCTCAGGGCTGGAGTTAGGGTTTTCAGAGGTTTCTTGCAGATTGGAAAAGTTTCAGTGATGTATGAACCCTATTTTTGAACGAGCGAGCGAAGCGAGCGAAGTTCTCCGAGTCTACTGGAACAATCCGGCGTTTGTATGTATGTATGAATGTTCGTTCGACGGTAACTTGAGTAAATTTGTGTGTGTTGTGGTGTTCGCCCCGAACTATGAACTTGCGACCCCATATCTCAGTAACCCCACGACCGATTTGGCTCATGTTCAAACTTAAAATTATCTTGGCCTAATTTACCTGCCTACCAAATTTCATGATTATCCGAAAAAATTTACTCAAGTTATCGTCGAACGAACATACATACAAACATACATACGCCGGAATGTTTCAGTAGACTCGGAGAACTTCGCTCGCTTCGCTCACTCGTTCAATTAAATTTTTTATTTCGTAGTTCGACCCTGCATGCAACATGTTCCAGTAAGCCCCAGATATTGCATCGGTGCCGGCTCGCGATATATTTTTCAAAGGCGCTCCGCTCCCGTCTCCGCGGGTGTGATATTTCACACCGCGCGAGTCTTACGGGCATAAATCATGACTTGTTGAGGATCGGCAGGCAGAGTAAGAGATGGAAGAACGACCATTCTCCATATTCATAAGGTGTTATTTTTTTTCAAGTGACACACTCAAGGACGATAATTTACACGATAAATATATAAAAAAAAAAAAATTAACAAACAAAAAATATTCAGTGCAAAATATCCAAAAATCATTCAGTTGTGGCCTATTACTTACTAGTGGTTCGCCCCGAACTATGAACTCGCGACCCCAGTTACATATGACGTGTAACTTTGCTAAAGCCATTCGCGCAGGCGCGCGCGCGCTTTGCATATAAACTGTAAAAACCTATATCTCGGCAACCCCTCGACCGATTTGGCTCATGTTCGAACTTAAAAATTATTTTAATTTCTTTTACCCGCCTACCAAATTTCATAACGATCCGACCAAATTTACTCAAGTTATCGTCGAACGAACATTCATACATACAAACATACAAACATACAAACATACATACATACATACATACATACAAACGCCGGATTGTTCCAGTAGACTCGGAGAACTTCGCTCGCTTCGCTCGCTCGTTCAATTATACTAACGCTTGCGGCCGCACTCGCAATATCGGGCGCCACATCGCGAGCGCGCTTTGAGAAGGCCCGGGTGTCCTGTCAGCACGTCGCGGTTATTATAAAAAACAAGGTAATTTAGGAATCAAAAACAAATACGAACTTTTGGAAAAAAATAAACTTATTTTTAGTTTCAAGCGTTACTAAAACTGTCTTCCCTGAGTCGGGTGTCACCAACCAAAACAATACCCTGTATACACAGGATAGCGTCGGCTTCAAAATTCAGTCTGATTGATTCAGTACGATCAATTTAAGGCGCTCGCATAGTGAATTAGCCCGCACTCAAAAAAAAAATGCACAAAATCGATTCCTGTATCAAACACACTAAAAAAAACGAAAATGTTTACATATCAAACCCTAGAATAAGGTGAGAGTTATCTAAAACAGCCAGTTTTGTGTTGATACCCATAACAGATTGCGAGATATTTTGTTTGAAAAAAAGTGCGCCGCCTAATTTTTTTCATCAAAAATATCTTCAAAACTTTTACGAATCTCAACACAAAACTGGCTGTGTTAGATAGGTCTCACCTAATTCTAGGGTTTGATATGTGAAAATTTTCGATTTGTTTAGTGTATTTGATACAGGACTCGATTTTGTGCATTTTTCTTGGCGCGCGGGCAATTCACTATGCACCGCGCCAATAATAATAATAAGGTGAAGATTATAATAAGGTGAAAAAATTCACTCAGGACAGGACTTGAACCCGCAACCTCTTGCATACCGTGGAGTTGCTCTACCAATTCTAGCACGGGTTGGTGCTTTAGAAAACACAAAAAGTAGTACAATCAATATTCCCTGTATATCAATATATACTTCTGGCAGCAGCTATTTCACAATCCCAGCCCGATCCTCGCTTGGAGCCGTCGATAAAGTGCTGGTCGGCGGTAAATAAATAATGTTCTCAGTATTGGTTATGGGATTACACAATCATAACAGTGCAATGTTCGGAATACAATGTTAGAGGATTGGTAAGTGCTGAATTCCCATTTCATCCAGAATATTGGTCGGCTTTCCCCGTTATTGCATACTTTTGCATACCCGTTATTGCATACTTAATGACATCAGTCAATATGACTAAAATACAATAGGAAAAATAATTAATGGAGAAGAGTTTTGTATTACTGACTGTTAGAGGAGATCTAGAAATGCACACTAAGGCCCGGTTTCTGAGTAGGCGACATCTCGGACAAAATATTTTCGGACACTTTATCCGAAATGTCGCTTTGTATTTTTAATATTTTTGAGGCGACATCTCGGACACTCTCAAAATATTGAACCTGTATCGTACAGTCAGATATTTAAGTATTTAAATATAATACACAGAGAAAGAGCGTTACCACAGTTGCCTATTTTAGGATAGCTAAAGCAACTTAAATGAGCCGTTTTTCTTAACAGTTAAAGCCTGAATTTAAGCAGTCAGATCGCGTTCGGCTCATTTTTGATGAAAAAGTACTAGGCTTACACAAGGTGCTAGGAGGATCATCACCTCAGTTCTCACATCATTTTGTTCCTAACTAACCCCGCGTAATGATGTGAGAACTGAGGTGGTGATCCCCCTACCACCTTATGTAAGCCTAGTACTTTTTCATTAAGGGTAGACGATAGCAAGGTGGCCGGAAATTCAAAATTTTCACAGACTTTTACATTTTGTAGCTAAACTGAACTATTTTTGTTCAGCGATTTTTCGTTCGCGAGAATAAAACCGTATTCTTTTCATTATTGTAAACAACAGAACAACAATAATTCAGCCGATTTTGTGTTCTGGTCTACGACAAGTTTTTTGGGCAGTACCACTGCTTCGTAGACCACAACACATAATCGGCTGAATTATTGTTGTTCTGTTGTTTACAATAATGAAAAGAATACGGTTTTATTCTCGCGAAGGAAAAATCGCTGAACACAAATAGTTCAGTTTAGCTACAAAATGTAAAAGTCTGTGAAAATTTTGAATTTCCCGCCACCTTGCTATCGTCTACCATTAAAATTGATTTGATTTAACGCTAACCTACGCTACGTCTTGATAGTGGCACTTATTGGCTGTGCTGAGCCTTTGTTACCTGCGCAGTGACATGAGACGCGGGGGCAGATTGCCAAACATTGGTACACGAGGCAAAACATTCAAATATTTTCAACATAATAAAGTTAAGACATGCTTACAAAAAATTGATGAAATAAAATGTGTGTCGCGGGCGACCCACTTGCGGTGACAGCAAATGTTGAAGACTGCATGTGTACACAAGATATTATTTGCATGTGGGTTTGAAACATTTTTATTATTCTCCTCATAAATAAGATCGTAGGAAGTTTTTTATCAGACTGTACAAAACAGCTTTATTTGTTAGTGTCCGAGATGTCGCCTCAAAAAGATTAAAATAATAAAGCGACATTTCGAACAAAGTGTCCGAAAATATTTTGTCCGAGATGTCGCCTACTCCGGTTTCTGAGTTGAGAATTTTACTAAGCACATACTTACGTATCGCTCTGTCACGCTCTTTTGTGAGAAATCTGCAGAGACAGGACGATACTTAAGCATTTGGTTAGTGAAATTCTCAATTCAGAAACCGGGCCTAAGAAGGAGACGACTTCATTTCAGACTCAGCCTTGACATTACTGAACTCTCCTACTACTCTATTTAAAACGGACCGCCACAAATCAAACACTAAACACGTAACACAACAGATATACAACGTAACATAACGGTTACAGTATTTTTGAAACTACGCAATATCCACTCAAACCTTCCTCAAACTGCCAATAAATCTGCCAAAGTTTTGAGTGAAGAGACAAGGTGTCCTCTTTCGGAAGTGACACTTGTCGGCCTAGATCTTTTCTTCTCTACATAGTATCATCATCATCAGTTCCTGTTATCCTTAATCAGGGACATAGGGCTCTCAAAACAATTTTCCAAACTGGCCGATTTTGCGCCTTTATCTCAAGCTCGGATATGCTCATTCCGAGACTGTTGGCCTCCTCCTTACATGGTAAATAACTACAAATTAAACATTTTAAATACCCCCGACATTTTAGCTTCAAATTAGTACATCCCGTAAACGGCTGAACCGATTTTGATAAACTTATCTAAGAACACTCGCTAGAAAACCAGCTTTCAAATATAAAAAAAAACGCTTCCAAATCGCCCATACAACGGATAAAAAAAAGAGAAAAAGTTTTGCTACCCCTAAATATTATCCTATTTAATAGATTTTTGAGTCAAACGATACTGCAGATATTTTCTATGTATGTAAGTTTTCTTTATTTTATTAAAACTACTTTTATATTTATAATAATGAATTTCAATTGCTCTTCATCTAAAATATCTATCAGAGATCTATTTATTCAGAGTTTTAGTTTACATTCTTGAAAATAAGCATCAGTATGTTATTAACCCTTTTTGGAACTCTTTAAATTCAAAATTCGTGTTATTATGTCTTCGTGTTTGATGTGTAAGTCAGTACACCTCCAAGTGTCTAATAAAATCCATCTTTCCTAAAGAACCCCGTTTTTTTTGTAATCTTTAACAAACTGTTACAAGCTCCAGTTTTCGGAAGAGTAAACCTTCGTCCCTTACACCAACTGCCAAACAACTCAGGAGTCAAAAACCCCACAAATTTCTGCCATTTTATATGTTTGCTTTTTTATTTACTGCATTACTGCAGCGTTTTTGGCGCTGGGCCAGTGTGAAGTATGTAGTTCTTTTCGTTGAGATTTGTGGCCGATCATCTGGCTCGGCCACATCGAGAGAATGGGAGCAGATCGGGCTGCGAAGAGAGCATATGAGGGACCTCCCGTAGGGCATCGGCCAGTCGGACGTCCCAAATATCGTTGGAAAGATGCGGTAGAGAGAGACCTGTGCGAGCTCCAGGTGGAGGATTGGAGTGAGTTAGCGCAGGACAGGGAGAGCTGGCGTCTTTTGGTTGCGGAGGCCAAGATCCACTTTGGGTCGCTGAGCCAGCCAGAATGAATGAATGAATCTAGGAAGCTGGTGGGACGCTAAGCGACAGCTTAACCTCCGGAGCATGTAGGCATGGATCTGTATACGTATACACTCATGAACCTCGCTCTTAATTAGTTTTTAATGGCAATTAGTTATCTGGTTTAGTCGGACTTGCGTCAGTAAGGGTAAGCTAACTAACTCTGAGTTAATTTGACATTTCCATATAATCTGGGTGAAGCAAGTGGACCTTACAAAAACAAATGTTAGGTATGTGTCGGCTGAACAAATATTTTGTTATTTACAACAATTAACAAATCTACTGCGCGCGCCTTCAACTCGCGCATCCCTACACGCTCGAGAAATGACGAGTTCACTAATGTCAAGCTTAAGCGTATTTCTATTTCTATTTCTATAGTCTCTTACTGAAGTCTGTAGTTACTCTCCTGGTAACAAATCTTCTCTGAGAGGATCCAAAACACCACACGTGCCCACGATTTCAAGAGCCGATAGACGTTTATCAATGCCTCAGAGGAGGTTTCCTTATGTTGTTTTCTGCATGGTTGGCAAGCGAATGTCACACTATACATTCACATCTTTGTCGCGCTAGAATCTAACGATGTTTAGTAGAGGATAAATACGATCTCTTCTTCTTCGTCGTTACGCTCTTCTCAGAGCGGTCATGGTCCACATGTAGTACCCACGACAGCACGTCAGACTGTACACTTTTGTTGTAATGTCGCCCGTAACGTAACCGAGTAGAGTGCTAGCGGGTAAGCCTCGACGTGCTGTCGTGTGTACCATCAGTCGTTGATGTTGCGCGCCTTACGATGCCACGCCATTTATCTCGGTCAGAGGTTGCCAGAATGCATAAATACGATATCCTCCTCTTAAAACGCGATACAGAGACTGCAACACACCAGCAAATCCAATTCAACAGGTAACGAGTACCAGCGCTCAAACAATCCACAATTTTGTCCCATATATCACTTTCAAACTGAAAGGTGCAAGCGTTCTCGCAGACATCACTCATTGCACCACAGCATCCTTAGACCTTCCACTGGTGGCCTCCATTTAGATAGTGTTTCTACTATCACTATGCAACCAGTAAAGTCCTAGCACTTCCGAGACTTAAGCGGTGTCATATTTCACACTGCACAATAGAGACGTCCGCTCGCCTCGGCGTCTGAATGGCGAATGAAATTAATGGGCGATTGTGATTGGTCGGTTCGAGCGTGACGTCAATTATTGGACGTTGCGAAGATAGTGTCGGTCGATTGTTATGTTAATACGGAGGTCTATAAATTCAAAGGGTAAGGTAGGTATAATCCGCGCGGAATGAGAATAGGATGCGACCTTTTGGAACTGAGACACGCGCGGTAAGCAAACTCGCGTCGAAGCGACCTTGTCAAAGTAAAATAAAGGATATCTTCGATTGAATTTGACAAGGTTCCATCGCATTCTCTATATATAACTTTATCGAAATATCTATCACAGTACAAATCAAACAACTGATTTAAAATTTAACTGTCGATTACCAAATTACCATATTTATTCATTTCTAAACTAAAAAACACAAAACTGTTTTCGGTTCGGAATTCAGAGTCCTATTTTTTGTGCCGGAAATTAAAAACTACCTCAGATCTGATAGCGTATTATTTTTCACGACAGCTCGGAAGCAACAAGGCTCCTATACTGAAACAGTTCCTACACAAAAACATACTTTCGTTAACGTTACGGGCAAACAGTAAGCACAATAACATACAATGTTGGGTATGTGGGACCCACCAAAATAAGAAGACATACAGAATGTCCACTTGGTTGGAATCAACATAAAATATTTGCTCTACAACATTCTGCGTTTTAGCTTGACCTACACAGGATTGTTATAAAATTAAAATTATATAATACTAGCTTTTGCCCGCGACCTCGTCCGCGTAGACTACGCGTGTTATTCTGATGTCTAAGCTATCTCTATTCCAAATTTCATCCAAATCCGTTCAGCCGTTTCAGCAGAAAAAAGATACATATGCTTTAATTTGCTCCTAAGTGTAAAAGCGTGATAATATGTAGCCTATGTGTTATTCTGATGTCTAAGCTATCTCTATTTCAAATTTCATCCAAATCCGTTCAGCCGTTTCAGCGTAAAAGAGTAACAAACATCCATCCACACTGACAAACTTTCGCAAATATTTAGAAGGATTGTTTAGCTTCAGTGCCCTTCCGCGCAATTTAGTGGTCAATACATTTCTCTGCCAAAACTATCAACTATAACAACTAAATAAAAATATATCTCCGACATTTTAGCTTCAAATAAGCATACATATCTCATAAATGGCTGAACCGATTTTGATAAAACATTCTGATAAATCCATTTCATGAAACGATCAGCCACATCATGAAGTGATTCTATGATCTGGCCACGACATAGACATAAGTCTAGATCTTAGCTCGACTGATGAGACGTTCTGTGTTACCTTCCACACACACCCTAATACTACATACGTTTACACGACTACCCTTTCCGTAATTTTACATAGCGGCGTCTCATATCGGGCGGATGTCTTAGAGAATTTAATAAAAGCCCGCCAGCGTAGCGAGGAAGTGGCCTGGGGCCTTAGCCTGTAACGCAATGGTGGCAAAATGAGCTCCCAGTTGACGACTTCTATTACGATTTATTAATGCTGTCGGTCCTTTTAATGTTGATGTAGTACAGCAAAGAATATTCTGATTCTAATTCTAGATGATTAGTTCGCTCGCTGGTTGTAGGAGAAAACGAGGAAACCCTGGTTTTGTTCTTCTGCTGGGACGCCATCGACACGCCATTGCGTTACAGGCTAAGGCCCCTGTTTTGGCAAATTTCTAGCGTATTATGCGAGCTCACTGGATTACCTACTGTTGCGAATTTGGTCATGGTTGAAGTGGTTATCAAGGGTTAAGGTGGAGAAGTGTTGCACTTTCACCATGGCTATTAGGGTTGCCAGTATGCAAAAAATTGGGAATCAGTGGATTCGCAAAAATCCACTGTGTATTTTCCAGTTGTTGTTAAAAGTTGATTGTTGTTATTTAGCTATCATTTGAAAAAAAAAACACATAATTTTGACAGTTAGTTGAAAACGGCAGTGTGTTATTAGCGAATAAGGCGGGATTTAAAAAAAATGTACCACTGGTTCCATGATATTTTTGCTTTGATGAGTGCGGGAAACCTTTAGAAGTTAACACATTTTAAAAGCCAAAAAATCTAACAAAGTTTGCGAGAATAAATTGCGTCAGATCCTCATGAAAATTTCGGCGCGTTGTTTTAACATCCTGTATATGGCACGGTGTAGGTTCAAGGCCGGTGGGAGATTCAAAAGCACATATTTTAACTCCTTTTTAACAAGAATAATTTGTCGGACAACTTTTTTTTCTACCCGCGTCCCCAAAACCATTAGCAAACAAACAAAATGAAAACATTAACCTGCCAACAGTTAACCTAATAAATGTGTATGGCGACTCCTGTAACTATGGACTTAAGAAAAAATGTTTAATGCAAGTAGCAGAATGTTTTCAGGGTTGCCAAGTTGGGCAATACCTACTTACACACAGGGGTCGTAACAACATTATTATTATGAAAAAATCGAACATACATGGAGGTTTGCGAGTCGCGCTTGTAGCTCTTATTAACTAGCCTATTTGGTTGTGTAGGTACTTGTGTGTGTGACCCATATCAAACGAACATTTATACATACATCCATACAAACGGCGGATTGTTCCAGTGGACTCGGAAAACTTCTCTCGCTTCGCTCGCTTCGTTCAATGATATTTTTTTAGATTTTTTTTTTCTTTTCGCCAAGTCCACGCGTACATTGGTCTC
The DNA here is from genome assembly GCA_949319315.1 of Zelleria hepariella. Taxonomy (NCBI): domain Eukaryota; kingdom Metazoa; phylum Arthropoda; class Insecta; order Lepidoptera; family Yponomeutidae; genus Zelleria; species Zelleria hepariella. Next base: position 15,224,255 of record OX439380.1, read on the forward strand.
TCTGTCCATAACAAACAAAGCGTGTCCGGAGTCCAGCCCTACTGAGCCCTTTCGGTGGTCACATAAAATTAAATACAGCGACAAAGGAAGTAAGAAGTAAGGAGTCTCTCTCTCTATGGTTGTGTCGTTTAGTCGACTTTTGACAGATTCTAAATCTGACAGTTTTTTTAACCTACAAAACTACCACCATCCGACCCGTTTTGAAGCAAATTACTTGTAAATTATGTAGCAGAAAACCACACGCTAATGGTTTAGAAAAAATTTAGTGAGGAAACTGAGCGTCTAAGGCATATTTCTTTCTTTCCACTTTTTTTTTAAGTTTTTTTTTTTGCATAGACCACTTTGTTTTTTTGCTTTTTGTATTTTTCTTTTTCGCGAAGACCATACATAGTTTTTTTTATTTAACTTTTCCACCAAGTCCACGTGTACACCAGTCTCTCTGTCCATAACAAACAGCGTGTCCGGAGTCCAGGGGGCTGATTCTCGGGAATCTCGGATTCGACACATCTCGAAGGAAAAATATAATTTTGCGGCAAATGTCCCATCTTCTATTTTCACGAAGTCATCATCCACGACATAAGGCACAAGATTTCTGCGAGATTTTTGCCCTTTTCGCTAGACATGACTCGAGTGGTCGGGAGCAGTCAAGATTGAAATGACATGAAATTTTTCGAGAGGTGTCGAATGCGAGATTCCCGAGAATTAGTCGCGCGGCAACATCCAATTAAATACGTTTTCGCGAGTCGGAGTTGCGCTTTTCAATATTAAGCCGCTTTGTGACTTTTGTGACTGAGCGGTCGTTTAGAAGCTAACAAACTTTAGGCCTATGCTTAGACTTATGGCCCCACATGTGGGCAGGCAGGCAACCGATGAGATGGACCGACGACCTACAGCTTAAGTCTGTAACGCAATGGCGTGTCGATGGCGTCTCAATAGAAGGACAAAACCGGGGTTTCCTCGTTTTTTTTCCTACAACCATCGAATCAGAATATTCTTTGCTGTACTAACTACAAAAACATTTTAAGGACCGACAACATTAATAAATCGTAATTGAAGCCGTCAGCTTGGAGCCCATATTGGCATCATTGCGTTACAGACTCAGGCCCCTGGTGAAAGTGGCAGGAAAAAACTGGATGAGAAAAGTCCAAGAACGTAAACAATGGAGTGCAATGGAAGATACCTAAACTCAGCATTGGGTGGCTACAGTATGCTTAGCATGGTTGTTTTGACACTCTGTCGAACTCGAGTGAGATACTTGCCATGTCTTTTGTGCGAGCATGGCAGGCGGGACTCGAGATGGCAATAGATTAGGTTCATGTCGAGCAAAAAGTAGTTATTGCCATTCTAAATAAATATGTTGTATTTTGGTCTGGCAACACTGTTGAAATAGATACCGATTATTACCGATTGGGGTACATCACTAGCAAGTGAAGGATTGCGTTTCGTTCTAACGCAAGCAACTAATCAAATTTAATGTAGTAACAAAACGCATTTCCGTCATTTATTTACTAACACACACTAACACAACAAAAAAGCGAAAATAAGTGGGTCAATAGTTCTAATTTATTCGAGTATGCATTAGTAAATACACATTCAGCGAAAAAACAACAAAAACTAAGAAAAAAAAAATATATTTCTCCTCTAATCTATGCTCTTGAGGCCTTGTCTACACCTCCGTGGGTGCCAGACATGTGTCGGTCGCATCTGTCAAAATTAGGCCGACACCATCTCGTGCAATGCCGCCATTCTGCCGGTTGCAGACAAGGCTCGGACGACGCCATCTCGATCTCGGTCGCCATGTTGGCGTAGAGCCAATTCGAGCCCGACCGACAAGTTGACAGTTTTGCATAGAGAAGGGCCAATCTCGGGCTTACCATGCTGCCCGTATAGGTTGAATAACAGAAGAATTAATGAATTGAATTATTGAATAAATGAATGAATGAATTATAATTATTTTTAGGTTTTGCTGTACTAACGTACCTCTTAATAGTAGGATCTTACTAACAAAATATGGATGCAAATCTAAAATAAATTTAATTAAATTGAAAAACACAAGCCAGAACTTTTGAAGTCGGTTAAAAAACATCTCAAGGCCGCTTTATCGGCAAAGCGATTGACCGTATTCCTCCCAATAAAAATTGGCATCGATAAACGAATAAATCCAAGTAATGACATCGCATAACAAGCCCCGGATAGCGTAAAACGCTTCCTGCGCTGTACTTGGCCGAGATAAGTTAAATCTTTTAGACGCTGTTGGCCGAAGTGGTAGTAAATGTTTTAAAACTTTGCGAAAGCGTGTAGGTACACACCACAGCACGTCAGAGTGTACATTTTTGTTCTAAAGTCGTCCGTAACGTAACCGAGTTGAGTGCTAGCTTGTAAGGGTTAGCGTGCTGACGTGTGTACGTACAGTCGGCGGTTTCAGGGAGCTAATACTCGGGAATCTTGCATTCGACACATCTCGAAGGAAAAATCTCATTTTGCGGCAAATGTCATATATCTCCTATTCTCACGAAGTCATCCTCGACATAAAGCACGAGATTTCTGCGAGATGTTTATGTTGTTCCTTTTTCGCTCGACATGACTCGAGTGGTCGGAAGCAGTCGAGATCGAAATGACATGAGATTTTTCCTTTGACATGTGTCGAATGTGACATTCCAGAGAATTTGCCTTCAGAGGTTAGGTACTTATTTGTATGAAGAACAAGATTGAGAAAAACAAGGTCCGGGAATATTCCAGTATCACACATTGGACCCCGAGAAATGGTACACACGACAGCACGTCAATCCTTACGCGCTAGAACTTGGTTACGTTACTGGCGAACAAAAGTGTACACTCTGACGTGCTATCGTACACACGAGTGTACTTTTGTTTTCACAAGCTTTTCATAAATCTGAACAGATTTTGAAAATGCGCAAAAAATCGAGTTGACTCTCTATAAAAATACGTCAGTCAAGTTGTACGAATTTTCAATAGTGTGTAAAGAAAAGTCGTTGAAATAAGACCGCCCATTGTATACTAATTCGTTTTAAGAAAATTTTCTGTAAATAATTTGTTTGGTGTACAGTAAAGTAGGTATATCTATCTAACATGATATAAAATATTAAAATACAAATAAAATGGTCCACGTGCCGCCATCATCCGGGGGGCAATTTTAAACCGCTTTGCCGCGCAATATTTCAACGAACGGAATTTAATATTGGCGGCCATCTTTAAAGTGTTGCCAGCGCTCTCAAAGCTAACCGTTTTATTTATGGTCGCGTGTATTGTCGTGTATTCTTTTCTAGTTCTCGTGCAAAATCCCGGTGCATTGTAGGATTTGTAAACTATTCACAGGGAATCTTAAACCAACGTACCTATTTATTATTTTTGACTTGACAATGCAGTTGAGTTGAGCCTACAGTTGAGATCTACATAGATTATACCTAAGCGAAGTCAAAGAGGTTTGAGCTTAATAATTATTTGGACATTGGACAGCGTCAGCGCTTTTAAGGTCGGCCACATACAGACGGAACTAATCAGGTTTCCGTACGCAGTAACTGCATACAAATCTATGCACCAACCACATTTTTTTTTTCAGTCCGGTACTTTCATGGATTTGTATGCAGTTACTGCGTCCGGAATTCTGATTCGTTTTTACGTTACGTAAAAATTCCGTCTGTATCTGGCGGGCCTAAAACTTAGAACATTTATTTTGTTATTATACGGAACACTTAGAGCAAGACCCAGATTAAAACTTTCATGTCAAGAACCCATTTATATCCTTCAGAGGCGCAGGATTCCGTCTTCTTCTTCATTACGCTCTTGTCAGAGCGGTCGTGGTCCACATGTAGTACTATCGGTGGCTGATGTTGCGCGCCTTACGATGCCACGCCATTTCTCTCGGTCAGGGCCCTTAGCCTGTAACGCAATGGTGAAAATGGGCTCCCGGTTGACGATTTCAATTACGATGTATTAATGCTGTCGGTCCAGTGTCGGTCCTTTTAATGTTTTTGTAGTACAGCAAAGAATATTATGAGTCTAATTCTAGAGGATTAGTTCGCTGGTTGTAGGAGAGCAACGAAAAAATCCCGGTTTTGTCCTTCTACCTGGGACGCCATTTATACGCCATTGTGTTACAGGCTAAGGCCCCAGAGGTTGCTTGGGTGCATTCATACAGTGTTTTCCCCACAGTGGTCTTGATTTGATCAGTCCATCGCATCGGTGGTTTTCCCCGAGAGCTAGTGCCTTCCACCCTTCTCTCCATTACAATGCGCTCAATGGAGTGGTTGTCTTTCCTAATTGAAGATCGTCCCCAGAATTTGCATCAGCTCTTACTGTTTTTGAGCGAGCTTGCGAGCGGTTGTGGCCTGGTGGTTAGAACAATGGATTTTGAAGCGAGAGACCCAGGTTCAATTCCCGGTGCGGGCATATACCTATGACTTTTAATTTATTTCTAAGTTACGTATATTTATGAATTTGTAGTAGCAATATCACTCGCTGACGGTGAAGGAAAACATCGTGAGGAAACCTGAGCGTAAGAGGCTTTATACGCTTTATACCCTCAACGCAAAAATCGCCAACCCGCATTGAGCACGCGTGGTGATTAAGCTCGAACTCTCTCTGAGAGAAGGCCGTTGCCCAGTTAGTGGGACATGTACAATTGTACATCTTACTTACTGTTTTTACGTCACTTCGCATTACTTCGCAACCTAGACACATTTGTATCCCTCAAAAGCACAAAATCTACGTATTTCCTAATTGAAGATAATAATAATCTTCAACAGAACGTGCGCGCCGGTTAGCTCTACCCGGCGAACGAAAAGAACATGGAAGCATTTCTTCAAGCCAAGCATCTAGTCTCGCAGACAGCTTTGTTAAAAATATTTTAAACTAATAATAAAACAAGAAACTCCGTCATTGGTGGATGGTTTTCGCGCTATTGATGTTATTGGACGTATTATACCAACTGACAGCGTCAAACTGACGTCTTCTCTAAGTCACGTCTATCGAATTACTAAAATCGTGGGAGGAACCATCTATCTGTAGACTCCGCCCATACGAGAACCATGTGCATTAGGTAATTTCTCAGGGCTAATGAGATCTCCATGTTTTCTTCTGCTCGCTGGCTCTACCGTTTTCTGTCACTTCGCAACCTAGTTGCGCAGAGTTATTTGGCAGCTTATTAGTTGTGAATGCATCGAATAACTCTGTCGGCGCTGAATTGCATAAGGTGGAGAATGTTACGTTGAATAGTACCTACAGTCGGCCACACGCTAGGATACCCCTTGTTGTTCGATTGGCGCCCTTATGCCGCGCGCGGTAAGAGCTGCCATGGGGTATCTGTGACTGTGGCCGTACGAGTAAGTTTCAGCGCATTCAATCGTTATGACATGCCAGAGGCCCTCTGGGCGGATTTCCAGAAAGTAAATTCGGCAATTTTGTACACCAAATTATCTGAGCGCTTCTGTGCTTCGGAAGGAACGTGAAACCGTTGGTCCAGGTTGTTGTTGCTTAATAACAATCGTTAAGCCATTTCAGAGGCCCTTTGGGCGACCTAAAAACTCTGACATCAGGGGTGGCCACAACTCAACTGATTACCTAACTACTACGAATCGACGCATATTGTTCGCGAATGTCGAACAAAATTTAACCAATCGGGACCGTCCGAAGCAATAGCAATACAGTAGCGCCCCTTGTCCTCCGCCAAAGAAACCCGAAAATCGTCTACTGAGCAGTCAAGGTCATTTTTCAAGTGATACGCCGGGAACTGTACACTAAATAAAGGTAATGTCCACAGGAATCACAAACACAAGTCACGTTTGTATTACTATCTCCGCGGACCCCATCGGAGGCGTCCGGGGATTGCGGATGGTCATAGATTTGGAGGCCTGTTCCGCTTTCACCCAAAATTATAGTCCTTGCCTTAACAACAAATAAAATTTAGTCAAGGGGGCAATGCATCAGGGCAATTTTTCTGAACCGAAGAATAATCCAATAACTGAAATGATGCTTGTTGACACTGTTTCTCTCATTCACAGCTGCTAAAGTTTCTCAGGGCCTCACATTTTTTCAGTATCATAGCTTGAGTCACACCAAGTATAATCCGCGCGCGATGAGAATGGGATGCTACCTTGACAAAGTGAATCGAAAATGTCCTACATTTACTTTGACAAGGTTGCGTCGACGCGTCGAACATTGTATTGAACGCGTATTGAAAAACCACTGCCTGACATACAGACTTGAGGCCCAGATAATGGCCCGTTTAACCCGTTTCCCTTTGTATTGACAGATAAAAGCTGATTTTAAAATGCTTGATAGTTGGCCCTGGCGAGGGAAAAGCGAAATTTGACAGCCATGTGTCATCAGCGCCATTTATGAAGTGCTTTAAATTCAGCTTGGAAACGGCTCATTGACAAACTAGACAAAAGAGGAATAGACCAGAAGGCCGTAGATTTTTAAAAGTCCATTTTATAGTTTCTTATCTGACCATAAGTCAGGAGTTTTACTGCGCGGCTTCGGCGATTTTTATTGCGAATTGTTCTTTATATGTGGCGCTCGGTGTGTGCAGTAAATTCAGCACTGGATTTGGGGGTGTTTCACGTACCTGGAACAAACAAATAATAATAATTAATAAAAAATCTTCTTAGCCTATCGATGGCAGACCAATACTTCAGTCAGTCTAATCAAAGTAAATTGTTTTGGCCCAGTATTTAGCAACGCTAACTGCCGATTTCTGAATTGAGAAATTCACTAAGCAAATACGTAAGTATCGTCCTGTCTCTGGAGATTTCTCACAAAAGAGTGTGACAGGACGTTACTTAAGTATTTGCTTAGTACATTTCTCAATTCAGAAACCGGGCCTAACTGTGTTACGGTTTATGTATAAAATTTTAATATAAGTGAACTATTTTGTTAATATGTTAATTAGACAACTACCTACTGTATCCACTTTTAGGGAAGATACTGCCCCATTTCCAAAGCATGGAATACCAATCACAGTTTCACACAAAAGTAATTTACACTCTAGCGTGTGGCCGACTGTACAAAACGCACGATCAATTTCCATCTCCATCTACGTTAAAAAAATAGAACCAAAAAGTGATTCTAACATGCAAAGGAAAATTGCAAACAATTTCGTTCACACCAAAATCTTGTACCACGAAAATTTACACATCCCTTGGCTGCAACAAGGCGACATTATCGCATGTATCGTAAACCGTTGCATCTCCAATTTATCCCAAAACCACTCTTAAATTAAAAGCTACAAGGGTTACTCTGTAATGAGATGTGTAAAGGCTATTGTTGTTTGGCGTCTGAGACTATATTGTGTCGATTTATCGGAGTGCCCTAACTGCCTTTGTCTCGTTTCCCCCTGGGGTCTTATTATGTTTTGTCACGTGCTAGAGGTTGCACGCTTTGGTCGGCAGTGACTTGAATTAAGTACTAAATGAAATTAAAAAAAAACCTGGGCATTTTAGCTTCAAATTAGGATATCTCATAAACGGCAAAAAAAAAGTACGACTTTGGTGAAACGTTTTTTGTTTTTTTTTTTTATTTGTTTTTGACACAGAATAACAAACAAATAAGAGCACGAGAGGCTGGAAAGGTGGTAGAGAGTGGAGGGGTATGAAAAGTAGGACTTTGTTGAAACGTTTTTTTTTTTTTTTTTTGCGCATAGTAACAAATAAGAGCAGGAGAGGCTGGAAAGGTGGTAGACAGTGGAGGGAAATGAAAGCCCGCCGCGCAGGCAGCGCTGCAATGGTACAGTTCCCGGCGTATAACTTGAAAAATTACCTTGACTGCGCAGTAGACGATTTTAGGTCTCTTTGGAGGGGTACAAGGGGCGCGACGGAATTGCTATTGCTTCGGACGGCCCCGATTGGTTAAGTTTTGTTTGTCATGCGCGAACTCATCCCCACTACGCAGACTTTTGCTCAAGTTATGCGCCGGGAACTGTAGCAATGTACACTTTTAAAGAATAAGAAACGTTCAATAAATAGAAAGTGTCGAGCTTTTCGAAACGTCTTAGAACATAAGTTGTCGGAAATCACATTAATTAGAACTTGACGTGTCTCAGGAATAAAGCTATTTAAAAATTGCCCTGTACAGCTTCAATATCTCACTTGCGCTAATATCGCTCCGCTACCCGCTACGCTCGCTTCGCTGGCCCACCCGCTCGCTACGCAGAAGAACCAATGATGGGTGGGCAATATCACTCCGCTACCCCTCGCTCGCTCGCTACGCTTTTCAATCGCTTCTCAGACGATAGCTAGGCAAATGGAAATATTGGGGCAAATTATTTCGCTCAGCTAGGTAGGTAGTAATCGTATGAGGTAGTGGCCAGCCCTGGTGTCAGTTTTTAGGCCGCCTAAATGGCCTCTGACTTGGCTTAACGATTGTTATTAATCAATAACAACCGGGACCAACGGTTTAATGTGCCTTCCGAAGCACGGAAGCGCTCAGATATTATTGCCACTAGCGGTCACCCATCGATGGACTGACCGCGCCCGATGTTGTTCGCTCAGCTACCCGCTACGCTCGCTTTGCTGGCCCACCCGCTCGCTACGCAAGGACCGAAGGCGGGCCGAGACAAACGCCGAAGTTTCGCTTCAACCGTTTAATTAATTTTCCAGTACACGTTGCATTGCTGGAACTTTCCCTCCCCATTTTGTATATTGTTGGACGCCCTATTGTTTCCTGGATACACGGCGGCGGCGAGGCAAGACGTTATGTTTTAGTTTATTTATTTATCGTATGGCATTTTACAACGGTTTATTATAGGTACATTTGGCTGGCTGGAAGAAATTTATATTGAAATAAGTCCGCCCTTGTATTTAATTTCTCTCCATTGTTATTTAAGTTTTTATTTTGTGCAATAAAGTGTAATATACATTTCATAAGCTTCAATTAATATAGGTAATATAAATAATTTAATTAACAATTAGAATTATTATTGTAGAAATGAGCGTGAGGGTTTGCCCGCGGCTTTGATGCGAATTTTCTAGACATGAAAAAAAGTAAGATGTAGCCTGTAGCTGGGAAAAGGTCTTCTCTCAGAGAGTTCGAGCATAATATCACCACGCGTGCTGAGTGCGGATTAGCGATTATTGCGTTTGAGCGTATAATGCCCCATTTTCCATGATGTTTTTCCTTCACCGTTAGAGAGTGTTATTGCTACAATAAATTCACAAATTAAATAAATTAAAGTCATAGGTACATGCCCGCACCGGGAATCGAACCTAGATTTGTCAAGTATCTATTTTGTGTACTACACAGTATAAGCCCTTAATATTTATCCATACGGGACCGTTTCTAAATAGAAGCACGAGCAAGCCATCGTCTTAACTTGTCACCAACTCAATCGAGTAGCTATTCACGCGTTAGCTAGCAGGGAAACATAGCAGGGGACCTTTGCCAAATGGCTTCCAGAGACGTGTTACGCGCGTGTCTTCACAAACGTTGTCGAAATTGTATCTCCGCTGAAAATCAGGGGCCTAATTCTCGGGCTTCTCGCATTCGACACATCCCGAAGTGAAAATCTAATTTTGCGGCAAATCTCACATCTCCTATTCTCACGAAGTCATCCTCGAAATAAGGCACGAGATGTTTGCCGCTTTCGCTCGACATGACTCGAGTGGTCGGGAGCATGACATGAGATTTTTCCTTTGAGATGTGTCGAATGCGATATTCCCGAGAATTAACCCCTGCCTGACCCGTAAAGTACGAATAATACCGGAGGTGGTTAAAGTGAAATATTAACTAGGAACATGATTTCAATGCGGAGTTTATTACATACCCAATTGTTTAGACGCTAGCTTTCACCCGCAAGTCCACCTGTTTCAGTAAGACTTAGTAAAGCTTCCTAAGGTCTATTATATACAGTATGCCCATGGACTGCACCGCGTCACTGAAACCTGTGATGCATTAAATGACGAATAATCCACAGAGACCATTTTTTTTTTCCTAGTAATTTATTTTAGAAAATTAATGATGCTGAAATTTTGTATGAGAAATAATTACGCACCCCGTAGAGCAAGTACCTATTGCGCGTGACATAGCTCTGTCCGTGAAATTTGGCAACAATGCAAAACACCTGTTTGACCCGAATTGACCCGCCCACAGCCCTTGTCGCGCGCCCGCGCCGACGCTTTATACTGGGCCGCCATGTCGTTGCAAAGTCGCCCGTAATGTAATTAATTACAGTGCACACGTAATGTACATCTTTCATTTTCACGTGTAATGTACATCTTTAATTTTCACGAGTAATTAGGATTCTCATAACACTAATTTTAAATACGAAAAACCGCAAGAAGACCCCAAACATTTATGGAGCCTTGGTGAAGATTAATGAAGCTTAGCTAGAAAGTTAGATTGCTGACTTACTTACCTAAATTTTGTGTATCTTAAAGTGACCGCCGCGTACTCCGATACACTTTCACGGATACGTTAGCGTATTTTGTCGAAAGCAACCACGATACGATATTTCATATCCACTTCACTAACAAACTCCTTACTGAACACCAGCTATTTCACCCAGCCCCAAAAAAAAAAGTCCAGGGGCGTTAGGTCAGAACGCGGAGGCTATGCCGAACCTGCCTATCCACTGCTAGCCAAATAATCTGTTAAATCGTGTCTAAGTATTCACTTGCACTGTAATCACACGCACGAGTTTCGTGACACCGGCCGGCGGCGGCGGCGGCGACCGGACATGCGCTTGCGTTCGCGGATCAATCGGAACTGCGGACGGAACTGAGGTCAAGGACGAAGGACATTTTTTTGTAGGCGATGCGCCGTGCGTGTGAGAGGGACAGCGTCTTCGGTGCATTTGACCTAGCTTACGTTTTAGAAACCCCATTAGGCAATTTTCTTTCTCTCACTCTGTTCATCTACCTAGAGCGTGATAGATAGCGGTGCACCGAATTATCGAAATTAGATCGCGTAGATGAAAGTGGTTGCCGCTTTTGGCGTCGCGATACACAGGTTGATGCATTATGAATTTAATTTGCTAATGTTTATTTTGAATAATGAGTATTTTTATTTTTTTTTTATTTTTATTTTATGCTATTCGAGTTCCACTAATGATGCTTTACCACAGAATTAAGTGGCGCGGTGCAGTCCGTGGACATAGTGTATACTAAGGTCAAACTTTTTCCAAATAAAATTACCAACTTTTTGCTAACACTATTCACGCTGGCGCGCGCGCATTGCACATAAACTTCACAAACCTATATTTTGGCAACCCCTCGACCGATTTGGCTCATGTTAGAATACGGCTTCACGAGGATCCGATCAACGATACTCAAGTTATCATCGAACAAACATTCATACATACAAACGCCGGATTGTTCAACTAGACTCGGAGAACTTCTCTCGCTTCGCTCGCTCGTTCAATTATATTTTGTTTTCCTATAGTTAAAAGTTAGAAGTCGCCTCTTTGGCGTAGGCCTCCCCCAGTTTTTTCAAATTTTTCCTTTACTTGGCTTTTGTCACCCAGCATGAGCCATGTTTTTGTAGAAAGATGTCTGCACATCTCCTTGCAAAGGCCTAATGTACACAAAGTCAGACTCGTTGATTTTCACTACAACTTGTTAGGCTGAAATATAAACCTACCAAGAACATGTTTTCCTCGTGACGTTTATTAATCCATTAGTATGGTACCTACCTAAACAATTTAACATTCATCGTCTGTTTGTAACGTGTTCTTGCCAAATTGTATAGTTGTGGGTGAGCGCTCTAAATGTATGGCTGAAGACGGTTCTTTAATTTTACGTACGTTTTAACGATTGAGATTCGTGCATTTAGGTGGATAGGCGTGTGAGAATGTGTGAAAATGCTGTGAATGCCACATGAGCGCTGCGTCGGCGCTGCGTTAACGCAGCTATCTCCGACGTCGCAGCGTTGGTGTAGGTAGGATGTATCAGTCTTTGAACGACAATGCCGCACCGTCGTTTCAACGCAGATCCCTTCTCCACCTCGTCTCCCTCCTCTCCTTGTCCGTTGCACGTGCGTAGCGTCGCCGTCCGTCACTTCAACGCATCGTGTGGCATGTCGTTCAGACATGTAGAACGACGGAGCGTCACCGCTCAGTCGACGCAGCGCTAACGCAACGCACACACAACGCCCGTGTGGCGCCTCTCTTACAGCCGCATCTTCGCTGGCCATCTGGCATCCCATCTTGACAATCCTGACATTAACACCAGGTATTAATACAACAGACGGGGGTAGCCATTGACAGTTTAGTTAGACATTAACTCGTATCGCGCGATATATCGAGCGAAATACATTCGAGATAGCACCGGAGCCAATTGTGTTCGAGAGAGTAATAAATAAATTTGAGTAAGAGCTAGAAACGTCAGCTGATGAAATAATGGGTCGTTAAGTGGTTTAAAATTATTGTTTGAAGTGTTTAATAAATCAATGTGTATCGATTTAGCCGCAGTTAAAGATTACTCTTCGATTCCATAACCCATAACTTCTTTAAACTGAGAAATAATAGAAATTGTTTATCCTTGTAAACAAAAGAACATGCTACTGCAAAAATAGCCTTTGTATCAAATCTGGGATGGCGCTTTTCTGAACTAGCACAGACTCCAACGAAACTAGTATGAACAATTTAATTAAGCTATACTAAGTCTTATAAGTAACTTGCTATGTACATCTCTTGTAATACCTACCCTTCTTGAAATATTCCTCATGGCTGAGGATCGCGACCATGTCGTACTCGCTTCCATTGGGAACAATAAAGTTGTCTGTCATTTGAGCTTCCCGTTAAATGCTTGTTCCAGCCGCTGGCTTTTTGACCAAAAAGAAAGGTGTTATAAGTTTGACCACTAAGACAAAGTCAATACGTCAATACGTTGCGGGTTCAAGTCCTGGCTCCCCTAAAAGGTTTCCATACCTCAAAACATAACTCGAACAAGTACTAAGTTTTAATAGTCCCATTTTATTATATCCTTACATACGAGGGCGTGAATTCTCAAGGCTTCTTGTACAGACTTTTGGTCGTTAGAAATTAGGTAACGACCGAACGCCTGTAAAATCCAGGGTAAATGGTGATTGATCACGAGATGCCTTATTCTTATCGTAAGTTTAAAAAGTACGTACGATCTGGATTAAGGCAACCACCATCTCACACCTACTACTAATTAAACTCTGTTTAAGGGTAGACGATAGCAAGGTGGCGGGAAAATCAAAATTTTCACAGACTTTTACATTTTGTAGCTAAACTGAACTATTTATGTTCAGCGATTTTTCGTTCGCGAGAATAAAACCGTATTCTTTTCATTATTGTAAACAACAGAACAACAATAATTCAGCCGATTATGTGTTCTGGTCTACGACAAATTTTTTGGGCAGTACCACTGCTTCGTAGACCAGAACACATAATCGGCTGAATTATTGTTGTTCTGTTGTTTACAATAATGGAAAGAGGCCAGAAAATTTTGCGATAAAGTTACGAGTATAAATTATCTCTCATTCCGATGATCTACAAAGAAAGGGCGACATAATATGTACTTGGTTCATCATCATCATCAGCCCACTGCTAATGCCACTTCTCGAGATCCTGTGCCAGACGTAACCACTGCTTTCCAGCTGCTTACTTGGGGCTATGTCGTCGGACCATCAGCACGGGTTCTTCTTCTTCTTCTTCAACCTATAGCCACCCAATGCTGAGTGTAGGTTTCTTCCGTTGCACTCCATTCTTTACGGTCTTGGTCTTTTCTCATCCAGTATTTTCCTCCCACTTTGACCAGGTCGCGTCGGTCCATCTCATCGGTTGCCTGCCCACGTTTCTACGACCTGATCTGGGTCGCCACTCCAGTACCCTTTTACCCCATCTGTGGTCTTGTCTACGACATTTATATGGCCCACCCACTTCCACTTTCTTCGATAACCTTGGCCATGAAAGTTAGTTTGGTTCTACTCCAGATTTCTGTATTTCTAATTCGATCTCGGAGCGAATGACCTCACATGGCCCGTTCCATAGCTCTTTGGGTGCACGGGTTAGTAAATTGTAAAACAATTCTCACAAATGTTAACTATTATGTTAACCCGATTAGAGAAGTCGGGAACACGATTGTGACACCGTGTCACACGTCAAAATAAACTAACCAAATCGCCGCCATTTATAAATAACCAAAACGCAACACCCAATCTGTTCGGAATCAACCGAACCACAACGAAAATGGTGTTGCACAGAAAACCCGCTTGAGAGTTAGCGTGAAGAGCAGAGGCCTTAGCCTGTAACGCAATGGTGCCAAAATGGGCTCTAGGTTGATGACGGCTTCAATTACGATTTCCTAATGCTGTGGGTCCTTTTAATGTTTTTGCAGTACAGCAAAGAATTGTCTGATTCTAATTCTCACCGAAGCTAATTCTAGAGGATTAATTCTCTAGTTGTTGGAGAAAAACGAGGAAACCCCGTTTTTGTCCTTCTGCTGGGACGCCATCGCACAGTGGTAGATTTCACGGATTTAGGCGGCCAAAAGTCCATTTCTCAAAGTTAACTTATAACAAAACGAATTGATTCACGGAAAAATAGACACCCTGACTGCTCAAACCCCACCCCTCCCCAGTTCCTAGAACTGCGTGCGCGCCCCCTCAGATAGTCGGAACTTGATCGTCGCGCAAGCTGAACACGTTCGTTCTCGTCACTGAGAGCGCAACCAATTTTACAAAGTGAATATTTCATTTGACACTGTTCAGTTACTCAAGTAAAAGTGATGGATATCGAAAGTTCAGGTAAGCTCCTTCAATTGTAATATAAATTCAGATTAGGAATATCAATATTTAGTGCAGTTATAACGTATCAAAGATTGCCCTTTTTCATGCATAATATTATCATTTTTTTTATTTTCAATAGTATAAATGTTGTACTTCCGGGACCGTCCGAGTAAAATTCCTTATAGTTTCTGATACTGTAGCTCTTTGAGCAGATAACCACAAAAAAATTAGCCACCACCTTTGACCACTTCGCGAGAAAAAAAACATTTAATCAACTTTGGCAGAATATGAGAAAAAATACTTTTTTGTTTCTTTTCCGTTAAAATTCCTTTCCGTTGTTCTAGGTTCATCAAGTTACTCAGGCATCGAAGTAGTAACTCGTAGATATATTTTTACCCGACTGCCCAAAGGTGTATGTGTCTATGTTTATATGTATGTATGTCCGTTCGTATGTTCCCACCTACATCTTAAACGCCTGAACCGATTTGAACAAATGAGGTGTCATTGGATTGGTCTTGCCGCTGCAAGTGTCATAGAATATGTGACGTTACCAAAAAAACAATATGGCACCCATAGGCGCCATATTGCTGGGTCGAATTGAAATAATATTTTGTAACCCCTGCAATATGGGTATCAAATTAAAGGTATTTCAATGAAGATTGCGAAAATATAGTTTGTGGTGGAAAAAACAAACTAAAAAGAAAAAAACTGTTATACAGGGTGGATTTTTGAGACGGGGCAGTAAGGGCAGGTACCTTAACCGTTATAGTTACAGGAAAACGTTCTTACGAGACCTTGCATAACTTTTTGAGATATTATGAAATGCATTCAAACATTTTGTAAAAAATGTACGGCCAGCGAAAAAAATTATAAAATACCAAAATTTTTTTTAAGCCATTCGATCTTCTTTCATGTAGAGATCAAAAGACTCTTAGGAGCCAACTGAGGTTTAAGTACTAGAAATGTCAGGAATTTACAAAAACTTTCCCCATACATTTTCTATGGAAAAAAAAACCTTTTTTTAGTTGGCTCCTAAAGACTCTTAGGAGCCAACCGAGGTTTGAGTGCTAGAATTGACAGAAATCGGCAAAAACTTTCCCCCGTACAAAATGATAATAATAAATTATTTATTTCAGGCATCATAGACCCATATTTTTAAATTAATTTAATTAATAAATTACATTACAGTTACAACAGAAAATCAGAAGAAATAATTATAAAAACGCTCAATTAAAATGTCAAAAACCTACGTCAAATGTACGTGGAGCATTTTTTCGCGATTTCTAACATTTCTTTTACTCAAACCTAAATTGGCTCCTTAGAAATTTTTGATCCCTACACGAAAGAGGATCGAATAGCATTATAAAAAAAGGTTTTTTCATAGAAAAAAAATGTATTTTAGCTTTTTTTTTTGCTGACCGTAATTTTTTTACAAAATCTGTGAATGCAGTTCATAATATCTCAAAAAGTTATGGAAGGTCTCCTAAGAACGTTTTCCTGTAACTATAACGGTTTAGGTACCCGCCCTTACTGCCCCGTCTCAAAAATCCACCCTGTATATAAAAAAAACCCGACTGCATCACAGTCTACGCAGGCGGCACCAATCCAAATCAGACCCGTTCAAAGGGCTCATGGTAAGCATCACAAATATATATTTTTTTATAATTTTAAATGAATGTTTTTGAGGTTATTTAGGAAAATACGTAAAAATTGTCAGTACGGAACCCATAAAACGCGAACCCGACTCGCATTTGGCCGGTTTTTTTTCCATATTGTATTTTCTGTGGAGAATAAAAGCTATTTTTTATGTATGATCGTCTTTTACTTTACAAATTGTGATAATTGTTAACCCAAATCTCAAAAACTACTAAGAATTTTTTTATAATTCAACTGAACTCAAAATATATCTTTTACACCAAAGGCTCTTAAAGAAAATTTTAAAACTTTGGCGCTATTTACGTAAAATGTTTCACAATCATTGTTTTTTTTGTCTAGAAAAAGATATTTCAATGAAACAAATAGATATAAAAATATATATTCACTCTAAAATACCATATTTGCGTTTGTAGTCGTATTTATTACTGAATAAAAGCATAAAATAATTTTGGCCGCCTATATCGTACAAATCTACCACTGTGCATCGACACGCCATTGCGTTACAGGCTAAAGCCCCTGGGGGTTGCTGAAAACCCGCGCTGGGAACCATTCATGGTGATCAGCACAAAGTTGAGCTCTCCCCATTTGCCAAAATTGTTAGATATAATAATTAAATTTGTAAGTGTATTTTTTTAAATGTAATGTTTTGGTTTTGGCAATAAATAATGTTTTTTCTTTTTATCTTTATCTTTTAATACTCTTCTACAGTATTTAAGATGAAATATTCAACTAAAGTAGTGTGGCGTGAAATGCACAATTTTCAAAGTTTTTCATATTTGTAGCTAAACTGCGCAATTTTTGTTCACGACAGTAAAATAATATTATTTTCATTATTCTAAACAACAAACCAACAAATATTCAGCTGATTATGGGATTGTTCAAACTACTCGTTTTTAAGCATGGGCAGGACACCTGGCGAGTAGGGAAGATGGACGGTGGACAAAGGCAGTGACAGAGTGGCGGCCGAGAACTGGACGACGACGATCAGTCGGAAGACCAGCAGCCCGATGGTCGGACGACATTGTCACATCGGCGGAGCGTCCATAGATGCGGAAGGCGAGGGACCGTGAGTGGTGGCGTGAGGGGAAAAATGCCTATATAGTCCGCGCGCGATGAGAATGGGATGGTACCTTGTCGAAGTCAATCGAAAATATACTGTATATTTAACTTAAATATATTTAACTTTGACAAGGTTGCATCGACGCGAGTTTGCTTACCGCGCGCGTCTCAGTTCCAAAAGGTCGCATCCCATTCTCATCCCGCACGGATTATACCCAACAGTGGGCAGAGGGGGGCTGATGATGATACCCACCCCTTAAATTGAAGAGAGACTTCTGGACTATCTGCCCATGGCACGCTCGGCATTATAATGAATGACTTCCGAACTGGAAGGACCGCAGTGAAAAAAAAACAAAACAAACAGTGAATACGTCTGCACGCGTCAAGGGATCAACCGAGGAATGCTCCCAAATGATGAATTTTGTGGGAAGAAAAAATATTGTATCATTAGAAATGTTGGATTTTATTTCAGGCAAGTCTTGAAGGCTCCCTAGCTCGCGAAAGGGCACTAATGTGGGAAGGGGCACACACAGAGCGCTAAAATCAGGGTAGGATTTTCGCAATCTAAAATGCAAATAACTGCCGGATACCCTTCCCGAGCTCAGCGCTAAAATCAGGGTAGGATTTACGCAATATAAAATGCAAAAAACTGCCGGATACCCTTCCCGAGCTCAGCGCTAAAAATCAGGGTAGGATTTACGCAATCTAAATGCAAAAAACTGTCGGAAACACTTCCCGAGCTCAGATGTATGGAGGTGCTTAGTAGTGGAAGGGTTTCAATAAACGCGACATAATCTACCTAGTCATTACAAGGTAGATCAAACGTCAAGCAAGGATAAATTACTTGAAACTTCCAATTACTTTCTTTCTGCTCCACGTTCCACCAATCCCAACTTGGAAGTTAAAATATCTAAAAAAGATAAAACAGTGTATATTATTTTCTATAAGTATGGATGGATTGGATAATGATGGTGTTCGGTTGGTAAACCCTGTTAAAAACTAGCCTAATAAGCAGTTTTCAGCACAAATTCAAAAGCATTTCATAGATGGCGCCAACAGGCATGGCCATAGAACAACCGGAGTTCGGCTGTCAAAATTAATCTGTGCTAAGCGAAATTTTACTGCCGTATTCCGGTTCTTCTATGGCCACGCCTGTAGGCACCATCTATGAAATGCTTTGTGAACTTGTGCTAAAAATGGCTCATTGTCTGAAATATTACGATATTTAGGAAGAAAATATTTTTTTCGACTTTTTTGGAATAACCCGTTTCGTGTGGGCTGTATTTCAGTTAATCGCGGGGCTTTGTAAATAGCACACCACACCTGTGCTAACTTAGCAACATAATGCTCTCATGAAAAGGCAATAGAGACGTTTATTGCTTGGGCAGGTGTTGAGTTTGATTGTCACAGGTGCATTCCTTTCTATTAAGCGTCGCCTTCAGCGAGCTAAACAAGACATCTCATCTGGGGATGATTCATGAGCTATTTTAACTAGATTTTCACTTTCTCGTAGCGTAGGCAATCCAGCTAGCGTATCATAAGGCTGGGTTAGAGCGTATCCGTGGGTTAATAACTATATCCATCCTACTCTACGTCAAACAAAAGTGTGAGAGTGAGACACATATGTATAGTTATAACCCCCTTATGTACTGCCTAACCCAGCCTAAAAGCCTTAGATATGCTACACTTGCAGTTGGAAATGTCAGTTTTGTTGTAGAATATCTGGAAGATATAGCGATGTATTATTGAACGAGCGAGCGAAGCGAGAGAAGTTCTCCGAGTCTACTGGAACCATCCGGCGTTTGTATGTGCGTTTATTGTATGTATGAATGTTCGTTCGACGATAACTTGAGTAAAGGTCGCATCGTTATGAAATTTGGTAGGCGGGTAAAAGAAATTAAAAAATTTTTTAATTCGAACATGAGCCAAATCGGTCGACGGGTTGCCGAGATATGGGGTTGTACATTTTATAATTATGCAAAGCGCGCACGTGCCTGCGCGAATAGAGTTAGCAAAGTTACACATCTTTAACTGGGGTCGCGAGTTCGCAGTTCGGGGCGAACAACTAGTTATAAGGTTAAAAAATCGGTCGAGACAGGACTTGAACCCGCAACAACCTCGGGTAAAACGACATCAGCTCCCCTTTTAATATTCTTCTTCTTCTTCAACCTGTAGCTACCCAATGCTGAGTGTAGGTCTCTGCCATTGCGCTCCATTCTTTACGGTCTTGTTCTTTTCTCATCCAGTCTTTTCCTGTCACTTTGACCAGGTCGCCTGCCCACATTTCTACGACCTGTTCTGGTTCTCCACTCCAGTACCCTTTTACCCCATATGTGGTCTTGTCAACGACATAATGGCCCGCCCACTTCCACTTTCTTCGGGCTATAACCTCGGCTATGTCCCCTTTTAATATGATGTATTTATTGCAACGTGAGGAAACCCGCGGACTAGTTGGCTCCACACGTATTGACTTGTCTTTCCTGTGGGCTAGACCGACTAAGCTGTCGGGATGGTATAGGTGCTGGGCAAGCCTACTCCATCTAAAACAATGTCCCAGGCACTGCAGCGCCGAGTGGTCTCTTCACCCATCTAGTGTGAGTGAAAGTGGCACTGGACGCTGCATAAATCATCTCATTACGTAGATGCAAAAGGCCTTAGTTATTTATCGAGGCGAAGAGCTGACTTAAAGCCTTTTAACTCTGTGAGGAGAATACCCATAGCCTATGCACCTCGAAGCACAACATCACAACTCCTGGCAGGTTGCCAGCGATGATTTTTCACCGCTGAACCTAGCAGCTTGTTGCATCCAGTCCGCGCTGCCAATTTTACTATTCATTAGCAATTGTCGCGTTTCTTGTTGAATAAATAAGTTTAGGTGATTGGTGGAAATATCTGGTTTGAACGCCCCTGCAGTCCGAAGCCAAGAAAAAGCCCTCAGCCGCTTGAGCCCCTTAGCCCCCCCCCCCTAAATCCGCTAGTGCGGCTCGCGATGGAAGTTAGTACAACATGGCCAAGATCCTGAGCCATGAGGTATGGAGATGAAAAAAATGTCAAGCGGATAGGGTTGCTAAAAAAGAGTCTTTTGGGTCTTGCTTTTGGACAAGTAACTGGGAAAAAGAAACTCCACGCATTGGCGTACGATCTCAACTAACTAGAATGTCACCGCATAAACTGAAGTAAACTAAACATATTTGCCACTCAAAGAAGCAGTAAATCATTTCCACTAACAGAGTAGCGCTTCGCTCGCATCCACGCTCAAGCTCGTACAGTACAACTTCCACCACAATAAAGTTCTTAGTTCTTTTTTAGGATCCCGTACCCGAAAGGTGCTAAACGGGACCCAATTACTCTGCCTACGCTGCTTGTTTGTCTATCCATCTATGTATTTAAAGGGACGTATCTTTGAAAACGTAATAAATAGCCAGTTGAAATTAGCACAGAATATGTTTTACTTAATATGGTAGATTACCTAAAACTAAGGGGGGTCTTCATACAACAAACGTGATTATGTGAACATTTTTGATTTGTTTAGATAGTGTATTTGATATAAGAATCGATTTTGTGCATTTTTCTTTACTCGCGGGCTAATTCACTATGCACGGCGCCTTAATGAATTGGCCCACAGATATTCAGAATGGCGAAACAGAACCCTCGGTGCGCGAGCCCGATCCGCTCTTGGCCGGTCTTTTTAATAAACATTTTTCTTCCCGCGCAATATTTCACTAACGATTGTCAACGCGGGGTGATAAATCACCTACCTGGCCGCGGCAGACTATTTTGCGTACAAAGGCAAACGACACAGCGTGGAACGAAAGATAATTGAGACAGAAGCTACTAGTAAAATTAAATCGGGGCAAAAATCAATCAGGTGTTTCGGTGTTTCATACATTTGGTCAGTATGCATTTGTGTACGTACAACAGAAGAATTATTTTCAGCCCTGATTTTTATGGTTAGAAAGATCCAGCTAAAAAGAAAAAAAAAACGCTGCGCTGGGTAAAATACTTTTTCATCTCCCATGCTCGGAAAGTACGCTGTTACTTGCGATCGTAGAAGAACCTTTTTTAAACCACTTTGTATTTTTGTGCGCTTCGAAATTTTAACTCGACGCCTTAATAAAAAAAAAAGGAACTCCTTCAACTTGTAGCGTTGCCTAGCAACGGGTTGTTGATTTTATGACACTTCATGAAGACACGATTTGTAATCAACAACCCGTTGCTAGGCAACGCCACATACTCCTTTGTTAAGAAGCAATGAAGAAGGAAACTCATTTCACTAACCTCTATGTAGGTACCTACCTACCTATATCTATTGTTTGTCACGCATGCCTAAAAAAATCATTTCCTCGCTTCTGTGAGATGAAAAGTTTTGTGTTTCGCACGAATGCAATATTATTTGCGTCTCGTGCTTCTGATTACCTCGCTACGCTCAGGTTTCTTTTTTGAACCACTCGCTACGGTCGTGGCTCAATTTTAGAAACCTTCGCTAGCTCGGTATTCAATACAAGCACTCGCCGCAAACAATAATTTTGCATTCTTGCATAACAAATAACTATTTTGGTTGCTGGGGGGCCTGTTCTTGGAAATGTCAAACATGCATTTTATGGAACTGCCCCTTTCTTTGAATTTCCTTTGACGGTTCCGTGTTTTAAAGTCGCGAGAATGAAATGAGATTAGACCCCCGCCGCCTTGGACAGGTGAGGATTATTTTTAACTGAGCTCGGGATCATTTTAGGGGCTAAATATCTACTTAAGTCGCTGGGCATAGTGAATCGCCCGCGCGCAAAGAAAAATGCACAAAATCGATTTCTGTATCAAATACACTAAACAAATCGAAAATTTTCACATATCAAACCCGAGAATTAGGTGAGACCTATCTAAAACAGCCAGTTTCGTGTTGACATTCATAAACATTGCTTGAAAAAAAAAAATAGGCGGCGCACTCTTCTTGCAATCTGTTATAGAAATCAACACAAAACTGGCTGCTTTAGATAGGTCTCATCTAATTCTCGGGTTTGATATGTGAAAATTTTTGATTTGTTTAGTGTATTTGATACAGAAATCGATTTTGTGCATTTTTCTTTGCGCGCGGGCGATTCACTATGCCCAGAGACTTAAGTAGATATTTAGTAGATATTTTAGGGTTTGATGTGTGTCCTTTTTTTTTTGTGTATTTAATACAGGAATCGATTTTGTGCATTTTTCTTTGCGCGTGGGCTAATTGACTATGCCCAGCGCCTTAAAACTTAAAACTAATACCTCTAATAATAAAATGTACCTATCTATTTTTGTTAGTTTTAATTTATGTTTTGATTTTATGTTTTGATGTTGTGTTTTGAGTAATGTGACGTTAATAAATGTCTATTATTTCTTTCTTTCTTTAACCCTCGGCCAAAAAAGAGGGATGTTATAAGTTGGACCGCTATGTGTGTCAGGGTGTGTGTATGTGTGTGAGGGTGAGTCATGGTGTGTGGTTAGGGTGTGTCTGTCTGTGGCACCATAGGTAGCTCTTAAACGGGAGAACCGATTTGGATACGTTTTTTTAAAATTTGAAACAAGGTTTCTAGCGAGTGTTCTTGTTTCATCAAAATAAAATTGGTTCAGCCGTTTATGAGATATTCTAATTGTAAGTTTAAATGTAGGTGGTATTTTAATATGTGTGACGGACGAGGAATTGAGTAGACCTTCTATCAATGTTATTTCTATTATTTGCTGTAGGAAAGTGGAAAATAAACGAGTTGATGAAAATAGCCCCTTTAGCACTCGTGTAGGCTACTATAGGAGACTAATTAAAAATTATTGGAAACGATAAAATGGCTTTTAAAAAAAATATACCAGCTGGCATAAGGTTGGGTTAGAGCGTATCTATGGGTTTATAACTCTGTCTATCCCGCTCTACGTCTAACAAAATAGTGAGATACATACAGCGTGTCCCAAAAATAGTGTAAAGCTGAAGTCCACAGATAGAGCACCCCTAGGGGTAGGTACCCGAATCACCCCCATGTATGTTCAGCAATTTTTTGACGTTTAGAAGTTATGAGGCTTTTAAGGTTTTTTTTGGGAACAATTACCAAGCATTGGTTTTTATTTTTTACTTCTTTAGTATTAATTTTTTTTAATTGTTTTTTTCTATATTGGGGTCTTAAATAACTAGCCTATTACGAAAAAAAATATGATCCGCTTTAAAGGCTCCCCCACACAGGTGCGTTTTATCGGTCGGTAAGATCGGATGCGTTCTTGCGATATCTGTTTTCAGTACATTTTGGATTAGGAACGCCATTGCGTTCTTACCGCAGCTGTGTGTAACTCCATGGCTATCCTAATACAAAATGTACTAAAAATAGATATCGCAATAACGCAAACGCAAAAACGCGCCTGTGTGGTGGGAGCCTTGAACTTGTAAAAGATACCTACCGCAATTTTGATCCAAAGTTCAAAAATGCTGTTTTAGAGAAAACATCATCGAGTAAGTTAGTATGGGGAGAAAAAAAAGTAGGGGTCTGAAGAATTTTTGATTGATTTCAAAAACTTTCCTACAACTTAGGAACCTTTAGAATAGCACAAAAAATCTAACCCTACTAAGATGAAATACGGAATGAAAGCTGTTTATTAGCTTATTCGTAACTGCGTATGAAAGGGGCTGACCTTTAGCGCAGCCCACGTGGACACTTAATTCGAATCAAACACTCAAAACAGTTGGGATGAATACACGAGGCGGGGATCGCTAATAATAAGATAGTAGTTAGTTTTCCCTTTGTCAGGATGGTATAGGTGTTGGGCAAGCCTACTCCATCTAAAACAATGTCCCAGGCACTGCAGCGCCGAGTGGTCTCTTCACCCATCTAGTGTGAGTGAAGGTGCCACTGGACGCTGTATAAATCATATCATTACGTAGGCCTTAGTTTTAGTTAGTTTTGAAGGTGTTGCAGCGAGATTTCAGAGTTGGCGGCATACTAAAAGTTTGTTTTGATACTTACTAGCGTTTTATTGTACACACCAAATAATTATTTTTTTCTCTAGGATAGTTGCCGTTGAAAGGAGGGTATCCCGTGCGAGGAGGGTACCACAACCTACGAATAAATCCCGCACAAGAGAAAAATTGCCACTTTTGATTTGTACGGGATTTATTCGTAGGTTCTAGGATCTGGAATCTAGGGCTTAGGTCCGAAAAATAGTTAAGCCTAGGGATCCTCATTTGACGGCTCGTTTTTAGCAAAAACTCATCCAAAAAGAAGATATTTTTTTTTATGATAATTAAAAACAAAAATTCAATCATTTTGAAAGTCGGTTTTTAATTTTGATAATTTTTTTTTCATGCCAACGTCAACTATCTAACGCGTGTCAACAGGTTGTTAACACCTTGTTATTCTACGGGAAACCGGAGGTAAACGACGGAATGCAGCGTGTGCCTATCACAGATCGTAACCTAACAATAACAAACACAATATGACATTTATTTCCGCTTCAGCATTCCGTGCAATGTTGACCTGGGGCCTGTAACGTAATGGCGTGTCAATGGCGTCCTAGTAGAAGGACAAAACCGGGGTTTCCTCGTTTTTCTCCTACAACCAGAGAACGAATCCTTTAAAATTAGAATATACTTTGCTGTACTACAAAAACATTAAAAGGACCGACAGCATTGATAAATCGTAATTGAAGTTGTCAACTGGGAGTCCATTTTGGCACCAATGTGTTACAGGCTAAGGCCCCTGATTCACAATAAGCTGTATAATTTTACTGCGCCGTTTATTCGTCAGGCAGTTAAACGATACTTGGCTGTCTTCGATGTGTGAAGAAGTTATCTGGCGTTTGTGTTGAAGGTAGCCATCGGTTAGGTACCTACGTGTAGTAAATACCAGCACATAATAGAAATGAACAACACATAATGGATGTATATAATGGACGGAATAAAATCGACTCGGGATTCCGAACGCAGTTACTGCATACAAATCTATGGACCTACCACACACATACGGTTTTTTTCAGTCCGGAATTTTCATAGATACAAATGCAGTTGCTGCGTCCGGAATTCGTTTTTCCGTTACGAAAAAGTTCCGTTTGTATGAGGCCGGCCTTAGGCATAAAACTTTAATAAAGAAGCCCCAAAGCTTCCAAGAATCAATTGTAAACCGATCAAGCCGCCACAGACATGCATCTCTGGGCCTGCAAATAAATCTATTCGCTTACACCAGAAATAGCGGCGACCTTTGCGAGAAGTCAGGTATTCGGTCCGCGACCACGCGACGGTTTGCCGTTTCAGAATAGGCACTGCCATTGTCAGCTTGTCAATTGTCAGGTTGAATGTCTGACAATACGAGTACCTACGTGAGCAAGAACGTATGCGAAAGCGTCAAACTTCGATCAGTTTCAATCAGTTTCACCAATGATATTGGTAATACAAAAATAAAATTTTCTTTTTTTCTGAAACACTAACCCGTGTTAGGTAAGATTTCTGAAATTTAAAAAATTGCTTGGGTCAGGACTTGAACCCGTAACCTCTTGCATACTGTGCAGGCGCTCTGGATAAATTCAAATCGACAGTTACTTGGCTCGCTATCTCAATGGGGGATTTTCTGACAGCTCATAAGTTGTAGTTCCTGTAACTAGATGTCGCTGACGAGACATGTTCTTTTTTATGCCAGTTCGCGCTCGTTGACCTTCGTAGATAAGTCCAAACACATTTAGGTATTAGTGGTGGAGCAAAATGAAGTGTTTCCGGTTTTACCATTCACTCATACAAGAACAATAACAAAATCGTGCACTTTTTCATGTACCAAAATGGAATGACGTCTATGATAAATATGATAATGAAAGATGAAGTTACAGATCAATGAAGTAAAGAAAGAAAACTTTTCTCTTTTGTAAGCACTAATTTACTCTGTGATAGACGCCACATGTCTGGTCAACGCCATCTGTCACACGCAGCTTTAAGAACAATTTTTTAATTTTTTTTAGCTGTCAGAAAATCCCCCATTGTCAGGTTGAATGTCTGACAATACGAGTACGTGAGCAAGAAAGTAAGTCTACCTCTTGCGAAAGCGTCAAACTTCCAATCCGTTTCACCAATGATGTTGTGATGTTGGTCAAACAAAAATTAAGTTAACATTTTTTCTGAAACACTAACCCGTGTTGGGAACATTATGAAGAATTATTTTAAGGTTGAAAAAATTTGCTCGGGTCAGGATTTGAACCTCTTGCATACCGTGCAGGCGCTCTGGATCGTCAGTTACTTGGCTCGGTATCTCAATGAGCCGTTTTCAACTGACAGTTAAAAGCTGATTTTAAAATGCTCGCTAGATGGCACAGAAAATACGGCTACATAACGGCAGTCAAATAACGCTTTTTCCCACAGATTCACAGATTAGAAAGTACTAATACTAAAGATACACAAACACCACAGATAAGAATCAGGCTTGCCATGTTCAATCGGTAAAAATGCCGTGTCATATATTTGCAATTTTTATTCTTAAGAGCAAAAACATAAATGGTTTTGGATAAATATAGAATAGGTAGGTAGGATACTGACATCAACTACGTGATGCGATAAAATTTGCAAGCAATGAATTGTGTTTCTGGTTATGATTATTACAGTTTACGGTAATTTGTCGTACCGTTGGCAACACTGATGAAATTTCAACTGACTGCCGTTATAGTGCCGTATCATAAGCGCCATCAGTGGAGAAAAAAATAACTACTTTTTTTTTCTGAAAACGGCTAATTGGTAGAGCGCCTTCACAGTATGCAAGAGGTTGCGGGTTTAAGTCCTGTCCCGAGACAATTCGGAACCCAAAGTTTTTTGTTCGAAAGTCCGTTATTGGCTTAATCTTATCTTTAGACAATATTGAGAAACTAATTTTTATTTTTTATTTTGGTTCCAGTAGTTTTGTTTTTATGCGCTAAAATGTTTTGTTCCTATGACCGCCAACAGTATGCAGACCGTCGCGTGACGTCATAAAACCATTTTAGCGCATAAAAACAAAACTACTGGAACAAAATAAAAAATATTTGAATTAGTTTCTCAATATTGTCTAAAGATAAGATTAAGCCAATAACGGACTTTCGAACAAAAAACTTTGGGTTCCGAATTGTTTCAACCTTATCATATAAATCTTTAAAAACTAAAGTTGTCTGTGAACATATTTTTTTTATCTGTGATTTCACTTGCTTTTCAAAACCGAATGTCACTCTTGAGTAATTCATAATTATCTTGAAGTGACGTCGTATTATGCCTTTTCGCGTAGTCGGGTAAACCGCACATAGGTACTCCGGGTACTCGTGTGACTCATCCGTGAGTTTCTACATCTTCACTATGCGCCATTTAACGCGACCATTACAAGTATTAATCACCATTAAACTTGCAATTAAAACCTCCTTCAGTTCCCTCGCAAATCTAGCCCAGAATAGTACCAAGCCATAATTATAAGCTGAGACTTTAAGACGAAATACGACGCAAAACTAGCGCCGACAATGAAAAAACAATCATATCTTCTTTTTGGATGCGTTTTTAGCAAAAAACGCTCCTGCGATTTCTCAACGCGAGGCTTAACTATTTTTAGGACCTAAGGAAGGTTTGGATTCCAGATCCTAGAACCTACGAATGCAATCGATTCACGCCACTTTTGGCGTGAATCGATAGCATTCTTAAATTTTTGAATTTTGAATCCAAACTGTAGGTTTTTAAAACAGTTAAGCCTCGCGTTGAGAAATCGCAGGAGCGTTTTTTGCTAAAAACGCATCCAAAAAGAAGATATGATTTTTTTTCATTGGCGGCGCTAGTTGTGATTACTTGTGAGACCTATTGCGTCTTAAACAATGAATAATACGGCCTAATGTCCGTTTTCAGATATCTACCTCAGATTAGAATACGGGATAATAAAAGACGGTCGACAAAGCTAAAAGCAACGTATTCTGGTTTCAAAGCTCAGTTTAGCATTAGTGGCTAGTGTAAACATTTTACAATTGGTATTTTCACGAGAAACATTGCCAAAACGCTGTTTTGCTTTGCGTTTTCTTATGGATTAGGAGACTGTCGACGTGATGGTATTTTAGGGTGTAAACACGTTTCATCTATAGGTATACTAATTCCCACATTACTGCAGCAAACTGGGCGATTTAAGCATTAAGACCCCAGCGAAATAGGCCAACTCTCGGGCCATTATTATCTAAGAGAATTGTTTTACTTAGACTGTATCAGCAAGTGTTATTGAGGAACACTTTCAAAGCTGACTGTTCCTCCTTAATTAACTTGTTTGGTTCTACTCACTGTAGTTAAAGTCTATACCCATCTATACCCATTTTCCCCTCCCACTCTTATCTTAAGGTTCAACGAAAGTAGCTTGGCGGGTAGTGCACAATTTTGACAGGTTTTTCAACTTTGTAGCAAAATTGAGCTATTTTTGTTTAAAGATTTTTGTTTCACGACAGTAAATATCTCAGTTTAGATACAAAATTGAAAAAACTGTGAAAATTTTAGCATGCCCACCACACTACTTTCCAATGAAAAAAATCCTTAAACCCTTAATGTGGGTCAATACCCTTCAACTATTTTCACGACGAACGCGAGCAAAGAGGGAATAGGCGCAGTGCTGCACGAATCACAATCCTACTCGTACTTATATTATAAATGCGAAAGTTTGTGAGTGAGTGTGTTTGTTACCTTATAACGCTGGACCCGCTGGACAGATTTGGATGAAATTTGGAATGTAGATAGCAGAGACATCAGAATAACATATAGGCTACATATTATCACGCTTTGGTGCTGAGGAGCAAAGTAAACCCACAAAGATTATCATACATATAGTGGCTATTTGTATAAAAGAGAACGACATAACCATTTATCATAGACCCTCTGTCATCACGAAGCGTTGAGCTATTTACTTTCGTAAATCCATCGAAAACTGAACAACGGTGAATTTTGATGTACCAAAGAGGCTGCAATGCGCCGCAACTATGCAATAAAATTCAAACGATGGACAACAGTGAAGAAGTTGTTTTTAATTATCACTGTCATCCGTCACTGTTACAAAAATGTTATATCAACAAAGCAATAAAGGAAAAATCAAAATGTTAATTACTTAAAACAGGCAAAAAACATAAGTTCAGTTATAGCTACTTACAATCTGAAAGAGCCAGCAGTGTTACTTTATCAAAGCTCTTTATAAAGTTGCGGACGCATCTTAGATCTTTTGGCCGTACGAGATGGAACGTCCGACCAGACCTCGAAGAAAACTAAAGATGGTAGGATTTTCTGACCAAAAAATCAGCTGTGTGGACTGTGCAAGTGTGAAAAACATTGTAGAGTCTCTAGCGACCATAGGAGCATAACATCAGCCATTCATGTTGTAAAATGAGCGAGCACCATGACCGCTTCATTTCCATTAAGTACCAATGAGTACCTAAGACTGGATAGGTGCACTTTTACATACGATAAAATCATAGTCGCCTATTCATTGTTGACAATTCTGATAGGCTTTCCACATACTTCAGACTGACGAGAAGATTGGAGCATGTGAAAATCCCTGAACCGCCTGCGGGGTAGTGTTGACCACATGAAAGATATGTGAGGAATAGAGCCAGAAGAAGTATTTCGTGCCAATCTTAAGCTATACCGACAAATTCGCGTCGTCATACCTGTCCTGATTCTCCACAGAGCAGCTGATCGGATCACCTGGATGGGAACCCAGCGCGATCAACTTAGCGCGTTTCTAGGCGGCAAAGTGTGACGCTTTCAACACGAAAGAAGAATAAGATCGACGATTTAAAACAGTTGTTTCAGACTATGGTATCGTAGACGCTAAGAAGACGCGTTTGATGTTTCAGAAGGGCAGATCATAGAAAAAAAAAACAACAATTCAATGTGATATACATAATAATATTATGGTTAAGTATTTCCTGATATTATCTCATATTTTCTGGTGTCAGAACCCAATTATTATGATCGTTCTCTTTGAAATAGTATGATGCAAAATAATAAATAAAATGAAATATAATGGATTTTCATATAGTTTTCTGTTAAGTAACTTCGTGCCTGTAATACGAGTAGGTGACGCTAACTAGCTCTGTTGGAGATCTTTTAAAGTTTTATAGAATGCCAGACAGATGTTGAGATGCGACCTGTGACCTGTGTATCAGCATTCGCTGTACTGCAGCGGGGTGAATGGGTAGCAAACGAAATGTACTTGGGTTTCAAACTACGCATTAGGGCTCTCTAACATCGGGAGAGGCAGTCTCCACAAAGGCCACAAAGACATGAAGACTTGGGGCGAGACCAACTGAACAAAGACAACCCAGACGGAAAGTTTGCAGTAAGCAGTAGCAGATTAGCGGACTCAAAATAATGGGATAGGGCTAAAAAGAGAAGAACATCTTCGAGTGTGTCTTGAAATGTACGTAACGTTCAATCAGTTAGACGCCGATAACAGTAGGTATCTGCATCTTTACTCCGTTGAGTTTGGAAGAAGCAGATAAATACGCGTCGTCCACGGGAGCGAAGTCTCGGGCCAACAACGGTTTGATAGCGCTGGGGGACTGTTTTAAGTACATCATAGTAGGTGGTAAAAAATATGCTAGGTACAATTGCTAAATCACCACTTCATCCCTTTTCTTTTATCCACGTGAACGAAGTCATGGGCACTAGCTATCTACACTAATATTACAAAGAGGAAAAGTTTGTAAGTATGTATGTAGGGGCTAATCTCCAAAACTACTCATCCGAGTTTAAAAATTCCTTCACTAATGGGAAGCTACGTTATTGCTGAGCGCTATAGCTATGTTTTATTGTAATAACAGGGAAAAAAACTAAGTCTGCGCGGACGAAGTCGCGGGCAAAAGCTAGTACTGGTTATAAGTTTCTAGTCTAATTCAGTGCTCGTTACTACCTAACCGGGGCTATAATAGCTCATTAACGACTCTGCTCTCTCTCTAGAATAGAATTAGAACTATTCATTACCACGCGTGCCCATCCGTCATGTCGGTTCGGGCGGTCGTTCCACGATGATGTCCCGTCAGTCTGTTTGTACGATTTAATTCACTTTGACGTGCTGTGCTGATGGGTTTCGGTTGCGGATGTAGCCTTCATTACGCATTTTGCAATTAGCAAGCAGAAAGCAGAAGGTCCGTCTGCTCACGAGCCGAAAGCGTCACACGTCGCTTCCAGAAACGCGCCAACTTGATCGTAAATCGAGCGGATGAGCCATTTTCAAAGCACAAATTCAAATCAGTTCATAGATGGCGCTTTTAGGCGTGCCCATACAAGAACCGGGACACGACTGTCATGTTTCGCTTGGCACAGATTACTTTTGAAAGTCGCGTTCCGGTTCATCTATGGCCACCCCTGTTAGCGCCATCTATGAACAGATTTGAATATATGATTTGAAAACAGTTCATTGTTTAACCTTATAAAAATGTTTATAATATATATCACGGGTTTAGCGCATTAGAAAAAAGAAGGGTTAGAAAAAAACAATAAGGAGAAGGGTAAGTGTTTTTGTCCTACAAGTAACAGGGTCGTATCTTTAGGGTCGTTCGAGTCGGCTCTTTGTAGTGACTTGATGACATACCTGGAACAAATTTAAAACGCAACTTTAGATGGCTAGCAACAGTAGAAAGTTAGGGTTAGTCAAGTTACTATGTCTCTTGATCATTCTATGTTATGTTACTCGTTCGTTTTTATGGGTTAGTTAGAACAATAAAGATTATGGTAGTTATTCTATTCTTTTTGTTGTATTGTCTACTCTAATGTACGGTTAGCGGTAACTTACGTAGGGTACCCAATGGTAGCGAGCGAAAAAAAGGTGAATAAAAAAAAACAATTCCGAAAAAACCCTTAAATGTCTCGTAACTTCAAAACGACAAAAATAGGTGAACATACATCGGTAGCCCATGGTGTCAGGTATCTAAATTTCCTCGCTTGACGTCTATGTTTGGGTCACCCTGTATATATTTTTAAGGGTAGACCACTAGTGAGTGACTGATTGAAAGGTAAAAACTAAGAGAGCAAAAATAGGTGTAGAACAAAAAGCTGCTTCGCTAAATAGACGAGATTGTTCTATGGAAAAGTATTAGAGAAAAAAAAAAAAAACAAATAGTACAGTCGACAGCAGAACTCATAATGCGCGCGGCATACGTGCCTCAATCGAACAAAAAAGGGTATCTTAGATAGATAGATATATAACTCTTTATTGCACACTATAAATTATTTACAAGGGAAATTCTTAAAACTAATCAGTAAGCATACAATTGGCGGCCTTATCGCTAAAAGCGATTTTTGCCAGGCAACCATGCCAGTATCTTAGCGTGTCGCTGACAGTACAATAGAGGTTTATTTTGATAGGAACTGTCACTGGACCACGTTGGCTTTATTTATATTTACGAGACACCTTATTATGCAACAGAGTTGGAAAATGGAAATGTCTGAACAGAAGAGCTGCTCGACTAGCGTGAACATTTAGAATGGACTGTCAAAAACCCGGTCATTTTGGTATCACGAAGTCAAAACGAAAATAAAAAATTCTTAATCCTTATTCAGGGACAGTAGGAATATAAATTTGTTTCGGAATAGAGTCCAAAAGAATGTTTTTTTAACCTTATAAAAATCAATTTATTAGAGTAACAAAACAATAAGGTTCTTAAATTCGCATCGACGATCTTTAGGCTTATAAGGAGAATGGGCAAAATACTATGGAACTGGGACCAACAGCGGGCACCCGTCAAAGTCAACAGAAAGACCCCTAAAAGTGGTGGTACCTAATTCACAAAGTGAGCAATAAAAAAAAGTTGGTACCGTCATAAATACGATTGAAACTAAAATCTATTCTTCTTCGGCATTTATATCGTCTACTGCCGGGAGTATAAAAATCTATTAAATCGGATAAATTTTTCAGGGGTACCAAACTTTTCCTCCGTTTGTATAGGCGTGAGCGCGGTAAACAATCCTCTAAAAAGCACGTCGAATGCACCTCAGCGTCCGAATATGAGTGGGGGTGCCACTGGACGCTGTAGAAACCACTTAAGATAGATGCAAAAGTGGTGTCTTAGGGTAAAGTATAATAAAACAGGACCATTCTGTAATATCTCCCTTTAGGCATTAAATTGACGTCCTCAAATACGAAATGTTATTTACTCCAATTCCACTGATATTTCGGTGAAAATCGTACCAAATATTTGTATTGAAAGGAGCTAAAAGCTAATACCTTGGGGATGGACCCCGATATTATATCGAAGTTAAACGTATTCAAAAAGTAGTTCGACGAAAATGTTTACTCCAAACAAACAGAAAGCAATTCGAGTTTTATAGTTAACATTTTGTTAATCATTGGGAACGTAGAAACTTTTTAGACGGGGAAGTTATTCCAAGCTATGCAAAAATAAAACTACTATTAATTGAAGGTAATTTACAGCAGATTTTACCTACTGCAATTATGTAAGGGTGGAGTTCTTATTGAAATTACTGAAACTAAAAAAAAAACTCCTTTTAATCTATTTACTGTTATTTTCAGGAAAAAACAAGGTGTTAAGGCGCTATGCATAGTGAATCGCCCGCGCGCAACAAAAATGCACAAAATCGATTCCTGTATCAAATACACAAAAAAATCGAAAATGTTCACATATCAAACCCTAGAATTAGTTGAGACCTTTCTAACACAGCCAGTTTTGTGTTCATATCCATAACAGATTGCAAGATATTTTGCTTGAAAAAAATTGCGCCGCCTACTTTTTTTCAAGCAAAATATCTTCAAAACGTTTATGAATGTCAACACGAAACTGGCTGTTCTAGATAGGTCTCAACCAATTCGGAAGGCAAAGTTTTTTGTTCGAAAGTCCGTTATTGGCTTAATCTTATCTTTAGAGAATATTGAGAAACTGATTTCAATATTTTTTATTTTGGTTCAGTAGTTTGGATTTTACAACGTTTCAAAGATACGGTTTTATGACCTTCACGCGACGGTCTGCATACTGTTGGCGGTCATAGGAACAAAACATTTTAGCGCATAAAAACAAAACTACTGGACCAAAATAAAAAATATTTAAATTAGTTTCTCAATATTGTCTAAAGATAAGATTAAGCCAATAACGGACTTTCGAACAAAAAACTTTGCGTACCCAATTCTAGGGTTTTTACAATTCTAGTCGCACGGGTTAATTGACTATGCCCAGCGCCTTAAGTTCAAACTCTTTTTACAGGGTAGTAGCACCTAACGATAATAACATCCCATTTTTGTAGTTGTGTAAATTATATAAAAATTACATAGATAAGAGAAAGCCAATTAATTGTACAGGCTACAATCTACTTTTAACCCAAATAGAAATACGATTCAGTCAGATGTGAATTCATTTGCCCATTTGTTCCATTTGCCCATGAACGGAAAACTACATTGGTACGGAAATATTTAGAGCTAATATGCCTTTTCTGTTAAAAAGCCTATTTTTATTTTATTTTGTGTGAGTGTGACATTCTCAGGAATGTCACAGGAATGTCTCAGGAATGTCAGGGGCTAGGCCGACTAAGCTGTCAGGATAGTATAGGTACCGGGCAAGCCTACTCTATCTAAACAATGTCCCAGGCTCTGCAGCATCCGAGTGGTCACTTCACCAATCTAGTGTGAGTGAAGGTGCCACTGGCTGGACGCTGAGTAAATCTTCTCAATATGTAGATGCAAAGGCCTAATTTATACTTCTGTTAGCACTTATTCATTTAATTTATTTCGTCGCAACAATAATACCCAACTTCAGGGTCATTATGGGACAGTTTAGGGTGAGTGTACGAATAAAGACCCCGCAGTTAGTTAATGTAAATAGGGGCGTGTTTTGTCACAGGAAACTGGCCTTTAGTCGCTCGATACGCTAAGGCTTTGGCTGCACGCGAGGGAAAATATGACCGGTGGGTGGTGGCAAAAGATGTAAGAGTTTGGGGTTTCTTCAGGTGATGAAAACGTTTGTTTTATTTTTTTATTGTATACGATACGGCACGAATGGCGGTTACTTTTAGGCAAAATTATTTATTAGGCAACGATAAATATCTTGAATATTAATGTGAAGAGTAACTCTTCATTAAGTTTCCAGCTCCCATCATTTATTTTACTGTTAAAACAATATTTTTGTTTCGAAAATTCTGTCTGTCCGTCTGTCACAATTTTCACCGAAACTACTAAACCGATGGAGTTGAAATTTGGTACTCATATTATGTAAATCGGTGACTCCAATACGGATGTGTAACGTAAATACAGATTTTTTTAATATGGGAACCACTTTTGGGGGGTAAATAAGAAAATAAAAAGTTTTGCAATATTGAGTGACAGTATATCAAATAAAAGGACTCATTGTAAGCATTACAATTTTTTTTTATAATTTTAAAAAGTTTGAAGATATTTAAGTAAATACGCGAAAATTTACCATTTCCCCCCTTATCTCCGAAACTAATGGGCCTAAAATTATAAAAAAAAAAAATACAGTAAGTAGGCCTTTACTTTACCTATATTTTACCGGAAAACCTATAAGAAGTCTCTGGTTTTTATAGGAACAAAGAAAAACATTATTAGTGTATATCAGTACTGAACCCTTAGTGCGCGAGTCCGACTCGCACTTGGCCGGTTTTTTTCTACCGCTTGGGAACTTGGACCATGCCAGCAACAGTATTGATTACGCAGGTAACGAAATAAGTAATGCCAAATGGGTGTTCAACTGTTCAATAATGTTTCACCCTTCCAACGCTGACGTAAGTACTGCAATGGATGGCGGATGGTACAATCGGCTACATAAGGGTCTTAAATGGCAGAGTGGCGGCAGGGAGTTGGACGGCGGTCGGTGGGCGGACCAGCAGCCCGATGGTCGGACGACATCGTTGTGTCGGCGGAGGGTTCATGGATGCGGATGGCGAGGGACCGTGAG
Source organism: Zelleria hepariella (assembly GCA_949319315.1). Classification (NCBI taxonomy): domain Eukaryota; kingdom Metazoa; phylum Arthropoda; class Insecta; order Lepidoptera; family Yponomeutidae; genus Zelleria; species Zelleria hepariella. The sequence continues at coordinate 15,260,558 of OX439380.1, forward strand.
AGGTGGCGTGAGGGGGAAAAGGCCTACCCAGCAGTGGGCAGAGGTGGGCTGATGATGATATGAGATGAAAAGTTGTGTGATTCGCACGGAGAAAAATATTATGTTAGATGCAGTAAAAAACAATAGACAACTAGGTAGATGAAACCTAGTGAAATGAAATTATTTCTTTGCAAGTAAAAGATGAGTCAAGTGTTCTTTTATTTCTTTTTACACATCATAGGGCGTTGCGTTCAAATTTCGAAGCGCGCAAAAATATCTTTTGGCTCATGGGAGGTGAAATATATTTTATTGGATTACAAAACGGCAACTACAAGAGATACCAGCATTCGGCTAACGAATTCGTAGTCATCCTGCAAGTTAAATCGAGGCTAAGTTAGTTACTTGGGTATCTGAGTTTGTCGTTAACTGTACTCCGCACTCTTTATAGGTTTACTTAGTCAGGAAAAGATTACCTGGCTTCTGGGAAAGACCTATTTCTGTTCAACCTTACGTCCCACTTAGAATAGAATAGGTACAATAATATAATAGGAACAAGTCAATTTCTCATTTTCATTAATGCTCTACAAGTCTACATTTTGCTACTAACTCGCTATTTTTTTTAACCCCAGTCGCAAAAAGAGGGGATGTTTTAAATTCGAAGTGTGTTGTATGTGTCTTTGTATATTTGTGTGTCTGTTTGAGTAAACCTAGGTATTTTGATTTATTTATTTTTTTGTTTGAATGGTGACTTGATCAATATTGTTCTTAGGTACAAAACCGAAATCGAAAAGGATAGTGGGCGAATGTGGTCCAAGATCCTGTAAGGATGAGGCATATGCCAAATGAAAGAGCACCATGAGCACAACAATTGTCTAGAAGAGCTCATCGAAATCGGTCCCGGTGATTTCGAGTAATCTGCGTTTTTATCGATTCGAGTGATTTCGGGTAATTACAAGTTTTTTTTATTATGGAAGGTCCTGCAAGGATCAGCGGTATGTCAAATGAAAGAGCTTGATGTAGTCACCGATTACACCGAAGCTCATCGAAATCGGTCCCGGTGCCCATAGTTTTTTAATCGATTCAAGTTTTTTCGATTAATGACAGATATTTTTTTTCACCGAGATCCTGCAAGGATGAGGCATATGCCAAATGAAAGAGCACCATGAGCACAACAATTGTCTAGAAGAGCTCATCGAAATCGGTCCCGGTGATTTCGAGTAATCTGCGTTTTTATCGATTCGAGTGATTTCGGGTAATTACAAGTTTTTTTTATTATGGAAGGTCCTGCAAGGATCAGCGGTATGTCAAATGAAAGAACTTGATGTAGTCACCGATTACACCGAAGCTCATCGAAATCGGTCCCGGTGCCCATTGTTTTTTAATCGATTCAAGTTTTTTCGATTAATGACAGATATTTTTTTTCACCGAGATCCTGCAAGGATGAGGCATATGCCAAATGAAAGAGCACCATGAGCACAACAATTGTCTAGAAGAGCTCATCGAAATCGGTCCCGGTGATTTCGAGTAATCTGCGTTTTTATCGATTCGAGTGATTTCGGGTAATTACAAGTTTTTTTTATTATGGAAGGTCCTGCAAGGATCAGCGGTATGTCAAATGAAAGAGCTTGATGTAGTCACCGATTACACCGAAGCTCATCGAAATCGGTCGCGGTGCCCATAGTTTTTTAATCGATTCAAGTTTTTTCGATTAATGACAGATATTTTTTTTCACCGAGATCCTGCAAGGATGAGGCATATGCCAAATGAAAGAGCACCATGAGCACAACAATTGTCTAGAAGAGCTCATCGAAATCGGTCCCGGTGATTTCGAGTAATCTGCGTTTTTATCGATTCGAGTGATTTCGGGTAATTACAAGTTTTTTTTATTATGGAAGGTCCTGCAAGGATCAGCGGTATGTCAAATGAAAGAGCTTGATGTAGTCACCGATTACACCGAAGCTCATCGAAATCGGTCCCGGTGCCCATAGTTTTTTAATCGATTCAAGTTTTTTCGATTAATGACAGATATTTTTTTTCACCGAGATCCTGCAAGAATGAGGCATATGCCAAATGAAAGAGCACCATGAGCACAACAATTGTCTAGAAGAGCTCATCGAAATCGGTCCCGGTGATTTCGAGAAATCGGCGTTTTTATCGATTCGAGTGATTTCGGGTAATTACAAGTTTTTTTTATTATGGAAGGTCCTGCAAGGATCAGCGGTATGTCAAATGAAAGAACTTGATGTAGTCACCGATTACACCGAAGCTCATCGAAATCGGTCCCGGTGCCCATAGTTTTTTAATCGATTCAAGTTTTTTCGATTAATGACAGATATTTTTTTTCACCGAGGTCCTGCAAGGATGAGGCATATGCCAAATGAAAGAGCACCATGAGCACAACAATTGTCTAGAAGAGCTCATCGAAATCGGTCCCGGTGATTTCGAGAAATCGGCGTTTTTATCGATTCGAGTGATTTCGGGTAATTACAAGTTTTTTTTACTATGGAAGGTCCTGCAAGAATCAGCGGTATGTCAAATGAAAGAGCTTGATGTAGTCACCGATTACACCGAAGCTCATCGAAATCGGTCCCGGTGCCCATAGTTTTTTAATCGATTCAAGTTTTTTCGATTAATGACAGATATTTTTTTTCTCCGAGATCCTGCAAGGATGAGGCATATGCCAAATGAAAGAGCACTATGAGCACAACAATTGTCTAGAAGAGCTCATCGAAATCGGTCCCGGTGATTTCGAGCAATCGGCGTTTTTATCGATTCGAGTGATTTCGGGTAATTACAAGTTTTTTTTACTATGGAAGGTCCTGCAAGGATCAGCGGTATGTCAAATGAAAGAGCTTAATGTAGTCACCGATTACACCGAAGCTCATCGAAATCGGTCCCGGTGCCCATAGTTTTTTAATTGATTCAAGTTTTTTCGATTAATGACAGATATTTTTTTTCTCCGAGATCCTGCAAGGATGAGGCATATGCCAAATGAAAGAGCACCATGAGCACAACAATTGTCTAGAAGAGCTCATCGAAATCGGTCCCGGTGATTTCGAGTAATCTGCGTTTTTATCGATTCGAGTGATTTCGGGTAATTACAAGTTTTTTTTATTATGGAAGGTCCTGCAAGGATCAGCGGTATGTCAAATGAAAGAGCTTGATGTAGTCACCGATTACACCGAAGCTCATCGAAATCGGTCCCGGTGCCCATAGTTTTTTAATCGATTCAAGTTTTTTCGATTAATGACAGATATTTTTTTTCACCGAGATCCTGCAAGGATGAGGCATATGCCAAATGAAAGAGCACCATGAGCACAACAATTGTCTAGAAGAGCTCATCGAAATCGGTCCCGGTGATTTCGAGTAATCTGCGTTTTTATCGATTCGAGTGATTTCGGGTAATTACAAGTTTTTTTTATTATGGAAGGTCCTGCAAGGATCAGCGGTATGTCAAATGAAAGAGCTTGATGTAGTCACCGATTACACCGAAGCTCATCGAAATCGGTCGCGGTGCCCATAGTTTTTTAATCGATTCAAGTTTTTTCGATTAATGACAGATATTTTTTTTCACCGAGATCCTGCAAGGATGAGGCATATGCCAAATGAAAGAGCACCATGAGCACAACAATTGTCTAGAAGAGCTCATCGAAATCGGTCCCGGTGATTTCGAGTAATCTGCGTTTTTATCGATTCGAGTGATTTCGGGTAATTACAAGTTTTTTTTATTATGGAAGGTCCTGCAAGGATCAGCGGTATGTCAAATGAAAGAGCTTGATGTAGTCACCGATTACACCGAAGCTCATCGAAATCGGTCCCGGTGCCCATAGTTTTTTAATCGATTCAAGTTTTTTCGATTAATGACAGATATTTTTTTTCACCGAGATCCTGCAAGAATGAGGCATATGCCAAATGAAAGAGCACCATGAGCACAACAATTGTCTAGAAGAGCTCATCGAAATCGGTCCCGGTGATTTCGAGAAATCGGCGTTTTTATCGATTCGAGTGATTTCGGGTAATTACAAGTTTTTTTTATTATGGAAGGTCCTGCAAGGATCAGCGGTATGTCAAATGAAAGAGCTTGATGTAGTCACCGATTACACCGAAGCTCATCGAAATCGGTCCCGGTGCCCATAGTTTTTTAATCGATTCAAGTTTTTTCGATTAATGACAGATATTTTTTTTCACCGAGATCCTGCAAGGATGAGGCATATGCCAAATGAAAGAACACCATGAGCACAACAATTGTCTAGAAGAGCTCATCGAAATCGGTCCCGGTGATTTCGAGTAATCTGCGTTTTTATCGATTCGAGTGATTTCGGGTAATTACAAGTTTTTTTTATTATGGAAGGTCCTGCAAGGATCAGCGGTATGTCAAATGAAAGAACTTGATGTAGTCACCGATTACACCGAAGCTCATCGAAATCGGTCCCGGTGCCCATAGTTTTTTAATCGATTCAAGTTTTTTCGATTAATGACAGATATTTTTTTTCACCGAGATCCTGCAAGGATGAGGCATATGCCAAATGAAAGAGCACCATGAGCACAACAATTGTCTAGAAGAGCTCATCGAAATCGGTCCCGGTGATTTCGAGTAATCTGCGTTTTTATCGATTCGAGTGATTTCGGGTAATTACAAGTTTTTTTTATTATGGAAGGTCCTGCAAGGATCAGCGGTATGTCAAATGAAAGAGCTTGATGTAGTCACCGATTACACCGAAGCTCATCGAAATCGGTCCCGGTGCCCATAGTTTTTTAATCGATTCAAGTTTTTTCGATTAATGACAGATATTTTTTTTCACCGAGATCCTGCAAGGATGAGGCATATGCCAAATGAAAGAGCACCATGAGCACAACAATTGTCTAGAAGAGCTCATCGAAATCGGTCCCGGTGATTTCGAGTAATCTGCGTTTTTATCGCTTCGAGTGATTTCGGGTAATTACAAGTTTTTTTTATTATGGAAGGTCCTGCAAGGATCAGCGGTATGTCAAATGAAAGAGCTTGATGTAGTCACCGATTACACCGAAGCTCATCGAAATCGGTCCCGGTGCCCATAGTTTTTTAATCGATTCAAGTTTTTTCGATTAATGACAGATATTTTTTTTCACCGAGATCCTGCAAGAATGAGGCATATGCCAAATGAAAGAGCACCATGAGCACAACAATTGTCTAGAAGAGCTCATCGAAATCGGTCCCGGTGATTTCGAGAAATCGGCGTTTTTATCGATTCGAGTGATTTCGGGTAATTACAAGTTTTTTTTATTATGGAAGGTCCTGCAAGGATCAGCGGTATGTCAAATGAAAGAACTTGATGTAGTCACCGATTACACCGAAGCTCATCGAAATCGGTCCCGGTGCCCATAGTTTTTTAATCGATTCAAGTTTTTTCGATTAATGACAGATATTTTTTTTCACCGAGATCCTGCAAGGATGAGGCATATGCCAAATGAAAGAGCACCATGAGCACAACAATTGTCTAGAAGAGCTCATCGAAATCGGTCCCGGTGATTTCGAGAAATCGGCGTTTTTATCGATTCGAGTGATTTCGGGTAATTACAAGTTTTTTTTACTATGGAAGGTCCTGCAAGAATCAGCGGTATGTCAAATGAAAGAGCTTGATGTAGTCACCGATTACACCGAAGCTCATCGAAATCGGTCCCGGTGCCCATAGTTTTTTAATCGATTCAAGTTTTTTCGATTAATGACAGATATTTTTTTTCTCCGAGATCCTGCAAGGATGAGGCATATGCCAAATGAAAGAGCACTATGAGCACAACAATTGTCTAGAAGAGCTCATCGAAATCGGTCCCGGTGATTTCGAGCAATCGGCGTTTTTATCGATTCGAGTGATTTCGGGTAATTACAAGTTTTTTTTACTATGGAAGGTCCTGCAAGGATCAGCGGTATGTCAAATGAAAGAGCTTAATGTAGTCACCGATTACACCGAAGCTCATCGAAATCGGTCCCGGTGCCCATAGTTTTTTAATTGATTCAAGTTTTTTCGATTAATGACAGATATTTTTTTTCTCCGAGATCCTGCAAGGATGAGGCATATGCCAAATGAAAGAGCACCATGAGCACAACAATTGTCTAGAAGAGCTCATCGAAATCGGTCCTGGTGATTTCGAGTAATCTGCGTTTTTATCGATTCGAGTGATTTCGGGTAATTACAAGTTTTTTTTATTATGGAAGGTCCTGCAAGGATCAGCGGTATGTCAAATGAAAGAGCTTGATGTAGTCACCGATTACACCGAAGCTCATCGAAATCGGTCCCGGTGCCCATAGTTTTTTAATCGATTCAAGTTTTTTCGATTAATGACAGATATTTTTTTTCACCGAGATCCTGCAAGGATGAGGCATATGCCAAATGAAAGAGCACCATGAGCACAACAATTGTCTAGAAGAGCTCATCGAAATCGGTCCCGGTGATTTCGAGTAATCTGCGTTTTTATCGATTCGAGTGATTTCGGGTAATTACAAGTTTTTTTTATTATGGAAGGTCCTGCAAGGATCAGCGGTATGTCAAATGAAAGAGCTTGATGTAGTCACCGATTACACCGAAGCTCATCGAAATCGGTCCCGGTGCCCATAGTTTTTTAATCGATTCAAGTTTTTTCGATTAATGACAGATATTTTTTTTCACCGAGATCCTGCAAGGATGAGGCATATGCCAAATGAAAGAGCACCATGAGCACAACAATTGTCTAGAAGAGCTCATCGAAATCGGTCCTGGTGATTTCGAGCAATCGGCGTTTTTATCGATTCGAGTGATTTCGGGTAATTACAAGTTTTTTTTATTATGGAAGGTCCTGCAAGGATCAGCATCAAGTTCTTTCATTTGACATACCGCTGATCCTTGCAGGATCTTGCATTATAATAATAACCTGTAATTACCCGAAATCACTCGAATCGATAAAAACGCAGATTACTCGAAATCACCGGGACCGATTTCGATGAGCTTCTCTAGACAATTGTTGTGCTCATGGTGCTCTTTCATTTGGCATATGCCTCATCCTTGCAGGATCTCGGAGAAAAAAAATATCTGTCATTAATCGAAAAAACTTGAATCGATTAAAAAACTATGGGCACCGCGACCGATTTCTATGATCTTCGGTGTAATTGGTGACTACATCAAGTTCTTTCATTTGACATACCGCTGATCCTTGCAGGACCTTGCATTATAATAATAACCTGTAATTACCCGAAATCACTCGAATCGATAAAAACACAGATTACTCGAAATCACCGGGACCGATTTCGATGAGCTTCTCTAGACAATTGTTGTGCTCATGGTGCTCTTTCATTTGGCACATGCCTCATCCTTGCAGGATCTCGGACAAAAAAAATAGCTGTCATTAATCGAAAAAACTTGAATCGATTAAAAAACTATGGGCACCGCGACCGATTTCGATGATCTTCGGTGTAATCGGTGACTACATCAAGCTCTTTCATTTGACATACCGCTGATCCTTGCAGGACCTTGCATAGTAAAAAAAAACTTTTAAGTACCGGAAATCACTCGAATCGATAAAAACGTCGATTACTCGAAATCACCGGGACCGATTTCGATGAGCTTCTCTAGACAATTGTTGTGCTCATGGTGCTCTTTCATTTGGCATATGCCTCATCCTTGCAGGATCTCGGAGAAAAAAAATATCTGTCATTAATCGAAAAAACTTGAATCGATTAAAAAACTATGGGCACCGGGACCGATTTCGATGAGCTTCGGTGTTATTGGTGACTACATCAAGCTCTTTCATTTGACATACCGCTGATCCTTGCAGGACCTTGCATAGTAAAAAAACTTGTAATTACCCGAAATCACTCGAATCGATAAAAACGCCGATTGCTCGAAATCACCGGTACCGATTTCGATGAGCTTCTCTAGACAATTGTTGTGCTCATGGTGCTCTTTCATTTGGCATATGCCTCATCCTTGCAGGATCTTGGAGAAAAAAAATATCTGTCATTAATCGAAAAAACTTGAATCGATTAAAAAACTATGGGCACCGGGACCGATTTCGATGAGCTTCGGTGTAATCGGTGACTACATTAAGCTCTTTCATTTGACATACCGCTGATCCTTGCAGGACCTTCCATAGTAAAAAAACTTGTAATTACCCGAAATCACTCGAATCGATAAAAACGCCGATTGCTCGAAATCACCGGGACCGATTTCATGAGCTCTTCTAGACAATTGTTGTGCTCATGGTGCTCTTTCATTTGGCATATGCCTCATCCTTGCAGGATCTCGGAGAAAAAAAATATCTGTCATTAATCGAAAAAACTTGAATCGATTAAAAAACTATGGGCACCGCGACCGACTTCGATGATCTTCGGTGTAATTGGTGACTACATCAAGTTCTTTCATTTGACATACCGCTGATCCTTGCAGGACCTTGCATTATAATAATAACCTGTAATTACCCGAAATCACTCGAATCGATAAAAACGCAGATTACTCGAAATCACCGGGACCGATTTCGATGAGCTTCTCTAGACAATTGTTGTGCTCATGGTGCTCTTTCATTTGGCACATGCCTCATCCTTGCAGGATCTCGGACAAAAAAAATAGCTGTCATTAATCGAAAAAACTTGAATCGATTAAAAAACTATGGGCACCGCGACCGATTTCGATGATCTTCGGTGTAATCGGTGACTACATCAAGCTCTTTCATTTGACATACCGCTGATCCTTGCAGGACCTTGCATAGTAAAAAAAAACTTTTAAGTACCGGAAATCACTCGAATTGATAAAAACGTCGATTACTCGAAATCACCGGGACCGATTTCGATGAGCTTCTCTAGACAATTGTTGTGCTCATGGTGCTCTTTCATTTGGCATATGCCTCATCCTTGCAGGATCTTGGAGAAAAAAAATATCTGTCATTAATCGAAAAAACTTGAATCGATTAAAAAACTATGGGCACCGGGACCGATTTCGATGAGCTTCGGTGTAATCGGTGACTACATCAAGTTCTTTCATTTGACATACCGCTGATCCTTGCAGGACCTTCCATAGTAAAAAAAACTTGTACTTACCCGAAATCACTCGAATCGATAAAAACGCCGATTGCTCTAAATCACCGGGACCGATTTCGATGAGCTTTTCTAGACAATGGTTGTTCTCATGGTGCTCTTTCATTTGGCATATGCCTCATCCTTGCAGGATCTCGGAGAAAAAAAATATCTGTCATTAATCAAAAAAACTTGAATCGATTAAAAAACTATGGGCACCGCGACCGATTTCGATGATCTTCGGTGTAATTGGTGACTACATCAAGTTCTTTCATTTGACATACCGCTGATCCTTGCAGGACCTTGCATTATAATAATAACCTGTAATTACCCGAAATCACTCGAATCGATAAAAACGCAGATTACTCGAAATCACCGGGACCGATTTCGATGAGCTTCTCTAGACAATTGTTGTGCTCATGGTGCTCTTTCATTTGGCACATGCCTCATCCTTGCAGGATCTCGGACAAAAAAAATAGCTGTCATTAATCGAAAAAACTTGAATCGATTAAAAAACTATGGGCACCGCGACCGATTTCGATGATCTTCGGTGTAATCGGTGACTACATCAAGCTCTTTCATTTGACATACCGCTGATCCTTGCAGGACCTTGCATAGTAAAAAAAAACTTTTAAGTACCGGAAATCACTCGAATCGATAAAAACGTCGATTACTCGAAATCACCGGGACCGATTTCGATGAGCTTCTCTAGACAATTGTTGTGCTCATGGTGCTCTTTCATTTGGCATATGCCTCATCCTTGCAGGATCTTGGAGAAAAAAAATATCTGTCATTAATCGAAAAAACTTGAATCGATTAAAAAACTATGGGCACCGGGACCGATTTCGATGAGCTTCGGTGTAATCGGTGACTACATCAAGTTCTTTCATTTGACATATCGCTGATCCTTGCAGGACCTTCCATAGTAAAAAAAACTTGTACTTACCCGAAATCACTCGAATCGATAAAAACGCCGATTGCTCTAAATCACCGGGACCGATTTCGATGAGCTTTTCTAGACAATTGTTGTTCTCATGGTGCTCTTTCATTTGGCATATGCCTCATCCTTGCAGGATCTCGGAGAAAAAAAATATCTGTCATTAATCGAAAAAACTTGAATCGATTAAAAAACTATGGGCACCGCGACCGATTTCGATGATCTTCGGTGTAATTGGTGACTACATCAAGTTCTTTCATTTGACATACCGCTGATCCTTGCAGGACCTTGCATTATAATAATAACCTGTAATTACCCGAAATCACTCAAATCGATAAAAACGCAGATTACTCGAAATCACCGGGACCGATTTCGATGAGCTTCTCTAGACAATTGTTGTGCTCATGGTGCTCTTTCATTTGGCACATGCCTCATCCTTGCAGGATCTCGGACAAAAAAAATAGCTGTCATTAATCGAAAAAACTTGAATCGATTAAAAAACTATGGGCACCGCGACCGATTTCGATGATCTTCGGTGTAATCGGTGACTACATCAAGCTCTTTCATTTGACATACCGCTGATCCTTGCAGGACCTTGCATAGTAAAAAAAAACTTTTAAGTACCGGAAATCACTCGAATCGATAAAAACGTCGATTACTCGAAATCACCGGGACCGATTTCGATGAGCTTCTACTCAGTTGATGTGCTCATGATGCTCTTTCATTTGGCATATGGCTCAACCTGACAGGATCTTGGACCAACTCTCATACCCCTTTGCCCACTATCATTTACTTTTCATCTCCCACGCTCGGAAAGTTTGCTGTTACTAGTAACTTACGATCGTGTAAAGGCCGGATTTAAACTATCTGAACTTTTGTGCGCTTCGAAATTTGAACGCGACGCCGGGACAGTCTTTCCCGCGCCCTATGGTTTTGAAAAAGAAAAAAACACTGGCCGTTTAAGTAGATGCCAGATCCCGATGGAAAATAAAACCTCATTCATAGTTCGTTTAAACGCGTATTTCAGCGAAAGCGATTGTTCGTGCCCATTCTCTATACAAAACTGTGAATGTAAATGGTGCATAAGCATCTTTTAAAAAGGTAAAGTCACGGAATAGAACATTCAGAAACGCGGTTTCTTCTTATAGTCTTTTCAATATTTTGTACACATATTTATTTTTAAATACCAGTAAATAAAAAAAATGCTGCACTTCTGTTTTATCTAATAGATAATTATGTTTTGGTTTGTTAAATACATTTTTTCAAACGATATTACTAATATCATTTTTTATCTCCTAGAAATTTTTAATTTATAAGGTAAAAGTTCAGAATGCACCCGGAAAAAAAAAACATTCTTTTATTTACATTATTTTTGTGTCTGGATAAATAAACTTCAGGAAATTATTAATAAAACGAATGGTTTTAATACCAACGAAGCTCAAAACTTTAGTGCGGCAGCCGTAACTACAGTAAAATATGCTTTTAAAAGGAACTTATTTGACTCACCTGTTTTGCCTGTAAGTAGTTGTCTATAGAGTTTGTCCCGCTTGGCTAACAAAGTCATTTCCTCGCTTCTGTGAGATGAAAAGTTTTGTGTTTCGCACGAATGCAATATTATTTGCGTCTCGTGCTTCTGAATACCTCGCTACGCTCAGGTTTCTTTTTTTGAACCACTCGCTACGCTCGTGGCTCAATTTTAGAAACCTTCGCTAGCTCGGTTTTCAATACAAGCACTCGCCGCAAACAATAATTTTGCATTCTTGCATAACAAATAACTATTATTTTACTTTAACAAGGTAGCTTCGACGCGAGTTTGCATACCGCGCGCGTCTCAGTCAAAAGGTCGCATACCATTCTCATCGCACGCGGATTTTTTAATTTTTTTATTACATCTTTACATGTATTTTCTCGCCACAATCACTAATCATAGCTTGCAAGTCTGTAATATGCGTTGTTGTCGTAACGATGAAAGTAGCTCGAAAAGCGGGATGTGAAACCTGATCTTCCGCATGCGTCCAGCATCAATATATCACGTTATGACAAGTGACAAGTCTTCTCCGTGACAGCCCGTGACTGATGGACTCGACTATTTGTTCAGGCGAGTCACCGTGACTCTGTTGGAACTTGGGACGCGAAATTGTCAAAAACGATGGGTGTTCACCCGAAAATTATACATTAAAATTGGTTCCGCGATGGTTCTTCTTCTTGCTATGGGAACTTTCTCAGATTTTAGAATCGAATTCGTTTTTCCACTTAAAATTTGAACATAAAACTAAGGCCTTTGCATCTACGTAATGAGATGGTTTATACAGCGTCTAGTGGCATCTTCTCTCACACTAGATGGGTGAAGAGACCATTCGGCGCTGCAGTGCCTGGGACATTGTTTTAGATGTAGTAGGCAAGCGCCCAGCACCACAGGAAAGACAAGGCAATACGTGTGGAGCCAAGGCCAACTAAGCCGCGGGTTTCCTCACAAAGTTTTCCTTCACTTTTAGCGAGTGGTTTTGCTACTTCAAATTCACAACCGTACGTAACTTTGAAAATAAACAGAATAATAAAAACACGAGAAAAACGTAATCAAAAAAGTTAATGGACTAATAAATGAGTTAATCATCGCGCCGCCCCAATCAATAAAATCGTAATTGAAACAACTTTTCTTTATGTTTTATTTAATTGTACTTCGCTCGCTCTTTTACTGCGTCCGGAACAGTTTTCGCTGGTGTGACCCGCACGGTCGTTTTGTAGGCTCGATTCTTAAGCACTCGATACTGCATGACGTCTGCCTACTGCCTAACCTTGCTTTATGCTACGCCAGGGTCTGAGCCGTCGAAGCGACCCGCAAGGATACCCCCTATCCTTGCGGGTCGCTTTGACGGCTCAGTCCCTCAGTGCAAAGTTTTTGTGTTTCCTACCACTGCAGACGAAATAAAGAACCCATAGAATTTATAGAACCCATAAATCGTAAATCTCCGATATGCTTAAGAATTAGTATTTAAAACGACCCACAAGCTTAGCACACTAAATCTCTCAGAGAGAGTTGGGCTTAAGAATTCCCTGTACAAGCGTGGGAACTCGGCGATGCATGGCCATCAAGCGCGTGAAACACTGTTTTCTATAGCTGTTTCACCCAGAGCGAGACGGGGCGCGGGAAAAGTGAGAGGCAATGCGGCTGTATGAGTCTACTTGTGTTCGGTTCCTTTCGCGTGTATGTAGTTGTAGTTGTAATGTAATATATCTATTTTCCCAAAATTTTTCGTAGTTCTGCTGCCATTTCTACATTTTATTAGCTATTTCAAAAATCTTCTTTTTCTGACAATTACAATACATTATTGATGTTCCCAAGGTAGTTAGACTCCAATAGACAGCGTATTAGCGCAGCGCAGCGCATCGCTCTAATTATTTTCAGGCAATTTTTTTTATTACAAAAACTGTTTGCAAACCTCCGTATTGGTCATCTGCTGATTTAAAATCGAGCCTGTAGTTCAGAAATTAAACCTTAACTACCCGAGCTACTACGGAAATGGTGCTCTTAATCACCACGCGTGCCCACTGCGGATTGGCCAGTTTCGCCACGAAAGAAGTTTTTTTTTTGCAAATAGGCCGGCACGTAAGAAGTATGCACTGTAAGGCAGGTAATTTTCAATAAATTTAAGTAAAAAAATAAACTGTTTAATTCGCATGCACTTGTGCGAATAGCTTGTAGTATGAGCTAGGGGAGCACAACTTGAAACTAAAAGTTTTATCCTACTAACTGGTACCGGCATCTTGCTTCACGCGGTAAAATAAAGCAAGATGTCGATAGGCGATACTGGGATAAAACTTTTATCATGACATTGTGCTCCCCTAGCAGGAACGTCTTTTTCTCGCAAAGAGCCGTGAATACCCCCGCCAGCACGCCCCCTTTCCATCCATGGTTCCAATTAACGACCGAAGGCGAGCGAAAAAAAGACTATTTTAAATAGACTTGTGCCAGATAACTTAATTGACGTTTCCTCTAGGAAATTTCGCGCACATTCGAGTTATCTTGTGTGGTGAACTGCGTTTCTGTAGTGTTTGTTTGAGAGTAGAGACTACCAGAAGTGAAGTATTTTTAATCCTACTTCTCACAATGACCTTTGAAGACCCACGAAAGTTTCAAAAGGCACACTGTTATGGAGTTTAAAACTTCTCTGATACATGAAATGTGTATAAATATGTTAAAGAAACCACTAAACGCGCGCAAGATTACTTCTAGAATCGAAACTTTACAGTTTAATTAGCCTAAATACCGTCCAAATTAAACCACAGACTGGTTTAAAAATAGCGGACCGTCTTAAAAAGCATCTCTATAAAATATCGGCCATTGTCTCTCAAATGAAAGCATAAAGTTCTTACTAATGACTGTGTCACGAAAACTGAAATGTGACAAAACTGAAACCACATATCTGACAAGCATTATCACGCCAAAATACACCTAACTATCATGAAAATAGAAGCTAAAAGGGTGCGAAGAGTAAAGCACAATGTTAAGGGCACGCCAAACATTTCTGGCATCCGAACTATGTCTGAAACAAATTGCCAAACAAGAAATTCCCCCAATTTATGAGTCATTTGGCTGAAGAAGATGTCGCGATAGTCTCTAATCTTTAATTATAAATACAGGTGCCCTCCTTGCGACTTTGTTCCCATGAACTAGTGATTCGGCAAGCGAGACAAGACAAGACAATTTCGATATCGAGACTGTCTTGACTGCATAAAGACTTTTGCTTGGTCTCGATCTTGTCAGGCGAGCGAAAATATTGTCTTGGTCTTGTTTTTATGATTTGACGCAATCATCCATATCAATCAAAAACAGCCGGCCAAAAAGGTTTTTATAATCTCTGACATGTCAAAAAATGATAGCTGTCAGAATTCTACGGAAAAAAAAGTTTGAAAATAAATAGAGTGCGCGCCACGACTCAAGTCGTATTTCGAGATTCTCGCTCGATCTCGCCCGAATCAAATGATCGAGACGATGTCTTGGTCTTGTCTCGATTGTTTGATTCAAACGAGACAAGACCAAGAAACAAAACACAAATTCGATAAAGGTTGGCCAAGATGCTTGAAAGTATCGTCTTGAACCGAATCACTACCGTGAACGTTTTTCATATAAACCTGAAGACTTTTCAGCCCCTTAGTTAGGGGATGATTTTCAGGAAGATTGATGCCCGTTTTCACCAACCACCCCTAACTTTAAAAGACCTTTATCTACACATCCGCAAGTCTAGCGGTCACGAGGTCACAGTTTAGTGGACGGAAGGACTATACGAACTCAACTCACAACGCTTGTAAGTTGAGTTCGTATGGTCCCTCATCCACAACCACTAGGCCTGCAGAGGCGCAGATAATTTGCGAAACCGGCTTTTCCTCGTTTTTCTCCTACAACCAGCGAACTTATCCTCTAGAATTAGGATCAGAATATTCTTTGCTGTACTACAAAAACAATAAAAAGACCGACAGTATTAATCAATCAACTGAAAGCCCATTTTGGCACCATTGCGTTACAGACTTAGGCCCCTGGGGTTTACCTAACGCAATGGCGTCTGTAACGCAATGGCGTGTTGATGGCGTCCCAGTATAAAAATAAAACCGGGGTTTCCTCGTTTTTCTCCTGCAAACAGCGAACTAATCCTCTACAATTAGAATACTCTTTGCTGTAGAATCTACATATTCTTATATTCTTTGCTGTAGAATCTACATTATTCTTTGCTGTTTTTGTAGTAGTGTAGATACTACAAAAACAATAAAAGGACCGGCAGCATTAATAAATCGTAATTGAAGCCGTCAACTGGGAACCCATTTTGGCACCATTGCGTTAGACTCAGGCCCCTGTACTACAGGGTAAGATTAATTGGTCGAGCGATATATTCACTTCAACGCGCTTGTTTGCTTTGGATGATCCCGCGGATCGACACAGGGCGATGCCGAATAGAGTGGAGAGCTAAGCTTTTTCGAGAATTTATAAATTTACCGGGTTATAAATATTTTTAGTTAGGGTTAGTGCTTTAGAAAATACAAAAAGTGTTATAATACTGATTTATAAGTATTATATTAATTTATATCCTGTCCTTTTTATGTCCTGTAATTATTGTTATTTATGTACGTACATTACTACCTTTCGAAGCTCTCACAGCCTAGTTGTACTAGCCGTTCTTAATCGATTGGCAAAGTTAAGCAACAACGGCCGCGGTCAGTCCATGGATGGGTGACCGCTAGTGGCAATAATATCTGAGCGCTTCCGTGCTTCGGAAGGCACGTTAAACCGTTGGTCCCGGTTGTTGTTGAATTATAACAATCGTTAAGCCATGTCAGAGACCCTTTGGGTGGCCTAAAAACTCTGACACCAGGGGTGGCCACTACCTCATACGATTTCCTACCTACTAGGTACCTTCGATATTTTTTACTTTTCCAGTCCATCCTAAGGTTGTCTGGAAGAGATCGCGATAAGACCGCCGTCTGTACTTTTAGGTTAAGAAAATTATTGTAAATAATTAATTTCTGGTGTACAATAAAAATTTCTATCTATCTGTCTATCTCTATCTCTCTCTCTCTCTCTCCCTCTCCCTCTCCCTCTCCCAACAGTTGACCTGTAAAAAGAGTTAGGAGCTTTTGTAACACCTTGTATAGATTCTGCAATAACAATATTGTTAGTCTTGAACATCCGCTTAAGATTTAGCATATTGGGCGAATCACCATTTCTCGGTCCTTCTGTTTTATTATTCAGTGACCACTACTCTAGTGCTTAATAAAACATGTGCGAAGCATCACTGTAAATGTCAACGTGTCATATTCTAGTGTTTTATTAGTGTCGAGAGTGGTATTTGGATGATCGTTTCAAGCTGGGGGCTAATTCTTGGGAATCTCGAAGGAAAAATCTCATGTCATTTCGAGCTCGACTGTTCCCGAAGTCCCGACCACTCCAGTCATGTCGAGCGAAAAAGGCAAACATCCCGTGAAAATCTCGTGCCTTATTTTTTTATTTATTCATTCATTCGTGAATTAATTTTTATCTTATTCGTTTATTTATTTATATTTGGATGACTTCGTGAGAATAGGAGATGTGACATTTGCAGCAAACTGAGATTTTTCCTTCGAGATTCCCGAGAATTAGCCCCCTGTATGCTTAGCATGGTCGTTTTGACACTCTCTCGAACTCGAGTGACAGACGTGCCATGTCTATTGTGCGAGCATGGCAGGCGGGATTCGGGATGGCAATAGATTAGGGTCATGTCGAGCAGAAAGTAGATATTGCAATTTTTAATAAAAAATTTTGTATTTTTGTCTCCATCGCCATGTTGGCGTAGAGCCAACTCGAGCAAGACCGACAAGTTGACAGTTTTGCATAGAGAAGGGCCTATCTCGGGCTTACCATGCTGCACGTACTGTATGCTTAGCATGGTCGTTTTGACACTCTCTCGAACTCGAGTGACAGACGTGCCATGTCTATTGTGCGAGCATTGCAGGCGGGATTCGAGATGGCAATAGATTAGGGTCATGTCGAGCAGAAAGTAGATATTGCAATTTTTTATAAAAAATATGTATTTTTGTCTCCATCGCCATGTTGGCGTAGAGCCAACTCGAGCCCGACCGACAAGTTGACAGTTTTGCATAGAGAAGGGCCTATCTCGGGCTTACCATGCTGCACGTACTGCTTTCATTCTTTCTCTATCAACTCTCGCTTGCCACCTACTCGTGAGATTGGCACTAAACTGTTTTTGCACTGAAGAATTAGGATAAGAATGATTTATTCCCGAAAGATAATAAGACACAAACATATTTAAGCCGCTTTTTCACCCTAAAACTGAAAACGCGGCTATAAACTAATAATAATGAATGACAATCTTTTGGCTATGTCAGGGGTCGGCAATCTTTTGAGACGAGAGAGCCAAAGAGTAAATAAAAAAAAAATCTTACTTGTTAAAGACCCACCAAAAAATTCTGAATTAAGTAGTTTAAGAAAAATGTTTCTTAATTTAAAATCACCGATTTCACCCTTAGCTTCCTTGATAGAAAATCACATTGTAAATAACTACAATACGCCCAAAAAATCACCGATTCACCCTTAAATTTAATAATAATAAAGGTTTCCTTTGCTGCAAATAGGGACAGCGCTGCCGAAATTTCACCGAACTAGCCCTTAACTTTGTTGAAGGTTTGAAGATGGAATTGAAGAGCCGCAACTTTAATCGAAAGAGCCACATACGGCTCGCGAGCCGCAGGTTGCCGACCCCTGGGCTATGTCATTGACTAATAAGAATAAACTTCGACTACAGCGCTGGTTTTCAAAAGCGTTGGTTGGTTTTCAGTAATCTCTTTACTGAATCATTTAAAATAATGTTAGTATGTAACTAAGGCCCGGTTTCGGACTTGAGAATTTTACTAAGTAAATACTTCAGTATCGTTGTGTCACGCTCTTTTGTGAGAAATCTGCAGAGAAAGAACGATACTTGTTTACGTATTTGCTTAATGAATTTCTCAATTCAGAAATCGGCAGTAAGTGGCCTGTATTCCATCAATCACGATTGCAAGCATTCGTAACGTAAACACAATCTCGATTTGTTTGTTTGTGGCTTTTACAGATGCAATTTGTAATCCATCCGGGCTACCTAATAAGATAAATGATAAACCCATCTTCCTCAATGTTATTTACACTGATGGATATTTTAACTAACGCACGCTACGGTTTTAAATTCAAATAACTTACGGAAGGGATACTAATGGCCGTTGAATGGGCATTGAACAGTTTCATGATGTCTTCCTAGCCGATTCGACTACGGCGACTGCTGTTGGAATGGTGGGCTTCGCTGATGTGCCCTAATGTGGCTAATGAATCCAATTTTTTTAATAAAAAAAAAGAAGAAAAAAATTGCAGTGAATGTTTGTCCGCAGGTGCCTTTGTAGTTTAATGGAAGAGTACAAGCCCAACTACACAAGAAAAAGCCCTGACAGAAGTCTTAAAATAGCGTCATTTTTATTCGACTTCCCCAGAAAGAGGGTTATGTTTTTCGAGTGTATGTTATCAGCTATTATTGTGTCATATATAACACTGGATGTTTGTTAATCTCTCACGCTAAACAGCTGGACAGATTTGGATGAAAATTGGAGTTTTCCAACCGGTGGGTCGCGATGCGACTGTAGGGTATCGCGAAGCTTCTTTAGGCGGATTTTTGGAGGTCACGGTTGACAAAACCCTGGTAGAGGGTCTCGAAAAGTTTTTCCAAAGTAAGGGTGTCGCGTTTTGAAAAAGGTTGAAAACCACTGGCTTAAAGGGTCCAGTTTGGCACCCTTCATTTACGGAACCCTAAAAAGCAACAAAGATGCATTTATTTGAAAACAACTCTTAAACAATTTTCTGCTGTCGATATCTCCTCTTTTCCAAATTCCGTTTCTAATCCTTTAATTTGATAATGTTCCCGTTGCCCTACCTTTTACTTGATTATGGCATAAGCACAGACCATTGCATTGCCAAGGGTTAAAAAAAAACAACATTCTTACAGGGCCCTTAGCCTGTAACGCAATGGTGCCAAAATGGGCTCCCGGTTGACGGTTTCAATTACGATTTATTAATGCTGTCGGTCCAGTGTCGGTCCTTTTAATGTTTTTTGTAGTACAGCAAAGAATATTAGGAGTCTAATTCTAGAGGATTAGTTCGCTGGTTGTAGGAGAAAAACGAAAAAATCCCGGTTTTGTTCTTCTACCTGGGACGCCATTGACACGCCATTGTGTTACAGGCCCCAGCTTTGATCCTACCTATGTATGTTTTTACATCTGCCTTCTAGACCTAGCCCAAACACGTATTAGCTCCCAACGCAACTGCCAAGCCGTTTACACACGTGTGTCTGAACGAATTTACTTGCCTAGTACTGACGGCCTGTCTCACTAAACTAGTTTTGCATAATACAATACGAGGCAGGGAGTTCACTAAAACGTTCTGAAGTCTTGTGCCGCGTTTGGTGCAGGCCAGTAGATGAGCGAGTCAACTGGAATGCAATGTTTTGATATGACGAAGTGCCGATTTCACTGTTAAACGCTTGTAATAGTAATCTATAGCTCCATACGATTTGTGCTGTAGGAAGTACTGTCCGCGAAGGCGTAGTAAAAATGTACTCGAAACATGTAATTTATGGCAACACAAATGGGTCTTTCTCAATTACAAAAAAAAAGCGTGACAACTTGATTGTTAAGTTTGCCTTAGAGATATAATTTCGTAGATTTTTTGTCGAATGTATTTTTTTATAATAAATCACAGCAAGCATTAATTGCAGCTTTATTTATTATTTTATAAAAAATAAAAAATATCAAAGTGTCAAAATTTCACAAAACGTGTGTGTGAAAAACCCATTTTTT
This sequence comes from Zelleria hepariella, assembly GCA_949319315.1. Lineage (NCBI taxonomy): Eukaryota > Metazoa > Arthropoda > Insecta > Lepidoptera > Yponomeutidae > Zelleria > Zelleria hepariella. The sequence goes on from OX439380.1 coordinate 15,280,858, forward strand.
CGTATTGTAATTTTTTTTATTAAAAAACTATTGTACATATACTAAATATAAAATAACTACCCGATAGTTCATTAGTTCTCAAGCGATAATTACCAAGTTATAGAAAAATACGACTTTACACAATGATTTAATAGAGGACTTAGTCGTGTGAAAAAATTAAGTTTCACAAACGTGGTGTGTTACATTTTCATTCATATCTCTGAATGACATAATGTTTTGTGAAGTGGCAAATCTGTGGCATAAAAAAAAAGATCGGGCATTTGCATAGTTCGCAGCGCAAGAGTGGAGACGGCTCCAAAACAAAGTTATGGAATTTAAGTTATTTCTTTGCTAAAACTGTAAAGCATATCACTCCATACACATGGGTAATATGCCAAGTTTGTGGGCAATGTTTTTACTATAGATTTTCTGACATTTCTTGCTAAATGGTCTCAATATGCTGTAGTTTCGATATCATATTCATAGCGTGATTTTAAGGTTATTTTTTGTCGGCATGGCTGCAAAATTTCACAGACGTGGCTAAAAAAAAAATTCACAGACATGGTTTTTTTTTCCACGTTTGTGAATTAAGGGCACGTACCGTGTTTTAATTATTTAATTAACTTTTTTTTTTACACAGGGGAGGAAATTGTCGTGAATAATTTTCATAAAATCACGGACGTGGACTGATTGTCGCAGACGAGGGTGTAAATAATCATGATTTTTCTAGTACTTTTCACACGCACTTTCACAGACATGGGTGTTTATTTTTTCAGGGGTTTTTCAGCTTCCTGGTAGCTGTTAAGCTTGACCGTATATATAAATATTGAGCTGTAACAGTCCTCTATCAAATAAAGCTATTATTTTCAAGATTGAGGTCCAACCACCTCAAAACGCCTAAATTAAGAATAGCCCAAATAATTTGAATTTGAAGGGCTTAAAAAACGAATCCCTAGAAAGAGAGAAAATATTTGACGGAAAAGCACCTGCAATAGCTGATCTGATTTGAAAGCGATAACTCTATAGAGACTCCTGCTATCTGCTATCCGCTACTTTCAAGTGATGGTTACGATTTCAGGATCCTGACCATTGTTGCAAACCACTCTCGGCTACTACGGCCTCTAGTGTGTAGGCAGTTGTTTTAATTGTAAGAATTAACAGCTACTTTTTCTAACATTTTACCTTTCCATAAACGGCCTCAGAAACTATCGTTCACTCACTAATTCGGTTATTGAGTAAAGTATGTCAGTATTTTTTTAAATATGTAAAATAACTGCCAGCGATAGTATTAAATGAGAGTTAGCGCAGGACAGGGAGAGCTGGTCTTTTGGTTGCGGAGGCCAAGATCCACTTTGGGTCGCTGAGCCAGCCTGAATGAATGAATGATAGAAGTATCCGAGGCTCTCGCCTCAGCTGACCGTTCGCTTTAATTGCAAACTAGTAAACTATCGAATACAAATGAGGCACCGCACTGAAGCCATTAGAGTTAGTTTGTTTACTTGTAAACGTCGGCTGGAACGCCGCGGTTCGAGGCGTTACGGTTATTTATTAACCGTCTCGTTTCAGTTTAAATGTCGAACGAAGAATTTGTTTGTTCGACAAATTGGCCCTTTATGTGGAGGACACTAGGGACGTATGAGAAACAGGACGTGACACGACTCCAACGCCTATACAGGGCCCTTAGCCTGTAAGACAATGGTGCCAAAATGGGCTGTCAGGTGACGACTTCAATTACGATTTGCTAACGCTGTCTGTCCTTTTAGTGTTTTTGTAGTACAGCAAAGAATATTTTGATTCTAATTCTAGAGGATTAGTTCTCTGGTTGTAGGAGAAAAACGAGGAGAGCCCGGTTTTGTCCTTCTGCCGGAACGCCATTGACCCGCCATTGCGTTACAGGCTAAGGGCCCTGGGCAATTTCGGGCAAAGTCGTAGAACAAAAGTTGTTGGAAATCACATTTAGAAGTTGACGTGTTTCAAGAAAAAAACTATTTAAACATTGCCCTGTATACGCCAAAAGTAAGCAGAATATCGATATGTTGTTGTTGACGAATGTTGACAATGTTGGTGATCGAATCTCGAGTCTCAACTCAAGCGAAAATGGGCAGGACACCTGCCCGGCTAGGATGCCAGGCCGCGACGCGAGTTTTATCTACGCTTTCCCGCGAGATACTCCTTCTGTCTACGAGAAGTCATGTTAGTGTCATGCCTTTTCGCGGTTTTGCCACTTAAAGACTGGCTTATGCCTTCAAAGTCTTCATCATCATCATCATCATCAGCCCATCTCTGCCCACTGTTGGGTATAGGCCTTTTTCCCCTCGCGCCACCTCTCACGATCCCTAGCCATCCATCCGCAACCATGAACCCTCCGCCGCTGTGACAACAACGTCAAAGTCTTAAGTCCATCGTAGGAAGTTAATAACAAAACGGAACATTCAGTGACGGAGCAATGGCGTGAGCGAAATCTGGAGGCAAGGCCTTATCAACAACAGCTGAATAGCTAAAAGCACATCTAATTAAAATTCCTATAGATTAAAACTCGCCAAAACTCGCCAAAACAATATAAATCTGTAAGGTTTTAAGCCTCAACGTTGGATGATCAGACGAATGCCAACGTATGACGCACCTTCAGTGATACTACACGAATCCCACTCGCTAGATGGATCATCGTATCGTAATGCTCGATGCACAAAATAAGATAGGCACAGAAATATTGCCTCGTCTTTTCTTGGATGCAAGAAAAACAATAGACAACTACTACTAGTGAGTCAAATAAGTTCCTTTTAAAAGGATATTTAATTTTATAGTTACGGCTGCCGCACTAAAGTTTTCAGCTTCGTTTCCATAGAATTAGTCTATGTCCGTTGCTATTAAAACCATTACTTTTTTTTATTATTTTCTGAATTGTATCTATCCAGACACAAAAATAATGTAAAATAATAATAGTGTTTTTTTTTTTTGGGCGTCGCGTTCAAATTTAGAAGCGCGCAAGATCGTAACTTACTAGTAACAGCATACTTTCCGGGCGTGGGAGATGAAAGATATTATGATGTGCAATTGAGTTAAATTTTAGTTACATTTATCCACCAATTTACCCTTTGATTCGTCCCTCTGTGCCACTATTTCGCGCTTATACGTTTTGGCATAACCCCGGCGCACTAAATCTTCGTTTCGCGAATGCAAGTGCATGTATTTCTAAAGCTTTTCTTGTGTATGAAGTTGTTTGGATGCCATCGATCCGAGTTGCGAACTGACTTTGTTGCCTTGACGCGTTATTAAATGGTTGATGTAGAGTTGTGGTTTGCAGGAATTTGAATTGGATCTTCATGCAGGGTAAATGTGTAAGCAAATGAGTGCATTTGTGTAAAATGGTTATATTTATTGCAGTTCTCGAAGGACATGGCTTCGAGAATAGCAATCAATATTATAACCGAATGAAAAACGTTGTTCAGCAATACTAGAAAGTCTACCATTTTCCGGATTTCCTCAACAACAAAAAAGTTTTATTGTTATTTTTTCATCTTACAATAAAAGATGTACGATCGTAGAATATTGTATTCTAGTATGACTCTGTCTTCGTTTGTAAATTCTACTCATAAATACAAACAACTTTATCTAACCCACTTTGCTTTTCAGCCGCCTTTTTCGGGCTGAAAAAATGTGGCAATAATTAAAAGCGCTGTTCCATATAGGTGCGGTGCATTGCCACTTCTGTATGAAACAACCAGATCTATTTTTAATCCCGATTCGTTTGGCCTGTAATTGAATCACAGAGCATGAATGTACGTACATTCAACCACACGCTAGGATACCTTCTCTCGAGAGAATTCGAGCTTAATCACCACGCGTGCTCAATGCAGATTGGCTATTTTCGCGTTGAGGGTATGCCTCATATGATCAGGTTTCCTCACGATGTTTTCCTTCACAGATAGAGAGTCGTATTGCTACTATCTAAGTGTATGACTAGATGGAATAAGCGTAAATAAATTTTAAACATGATTGATACATGCCCGCACCGGGAATCGAACCTGGGTCTCTCGCTTCCGAGTCCATGGTTCTACCACTAGGCCACCAGTCACCACAACTATAAGATGAAGATAAAAAAGCTCTGGGTTGCTTAGCTTTGTTCGTTGTTAAGTTCGACAAATTTAGAAACGGCGAATGCCCAATGTTCTGTTAGAAGTGAATGCTCAAGTCTTTAAAATTAGTTTCGTAGTACACGTCATAGCATTACGGGCACGGAATGGCGGAATAAAAATACACCGATGAATGATTTACTACGACGATGTTGTTGAACCCAGTTCACGTGATAGCTAGGCGGAATCAATAGTGTTTTAGACGATTCACCGTTCAGTAACTGGGGCTTAAGTCTGTAACGCAATGGCGTGTCGATGGCGTCCCAGTAGAAGGACCAAACCGGGGTTTCCTCGTTTTCCTCCTACAACCAGCGAACTAATCCTCTAGATCTAGAATTAGAATCAGAATGTTCTTTGCTGTAAGTACTGCAAAAACATTAGAAGGACCGACAGCATTAGGAAATCGTAATTGAAGCCGTCAACTAGGAGCCGATTTTGGCACCATTGCGTTACAGACTCAGGCCCCTGTTATAGGAACGAATCGTGAGGAAACCCACCGGTTTCCTCCGCACGTATCCTGTGGACTAGGCCAACTAAGCTGACAGGTATAGATAGGTGCAGGGCAAGGCTACTCTATCTAAAAAAAAAAAACATGTCCAAGACCAAGAGTCCCTCTTTGTTCAGTTTTCCCATTTAAATGTTAGCGCATTTTGTGTTGTATTGGCAGCACTGCTTGCCCCCAAAGATAATTGAACGAGCGAGCGAAGTTCTCCGAGTCTACTGGAACAATCCGGCGTTTGTATGTATGTATGTATGAATGTTCGTTCGACGATAACTTGAGTAAATGTAGTCGGATCGTCATGAAATTTGGTAGGCGGGTAAATGAGGCAAAGAGAATTTTTAAGTTCGAACATGAGCCAAATCGGTCGAGGGGTTACTGAGATAGAGGGTCCCGAGTTCAAAGTTCGGGGCGAACCACTAGTAGTAATAATAATAATTTATTTCATTATAAAATTTTACAATCGACCTTAATGTTACTAAGGCAAGGGTGCCCTGCTTCCTAAGAAGGTAAAACCTGTAAAAGATCAGACGTGATATGGTTTGACATGAGCAGTGACGATTTTTAAGTCTCTTTAGCGGTATGAGGTCTGAGCACGGGAAGGGACCGGGCGTCATCGGGGCGGCGGAAAGAGTGCGGGAGGTGCGGTCAAGTCTCGTCTTTCGTGGCGCGTATTGTAGTGAAGTCTTTTTTTACTTCTTCTTCTTCTCTCGTGTCGAAAGCGTCACACGTCGCGCTCCCAGAAACGTGCCAACTTGATTGCGCTGGGGGTCGCCTCCAGGAGATCCTGCCAGCTGCACTGTGGAGCATCAGTGCAGGTATGAAGATGCGACGTTGTCTGTGCGGCTCCACATCGGCACGAAGCGTCTACATTTTCCTGCAGTACCCTCCACTTTTTTACTCTTATTTTACTCCCTCAGGGATATGAACTTGAAAAAAAGTAAGGCCTTTGCATCTACGTAATGAGATGATTCATACAGCGTCCAGTGGCACCTTCACTCACACTAGATGGGTGAAGAGACCACTCGGCGCTGCAGTGCCTGGGAGATTGTTTTTAGATGCAGTAGGCTTGCCCAGCACCTATACCATCCGTGAAGGTAAATAATTAATCGACCCAAAAGCGTCCGGGAACGTCAAGTCCGACGTATTGTTTGACAGATACCGTTGAAATGCCCCGTCCGTCCGTGTAATTTTTTGCACAGGTCAGTGATTTGTGGGCGGCCGCCGTATGCCACTGGGACAGAGTATTTATAGAATAGAAGAATTGCGCGTGAGTAATTGTTTTTACCTACATACCAAATACCATTTGGAATCCAAGACCCGGCTTCGGAGGCCAAATGACGCACGTAGGTCGTGGTCGTGGCAAAACTGAAAGGAGGCGTAAGCTTACTCTATTGTATTGGAACGGGTCGAATCGCGGTTGGTTTTAGGCAAATGCTTTTACCTTATTTTACCTTATTTATCCCGACGTTTCGGCCGCGTTGCAGCTGCCGTGGTCGTGGTAAGCTTACCTTGACTGAAGACGAGGCTTTGATTTTTACTAGGCATTACAAACCATTTTATGAGTCGACTGCTTATTCTACAATTGTGTATTTTAGTATACTTTAAAATAATTCTTTCTTGGTAAGAATAAGGTGTCAGAAACGTGATTTAATAATTTTAGCTGGATAGATTTTTTTATCGAAATCAGTGCCTTTTTTCATGTTTTTTCTCTGTAATTTCGTAATTACTGGACCTCTGAAATATTCGCAATAAATATAAAATGTAGCGTTTAGTACACACGACAGCACGTCGACCCTTACACGCTAGCACTCTACTCGGTTACGTTACGGGCGAGTTTACAACAAAAGTGAACAGTCTCACGTGCTGTCGTGTGTACTACTAAGTTCTTTTAATTTATTCAAGTAGTGGGGGGAACGCGTCGCTCCCATGCATAGCCTTGAAATTTTTCATTCAGCTTTGAGCTTCACCACATTTATTCCTCAACTAATTCTAAGCATTCTCTGTAAGTTCGTAATTACTGGAGCTTTACCTCTGAAATATTCGCAATAAATATAAAATATAGCGTTTAGTACTACTATTTCCACTTGCGCGAATGAAGTTGCTAATCTAACTTGAAGTAGGGTCTGGCAAAGTAAAGCAACATCGGCAGCGGTTTAAGATACCCCATGGTAGCTCTTACCGCGCGCGGCATAATCGAAAAAAAGGGGTATCCTAGCGTGTGGCGGACTGTACTTACTAAGCAGACAGATATCACCATGCGACCGAAGAACCAGCCCTCGTTCTGACTCACGCGCATACGTTTTGCCAAGAAGGCGTTCTCTTTCTTGCCAAGGGATATGAGGATGTGATTGGTCGAGCCGTCATCACGGAAACGCCTCCTATTTGTGTAGAGATTTCAATATTGTAGTAGAAATACCACCGCTATCTGTGAAAGAAAAAATCGCGAGGAAACCTGGGGCCTTAGCCTGTAACGCAATGGCGTGTGGATGGCGTCTCAGCAGAAGGACTAAACCGGGGTTTCCTCGTTTTTCTCCTACAACCAGAGAACAAATCCTCTAGAATTAGAATCAGAATATTCTTTGCTATACTACAAAAACATTTAAAGGACCGACAGCAGTAATAAATCGTAATTGAACTGAGAGCCCATTTTTTGACACCATTGCGTTACAGGCTAAGGCCCCTGAGCGTCTGACGCATAATATCCTCCACTACTTTTTTTAATAACCTGAGAGCGAGACGACTGCTCAGACAACTTCGAGACCTAATATTGTGGAAGAAGAACAGTCATGCATTAAAACTGAAACAGAAGTCAGCAAAGTTTATCGAGATTGCTTATTAAAAACCGGTGGCCGCTCCCAATTTAAAATCCATCGGCTAATCGAACTTCAGAACGGCAGATGTTCACAAACTCGGGTCCGGCAACAGAACAAAGTTATTGAATCAATTTGTCTAAAAACTTCACAACGTTTCCATCTTGGTTGGAAATTTCGTAATTGAACAAGAACACTCGGTCTAATTAACGTCTGATAAAGAAATGAATAGTCTTTATGTCTTGTTTACATTAAATTACTTACTCCAAAATGGCACTGAAATAGTGAGTCGTGTGGGAAGACGTCATGTCATGTTGTTGATCGAATCGCAGGTCACAAGTGGAAATGGGCAGGACACCTGGCCGGTGGACAAGGGCATTGACAGAGTGGCGGGCAAGAGTTGGACGGCGGTCGGTAGGAAGACTTGCAGCTCGATGGTCGGACGACATCGTTGTGGCGGCAGAGGGTCCATGGATGCGGATAGCTAGGGACCGCGAGAGGTGGCGCGAGGGGAAAAATGCCTATACCCAGCAGGGGACAGAGGTGAGCTGATGATGATGATGATGATGATGTGGGAAGACAGGGCGCCCTAAATATACCTGGTTCAGTGCAACAGGAAGCAAACAGTCTCGGGATGAGCATATCCGAGCTTGCGATGAAGGCGCAAAATCAGTCAGAATGGAAAACTTTTTAAAGACCCTTATGACCCTGATGACAGGATCTGATGATGACATCAAGGATACATTTATACCTGATACCTCCACGCGTTCTTGAGAAAAAGGTATTGACAGACGGACAACAAATTCTATAATGGTTCCGTTTTTCCTTTTGAGGTCCAGACAGAGCCCTAAAAAAGGTGACTAAGAGTACACGGCCCGCAAGACTAAAAAAATAGACTAGTTCTATAGGTCATTAGTTGACCTGGATAAAAATGGGCATCGTAAAAGACCACGACCCTCAGTAAAATGATCCAGGGAAGTATTCCTATTTTAGAAACATACTCCACACATAAATAGCGAAAGAAAGTGGTGATAGTATGTGTGTCTGTCATTCAATTCACTCATCGTTACTCTGCGCGATTAACTTTTTATTCGGCAATAAAACAGTGAAAAATATTAAATTCTTCAACGTAGGCGAGAGTGGTGTAGTTGACACTTACCTACTCATAGTTACGCTAGGTGCTTAAAAAATATTTACGTTTCAGTATTCCACTTCGAGAACAGGGCAAAATACCGATTAGTGCTGAAAGTGAAGTAATTTTGATTCTCAACGCAATGTTAACCTCTCTTATTACCTACGCTACAAACTATTATTAGGATGAAATGAGTTTATTTCAAGACCTAAACAAAATTTCCAAGTTGCCTTCAGTATTTCATTTAATAATTTTTCATAATCATAATCTGTAGTCAAGTCATCGTTCATAATTTACTGAATAATTGATAATTAGGGCGCGGGAGAAGCAAAGAATCGCACGGAACGGAGATTTTGGCAACGCAACTAATTCAAATAGACATCACACTTTGAAGTGACGTCCACTTCCATTAGGCACCGCATGGCCCAGCGGATTTTGGACTATTAATCTATCAAAACAGCTATCATTATCGTAAACTAGTGGCAAGCCCATTACTCTGAAAGCGTAGTGAAAACGTGTCACGTATTTTTTCGCTTTTTTACCAAAAATTGTCTTAGATTCGAAAGAATTTGTGAGGAGACCTTTGTCGACTCGGCGCGTATTCTTTGTATTTTGTGTCGGCTAGATTTCAAACAATTGAAAGGGCACTAAACTAATTTTTATGAGAGAAATGCAGCTAATATTGATAGCCGAATAAAAGCTGTTTATTTATAGTACTTAAGTTAAATATTGGTATTGGGTCTTCACACTTTATCGAACCTATCTTTAGCCATACGTTGCTTGGAAGATGGCGGCGGTATCTTAGCCATAAGACTGCCATCTTTACTCTTACGTTCTTGCAGTTGATACTACGGGTATCTCCTACAAGAACCTAAGGTCTGCTAAGACCTAAGTCTACTTCTTGTAGCAGATTTTTGGTGTACATTTTACAAGTGTTTTTTTATTGTAATATAATTTTAACGTCCGAACTACCTATGTACCGATAACCGTCAACCGAATTTCACTAAACACACAATTTACTGTTACCTAATTTAATAACGCGAGAAGGAGAAGAGCTGAATCCGCAAACTTTTGAAATAAACGTCCCTACCTAGGGATTCAAATTGGAATTCGCGCCAAAGTATTCTTGAGTAAGGTCAAGAATGTCGTCCAGATCACGTGGTGGCGTTAAATCACACTTTTACTAGCCACAAAGGATTTTCGGAAGCTCAACAGCGAAAGGCGTAAAATTAGAGCGAAAATACTTTTTCTCGCGACCCGGATAGCCAGGGACTTGGTGAAAAGTCTCAGTTTGAATAAATTTTTAACCCCGACCCAAAAAGAGGGGTGGCATAAGTTTGGCCGATATGTGTGAGGGTGTGTCTGTCTGTGCCACCGTAGGTCTTAAACGAGTGAACCGATTTGGAGGCGGTTTAAATTTTATTTGAAAGCAGTTTTTCTAGCGAGTGTTCTTAGATATGTTTTAGCAAAGTCGTTTCAGCCGTAATTTGAAGCTAATATGTCGGGTTTTTTTATTTATTTTTAATTATTACTTATATTAACAAGTTATTAGTCGAAGAAATTGGACGACTTCATCAACTGATCGAGTGTGCATTGGACAAAAATATTTGATAATACCAGCCTTAATGAGCCAGCGTGTTTATTGTTCTCATTTCTAGTGGAAGGGTTTTAAAGTAACATCAATAAACTTGAGGTCGGTCGTCTTGAACATAGGTCGATGAACTAAGGTTGATAACGATCAATAGTACCCTAGTATCCTATCTCAGATATATAATTATAGATATGATATAGATTAGAACAGATATATAATATATAGATAATTCACATATTCAGAGATAAGTTGCTTGTTTGTTTATTTGTACAGGCTTTTCCTGTAACCTTTAAAAGGTCGCGTGGAACTAAATGAAGCCCACGCTACGTAATTGTAAAGTAACCTAACTGTCTGTAATGTGTTCGCCGCTCTAGGGTTAAAACAAAGACAATTTGCCACTAGCAAGAAATAAAATATAATTTTATGTTTAATCAGCGCGAATTTCATTTGCGATTGCTTTAACGACGCCGTATGGCCTTAATTAAAACATTGTGTATCAGTATTGCAGTATCGTATGACTTGACACGGCTCTTTAGAAATTGGTCAGGTAAATACTACATTATTGTAAGAAAACGGAAATACGATTAGATTGATGTTGTTAGCATCCGATCAGGGGCCTTAGCCTGTAACGCAATGGTGCCAAAATGGGCTCCCAGTTGACGGCTTTAATTATGATTAATTAATGTATACCTTTAAATGTCGGTCCTTTTAATGTTTTTGTAGTTCAGCAAATAATATTCTGATTCTAATCGTAGAGGATTAGTTCGCTGGCTGCAGGAGAAAAATGAGGAAACCCCGGTTTTGTCCTTCTACTGGGACGCCATCGACACGCCATTGCGTTACAGGCCCCAGGCGATTTATCGGCAGGCGCAATGTCAAGGGTAGATTCTTACAATAACGTGTATAATTATAACTACGACAGTTTCAAAAGTAGGTCATACAAACTTTTTATCGTAAGCTACAAAATATTAGCTATCTTTGCAGTCAGCGACACCCGGAGATAGACCTTTTAGTTGCATTGCGCGATAAGAGCTACGTGGGATAGCCGTGGACGTCGCTTACGCTAAACGCTACATGGACAGCCGAGTTGCAATAAGAATAGCTACAACTTAGGTCTTTGCATCTGCGTAATGAGAGCGTCCAGTGGCACCTTCACTCACACTAGACGGATGAAGAGACCACTCGACGCTGCAGTGCCTGGGACACTGTTTAGATGGAGCAGGCTTGCCCAGCACCTATACCATCCTGACATCCATCTAAGTAAGGAAGAAGGTAGGTATATATATATATATACCTAACTAATTACATAATGAGAAAGATCTATCTATAATCATTACCCATACAAACAACGTATATTCCCACGTCGTTTGTGCTTTGTATTGAAATAATAAAGATGTACACACGACAGCACGTCAGACTGTACACTTTTGTTGTAAAGTCGCCCGTAACGTAACCGAGTAGAGTGCTAGCGCGTAAAGGTCGACGTGCTGTCGTGTGTATACACCCAGAGATGGGTAACGACCCGGGTTATAACCCAATCGGTGGGTTATAACCCACTTGGTACCTATTATCGCCCGGTTAAAACCCATTTTGGTGGGCGATAACTAAAGTCTGTTTGGACTGTTCTACTCGTCCAGTTCTACTGATAAAACTATTCGGTTTTCTTTTCCGTTTAGTTCTTTATTAATAGAACTGATACTGTGAAGGTATTCCGGGAAGTTCTACGATATTTAAAAAATAAAACAACAACAATAAAATATCCAAACTGTCTCAATTGCAAATAAAAGTATGCCAATGAGTTCTAATCAACATTCTATATGAAAAGTATCTCTTGGTAATTTTGCGTCAAACTTATATTTACGAAGTTATTTGAGGTTACGTGCCTTTTTGTATGGGTGCGAAAACATTTTATGTCATTACTCTTATTCTTCACTTAGCTTCACTTTCTGGTTTTGAAAAACGGTGTAGGTATATTATTTACCACATTTTATCTAAACATACTACATGCCGCAAATTACCGCATTCAAAAATAATTAAATAGTTTATGTTTTATTGTGGTTTTTACCTTAAAAACTGTTATTTTTTTACTTTACTTGACTAATTTTTCACCAAAAGTTGTTCAATATTGTAGTTCTGATGTTTTTTAAGTTTTCACGAGCACTATACTTATTAAACTACAGTTTTAAGAGATTCAACGCCCGAAAAAACAACAATATAACATATTGAATTATTTTCAAATGCGGTACTTGCGGCATGTAGTATGTTTAGATGAAATGTGGTAAATAATATACCTACTCCGTTTTTCAAAACGAGAAAGTGAAGCTAAGTGAAGAATAAGAGTAATGTCATAAAATGTTTTCGCACCCATACAAAAAATCACGTAACCTCAAATAACTTCGTAAATATAAGTTTGACGCAAAATTACCAAGAGACACTTTTCAAATAGAATGTTGATTTGAACTCATTTGCATACTTTTGTTTGGAATTCAGAAGTTTTTTTTATAACCTGACATTATTCGTATTTAAGTTTCAACCAGCTTTTCTATCTGATGAAAATCGTAGCACATAAGCAGGTCATCTTCATAATCAAACAATTTATGGTGGGAAATAAGTTACTTTAAAGTTTACAAAAATGTTTTAAATGTAAAAAAGTAACATTAAAACACAAACTATGTTATTTCTTCCAAATGCGGTCCGTTGCGGTGTGTAGTATATTTGGGTGATATGTAGTAAATAATATACTATATCCATTTTTAAACCCAGAAAGTGAAGCAAGTTGAAGCAAACAGTAGTTATAAAATGTCTACGCTCCTATACAAAAAAATCACATAAGCTCAAATAACTTAGTAAACATAAGTTTCACACAAAATTACCAAGACGTACTTTTAAAATATAATGTTCATTAGAACTCATTGGCATACTCTTATTTGTAATTCAGAAGTTTTTTTAAACTTCGCGTGTCCGCGCGATTCTATGAGATCGTTTTACTGTGCGCCGCCGGGCGCGGAGCAAAGCAAGACGAGCGGCTCCCTTAAAGTCCATCCACTTAAATGGAGGGTGCCCATACGTTACTGACAGTATGAGCACCCGAAAATCTTTTGTTAGGCTTTATTATAATTGTAATAGTTACCAATCTTCATTTATTTGCTTACGAAAGAGTGAATTTTCGGGGCGCACTTTGCGCGCTCATCTGCTCTCACTAATGACTTCAGATTTCAATATTATGGTGGTTCAGACCGAACATAAAAACCAACGAATGCAAAACCTTCTATATCTTTGTAAAATATCTTCTAAAATATCTTTGTTAAAAATAAAAAGTGTTTTTACTAAAAAGAAATATGTCACTCTTACGGGGCTACTTGTCCGGCTCATCATTAGGGACCTCAGTCAGCTTTCCCATTATTGGGTCTGGCAATGCAAACATAAATAATTGTGGAAACTGAATGATTTTATGTTATACAAACTTATTTGATCAATTTGGTCTGAAATCGACAAATTTTCGAGCGCTGCGCGCGCATTTGTCAATTCTCCTGATAAATCGTAATTACCATATTGTTTACGGGAAACATTTGTGAAATTACGAGTGTGTGTTTATTCTGTCTAAAGTGTTCCTGAAATATAAGGGAAAAATCTGTGATTTTTCGGCCCGCGTCGTTCGTCTTACTTACATGAAGAATGTCCATTACGAGAATATCGTAAAAAATCGAAAAAAAGTTTTAAAAAAGTGAAAATTTGAGTGCGCTGCGCTCCAGAAAGTGAAGCAAGTTGAAGCAAAGAGTAATGTTATAAAATGTTTTCGCTCCCATACAAAAAAATCACATATGCTCAAATAACTAAGTAAACATACGTTTCACACAAAATTACCAAGACGTACTTTTAAAATATAATGTTGATGAGAACTTATTGGCATACTTTTATTTGTAAGTCAGAAGTTTTTTTAAACTACGCGTGCCCGCATGTCTGCGCGCTTCTATGAGATCGTTTCAAATTTGAGCGCGCTGCGCGCGCGTTTATAATTTTATACAAACAAGGTGGCCCAAAAATAAACGTCAAGCGAGAAAATCTATACAGCTGACATCAAGGGCTGCCCCAATTAATGTTATTTTCGAGAAAACATCACTGAAGTTGTATGGGAAAAAAAAGTTGAGGTCGGAAGGACTTTTTATTGACTTCAAAAACTTCCGCAAAGCATTAGTCCTCAGAATAGTACAAAAATCCTGTCAGTTTAAACAACAAAACCTTACAAAACCTAACAAAAAAAACCGGACAAGTGAGAGTTTAACTCGCGTTGAGAGGTTTCCGTACAATGAGGAAGATCGAACGAACGAACGTAGGAAGATCTTCATACAAAGTCTACTAAGATACATTAATCGAAAGTCCGAACCATACCGCGATCCGCGATGTAGGACTGTGGAGCGATATCTGTTGACTGAGTTGAGAAACTAATGCTACTAGAACAAAATTAATATTTTCCTTAGTAATTTTTTACACCATGAACTTCTTATAGGTTTTTTCTGTAATCTATGGAAAAATACCTATTTCATGTTTTTTTTTCAAAATTTTAGGAGATAAGGGGGGGTAATTTTAAATTTTCGCGTATTAAATAACTTCAAAACTGTTCATTTTACTATTATAACAAAATATATATTTGAGATCCTTAAAACGAGCCCTTTCATTTGATGTCACACGATATATTTTATAAAACTTTTTAGTGAGTTTCCAATTTACCCTCCAAAAGTGGTCCCCATGTTTAAAATTTATTAATTTACGTTACACGTCCTTGTTTGGGTCACCGACTTACACATGTGTACCAAATTTCAACTCAATCGGTCCAGTAGTTTAGGAGCAAATTGGCTGTGACAGACGGACAGACAGACGCACGAGTGATCCTATAATGGTTCCGTTTTACCCTTTTAAGGTACGGAACCCTAAAAAATGGCTGAACATACATTGGGGTGATTCGGGTAGCCCTTGCTGTCAGGTATCTAGATTTTCTCGCTCGACGTCTATGTTTGGGCCACCCTGTATAATTCCAAACCATAGAATAGGCGGGCGATGCACGCCGAACTGGATTTTTGATAGCGTTATACGTTTTACCTCTTGTAACAGAGTGTATTTAGTTATCGCCCACCAAAAAAGACGATAATGGGTTATAACTGGGTGATTTGGGTTATAACCCGGTTTTAACCCAACTGGGTCGTTTGGGTTATAACCCACTACCCATCTCTATATACACCTACTTAACTACAGGCCTCGCATAATTTAGGTTACGTACGAATAAAGAGTTGTCAGGTCCCCAGATATTTTGGTCCATTAGTATTTTTAATTCCGTCAACTACGCGTCATGGTCTTGATCGAAACTTATGGCGGCAGCTGCGGATTTGCTAGAACTTTTTGCCGATCGGCCTAGGACTCCACAATTAGTAGACAATAAAACTGTGAAATAACGAGTTCAATGCTATTGTTATAGCGGCTGACTAAGAATTTAATAATGTACGAAAGCTTTTGAGTAATAAACCCCTTTTCCTGAGAGTTTCAAATTAATTTATTGGCGGCCATTAAAGTTTTGACTTTGAGCTTCATAGATTTGTCACTTTTGCAGTGTTGCCAGTGGCACATAGTCAGATATAACACGAGGCAGATCAAAAAGTAACATTTTCTCGAGAAAAGTAACATAACCTTTAGTTACTGTGGAAAATGACACAATACTTCATTATGGCAGTTTATTACACAAAAAGTAAAATAAGTTTCTTGTCCCATTTATTTTTTTAAGCTTCGAAAAAATCTTATAATTATTTTTGATTGAATAATCGACTGCCGATGGTGAAAAATAAAAAAAAAACTTAAGTACAGTCGGCCACAGTCTCCCTTTTTGTTCGATTGGCGCCCTTATGCCGCGCGCGATAAGAGCTGCCATGGGGTATCTGAGATTGTGGCCGACCGTACAATCAATAATGTGTGTCTAATATACCAACCAATTTAAGAATGTCTTTCAATACTATAACCATGACAACATCAATGAATATGAAAAAAAGCCATCATAATAATAATGGTGAAAGGGTAGCTAACGTCCAAATACCCATACAAGGCTGTGCCCATACACATTTTTTTTATCGATTGTTTAGTCACTGTGATTTACATAGACAATGATAGAGAGGTCGGAGATTTATTGGCCCAATAAAATCATTTTAAATCATTATTGCTGAGCATTTCAGGGAAACTTAATTTGAACTGGTGGATTTTTTTGTTTGCTGGAAAATCTAAAAAGTAACACAAAAGTAACATATTGAGACGTGTAACATGGAGGTAACATAAGAGGGTCAAAAGTAACGTAAAATGTTACTTTTGTAACATTCTGGCAACGCTGCACTTTTGTCAGACAAGCGCGGCAGTTTTTTTTTCTTTCTTGATTGTTGTTTTTTTTTACCGCGAGTTTGCACAGATGCGGCCAAAAGTCAAATCGTTCATTCACCTTTTCCGCAGAAAACGGCCTTGGATAATCCTCATCAATCCGCGGGGAAAATTTGGAACAAAAATAAAACATCACAGGAGTTTATTTGGCAGCGCGGCGCGGTATTGTTTCCGAGCTAAAAAGACGCCGTAAAGCCGGCATGCACTAACGACTGTGTGTCAATCAGAATAATTGACAGTGTCTGGGGACACGGGTTATTTTCGTACACACCGGCAGGCTGAAGTAAACCACGGAATACCTAAGCGGTAAAAATGTGTAATTCACGCAAAATAGCTCCACTATCGACAGCGCCGTAAAACATCGATTAAACTGTATAGCAGTTAAATTGGAGTGTGGAAAGGCAGCAAGGTGATTAAATTAATGAATTTTATTTCACAAGCACAGGAATTTCAGGATTTAAAAAAAATACATCAAAGTAAATAAGAGTAACCTCAAAATTGCAAAATCAACATAGAAACGTGGGAACGACAACATTATATTGTGAATCGATCGGTTTTATCAACAAGACACACTGATAAGAGACTTAACTGGTACACAGGGGGATAACGAAGGCGTATTACAGGAGAAATACGTAAAACATGACGCGAAAATTGACAAAACTCGGCCATCTTCCATGGCATGTAGAGACAACGCAGAACAGGTAGGACGAAACTGACATTTTAGTCACAACTTACCCTTTCCACGTCGAGATCAGTTCCGGTGCAGAGTCTCTTGCCACTGCTCCCGTTGTAAGCCATTGTACACCAATAAACAAAACACAAATCACACAAAAACGCGTTCTGTCGAGAAACAAAACGGATATACTACCACCCCCTACGGCGGTCGCGAGAAAACTGAACTGAACGAATTATTTTTTGACGCCGAAACTGATAGAATGAAAGAAGTGTGAGTCAGTGTTCAATAATATTTGAGTTTTTGTAACGCATAAGTTTTAATTTGATAGATTTTATTTTAGAACTGCCTACTCTCAATGGTGTCAGATAAGATACTGAAGTGATTTATTTTAGGCCGGCTACGGTGAAAATCATTTTTCAAAACCAGCTCATAATTTCTGTAATCTTTATTTCTGGAACAAGCGATATGAATGAACGAATCGCTTCGCTCTTCGTGATTGGCTCTTGACTTAACCAAACAACGTGTCGTTTCACGTATTGAATCTGGAAAATATTGAAAAGAAAAATAATCTCCTCTCGAAACTCGTTGCGAACTCGAGCTCAACTTTTTACGACGTTTTAATGATTAAAATATTCTCTTCGTATGATGCGAGAATGTTAAAAAATCAAATGCAATAATAATAAAAAATATCAACACGAAAAACCACTTGCGTATAGCGAAACGTATTTGACACTTGACATTGACAGTTGTTTGTTTACAGATTACAGACGGGGCTGATCAACTGTGAATTTTTATTTCAGTTTTTTTACAATTTTATAGTTTTTTCTAAATGGATATTAAAGTTGATGCAGAAGTAGAGATAAAAATTGAGTACAACGATACTTACGAGACCGATCCTTTGAGTCACAAACGCTGTGAAGGCTCTGAAAATCGCCAGTCTGAGGTAACTGCTCCCAAAGTCCCAACTACTTTATTATTTGATTAACGTTTTCTAGCCCTTTTAGGACTCAACCACAGATTCTCTAGGTGTTATAAGCTTACTTCTACTTGTCATACTTTCCTCTAGCGTTCTCTTACATACATTCTTTACACTAAATATCCCAGCTACAAAAGTACTATGAATGACTCATATCATAAGCCTATTTGTTTCAGAATAACGATGATGATTGTTCAGAACATGAAGCTACTGTGCCTACCCCTAATATCAACAAGGTATTAATTTCTCAGTACTCAATAAAACCACTTTTAATATGAGCCCTGAGACTATACTAAATATTTGTGTACTTACTTTATTTCAGGAAGCATCAAAAACCGAAGGTGTAGCAACATGGCATCGCAATCAAAACTCTTCAGGGAGATATCTGTGTAAATTCTGTGAATTATCCTACTTAAGCGTTCAGACATTACGTCACCATGTCAAAATTAAACATCCCGATGAAGCAAAGATACTAAAAACCAGAATTGTAAAGAACAAGAGGAATTCTAAATTAAAATGCCACATTTGTGGGAAGAGATTCAAAATGCTAACGGATTTAAAATATCATGTGGCTGAAGAACACAGTGAAGACTTGATCAAATTATCGTGTTACTTCTGCAACGCTACCTTTTCAAACAGTAAAGAAATCGACAATCATTTATTTTTGAAACACGAAAAAGACATCAAAACCGTAAAATTAAAATACTGTAATTTATGCGGTTACAGAACTTTGAAACGGTCACATTTTAATCAACATTTGAACTCGCACTTTCAAGAGAATACTGTAACATGTCAGTTTTGCGACTACACCACTGATAGAATGGGTAACTTAAAAATACATGAGCGTATCCATATGGATTTTAAACCTTATTGTTGTGATTATAAAGATTGTAATTATAGGGCAGCAGCAAAATCGGCACTCAGGAGTCATCAGTTGAAGCATAAACGGGCTGAAAACACTTTGTACTGTGATAAATGTAGTTATAAGACGGTGTATAAACAATCTTTAAAGAAACACTGCGAGAGCCACATTAACAGTGTAACGGTATAGTTACACTAGTAGCAAAATTGAGATGATATTAATCAATCTACAAAATAACTATTATGAAATTATGAATGATGGGTAACCAATATATTTTTTTAGAAATCATGTAATTTACGTTATTTGCACTGAAACTGTTCAAGTAGACAATCTACTCGGCATTCCCATCCCTACCCCATAAATAAGGCAAAGTTATCGGTTTGATCTCAAAATTCAATCCCCAAAGGAAAAAAAATTTTGTTGTTGGCTCGTTTTCGATACGATAGAAGAACCAGTAAACCTATAAGCCTATAAATGAAACCAAATATTAAATCAACACCAAGATATTAAACTTTATTGCTAACATTATCATCTACGGTAGAACTAGCATTACCTAAGAACGGTAGATCACAATGCTTCTTCTTCACATGAAATCTTAAAGATGTATTATACTTAGTCGCAAACGGGCAGTATTCACACTTGAACCTTTTTATCGTAGAGTGCTTATACTTATGTTGAACTAGGTTTGCCGGTAAAATTGTGGCATAATCACATTGGTTGCAAACGTACCTCTTCTTACCAGTCACATGTTCCTCTTCGTGATATCTTAGAATGTATTTATTCATCGTTTGGAACGGGCAATGGGAGCATTGCAATTTAACACCCTGTTCCTTATGTTTTCTTTTGTGCTTATCCATGGCCGCTTCGAAATAACTCTTGTACCGACAGTTCGGATAATCACAGTTCAACGATGCAGCATTTTGGTGCCTCAACATGTGTTGCGTCAGGCTGACTTTGGAGGTTGTTTTATACTCGCAATAGGGGCATTTCATGTCTACTTCTATGGGGTGGACCATTTTCATATGCTTTGGCAGCTCTCCGTTTGGCATGAATTGGCCGCAGGCCTGACATTGTGTGTCTTCCGTAATATGATGATATTGTTCATAATGCTTACGTGTCTCATCCCAAGTATGGCAAATGGTCGGGCATTTAGTGCATTGGAAAGTTTGTTTCTGGTCCTCACTTGGTTTGTCATCGTCAGCCTCCTTTTTGATGTTGGTCTCATCGTGGTGCATTGTATTAAAATGACGGCATAGGTCAAATTCGTTTGTAAAGGCACTTGTGCACAGATTACACTTATGGTCAGGGGTTTTCTCTGGGAAATTGGTTGGATGAAACCGGACCATATGTCTTCGGTAGCTCTCCTTCGTTTTGAAGTTCTTCTGGCATATCAGGCAGGGGTACGTTATTTTTAGGTGCACCTTTCTCATGTGAGTTTTCAGTTGCCTGTTTTCATGGAAACCTTCTTTGCAAATCGTACAAAACACCGTCATTGGACCCATATCTAACTTATGAGTGCACCGTAAATGTTTCTGCAGACCTCCAGCGGAGGCAAATATCAGTCCACAGATCGTGCATTCTACTATCGGTTTCACATGTGAATGATTAACGTACGCATCCATGGTACTAAATGACTTATTGCACACGTCACAAAACAATCCCGTACTCCTGTGCTTTCTGTTGACATGACGCTTCAAGCTCTCAACTTTATCATACGATAACTTGCAAATATTGCACTTGAGTCTGAACTCGTCTTTGTAAGCGTTATGCTTTCGTCTCATGTGCAACTTTAAGTACATCAAGCTCGAAAACACTAGGGGGCATTCCTTGCAAGGTATCTCTCCAGATTGATTGAAATTCGCTTGGTTGAGGTTCCCAAGCAACTCTGTTGGTACCTTCACGTCATCCTCCTTATTATGTGTCCGTTGTATATGCCTCACATAGGCATCTCTTGCCCCGTAGATCTTGGGACACAACGGACAGTTGTACCAAATTATCTTCTTTTTCTTCCGCTTGAGTGTATGCTTTCTTTTAGTATGGGCAACGAGGCTTGTGTATTTGTCATACGACAGTCCGCATTCGTAGCACTCATAACGGAAGCTTTCCTGATACTCCCCGTGTTTCCTTTGCTTGTGCATACGTAGTCGCATGGAACCCTTGAAGACCAGCGCACAGATTTCACAGGCAACCTCCTCCATGCTATCTTTTGAAGTGTTCGGTCCGTGTTTCCGCCGTCTGTGGGCCACTAGGCTGTTCTTCTGTTCGTAGGACATTCCACAGTCTTCGCATGTGTAAATATTATCGCTCCTGAAAGCTTTGTGCTTGTTCCGCTGGTGCATGTACAAAGTTCTGCTCGTAGAAAAAACTAGATGGCAAATGTCACATTTGAGCATTTTCTTGTCCTCCTTTTCCTTTTCTCTTTCTTTCTTGATGTTGACGACGGAGTTTTTGCTGACGATGTTTTCGAAGGTCAGCAGGACTGCGTCTTGGTTCTTTTGGTTCCGGCTGATGTTGACCGCTTGCTCTTGGCTGTCCTCGCTTTGTGCGTCCTCCATCTTCATGTCGTTGTCGTCGCCAAACTGTAAATGGAAATAAGTTGGAGTTTTACAGCAAGGTAACACTCCGTTTCGGCGACCGGCAACCGCGACCGGGTTGCGCGACCAAATATCGAGGCGGTCGCTTGCTTTAGACGCGCTCTGAATAGGTCGCGGTCGCCGGTTGGCGACATCGTTAGCATTCAGACTTGTGGATCAAGTAGCAAATCTGATGTCGGATGAAGGTTTGTTTGTTACACTTATATGTGTTGCACAAAAACTAAAAAGACATCATGTTGCACAAAAACTAAAAAGATATACTTAAATAACAGACATGTGAGACATTATGTGACATTATATCCCATTCTTTTGATCTACGTAGAGTGTGATACTGTCCAACTAACCCAATCTTGTGCTACGCCAACTGGATTCTTGTTCAAAGAATAAATTACAAAAAAAAAAGACATACCCCATCAAAATCCAACTCCACCTCGATATTCTCCACCTTGACCATCACTTCTGGATCAAAAATCTCCGGCACATCACCGTCATCCTCGTCCTCCAAGCACTTCTCAATGATCACTTGAGTGGCGAACGGGTTGACATCGTCCAGCCCTTTGAACGGGTCCTCATGGTGATGCTTCCGCTTCTTCTTTTTCTTCTTCTTCTTGAACTCGTACACCATCGGCTCTTCGGGGAGGAAGGAGGTTGGATCCTTACGGTCTGCCATCGCTTCCCACATTGTTCTGGTATTCGGTGCGTTTGCTTACACTGGAAATTAAATGAAAGAATCCGAATTGTAGAAGAGGTGAGGTCCTGTTATTTGACATAGTACAAACTTTCTTAGTAATCAGGGCTCCATGAGTGATAGATTTAGGGTTGTAATGGAAACATCTGTGGCATTCCAGGATTACAAAATGATTAAGACTTAAATGGAGTTGTTAAGGGCCAGTTTCTGAATTGAGAAATTCACTAAGTTTATACTCAAGTGTCACTCTATCACATTATTTTTGGTGATATATGCATAGGCAGGACGATACAAAAGTATTTGCTTAGATAATTTATCAATTCAGAGATCATAGGTATGTGTGACAATTTAAGAAGTTATTCAAAGGCAGTGTTCGCTGTTAATATGGCTTGCGGAAGTGGATTTGGTTGGTGGGTCAAGTATTTTGTAATTATAACAAACTATTATAATATAGATCGAATACTAAAATAATATTACAACTTAATTAATCATTGAAATACAGTTCTTCAAACAAACTTGGGGCAATATCTTTATAGTTTTCGTAAAGTTATTCTCAGTATTGGATTATTTATGAGTTACACGTAAGTATACATAAGGTCATGCATCATAAAGCTATTACAGTCAGGGTCGAATTTCCATTTGGTTCGTAAGAAGTGGTTTTGAAGCAAATTATGAGGAAAACTTTTAGGTTATGTTGTTTACTTGAAAACCAAAATGTAGTGTGTAATTGGTTTTGTATAGCGGTATTATAACTAATGGAAAAAAATAGTTTTTGATACACGAGGCTTCAATAAAATGTGGACACGTAAAGTACATACCCATTAGTATCTTATCAGTTCTAAATTACACTATCACAACACCGATTGGTTTTTAAATTAAGCACTGCTGAAAAACTTAACTGCAGCCGTTATTAATAAGGCATATCAGGGAATATCTTAGAAATTATGGATTTTCATAGCAAATAACTGTATAAAATTATTTGCCTTGATCATATTTTTATTGACGTTTTCTTTGAATGAACGATTGATATTTTGGTAGGGATGGGAACTTATAAAATATTAAAATAACGAGGTATCGATATATTTCAACATCGATCGATAGTCGCATCACCGATTGGTTTTTAAACACCAAGAATAATCTAGGTGTTGGATGGTCCGATGATATTACCCAGGTAGCCGAAAAGCAGTGGTTGCATCTGGCAAAGGATCGTGAGAGTTGGCGTGAGCATGTAGACAACAGGCTCATGATGAGTGATTGTATTGATGATGATGAATGTAAACAACTGCAATATAATATATACGGTTGGCCACAGTTACAAATACCCCTTGGCAGCTGTTACCGCGCGCGGCTTAAGGGCGCCTCTCCAATAGGGATTTTTCCAAGTGTCTGACAGCGATTCGCGATTTATCGCTTTGGTTTGTTTATATGGAAGCCACAGATTAATACACTGATTTTGACAGTTATTCGTGCTATTTTTGATGCTTGGAAAAATCCAAATGGAACAAAAAGGGGTATCCTAGCGTGTGGCCGACTGTACATGTTGCATTTTTAAAAACTTAGCTTCCTGCTTGTCATTCAAATGCTATTTCCGTATTCACGCCTCGGGGTCAGTGTAATATCGAAAACCGAGGCAAGCATCGGGTTCGATAATAATTTATCGATATTCTGATATTATTATTCACTATCAAACATCTATCCCAAAAAAAAAACATGAAGCGAATGAGCGAAAGTGAATGATTGAATGATACTTTCACAGACTACCACGGCCCGCCTACGCCTAGTTATCTGTGATGTAGTAAACAACAAACAGCTGTCAAAGATATAATTTAATATAATAAAGCCAAGTATTTTGCAAAAATCTTCGAATTTTCTAATCAGCCGGCATCAAGTACGCAGTTTAGAACAATGTTTCACGCATTATTTAAACGTTCTGTAGGATTGCATAAGGTTAAAGCGATAAAGCTTGCAAACATGCCGCAACTTAAAAGAATTCATCTAGCCTCGGGTAAAGTTTTATATATAAATCGTGATACTTTTTTGATAATACTGAATCGCAAGCTTATCTAAGTTCTTTATTGCAGTTTTAAGACACGGAGAATACGAATGGCAGGACCCAAAGTCTGAAGATGAAGTGTAAGTTATAAAAATCTCAACTTTTCGTGGTTATATTTTCGGTCTAATAAGCTCAAAATCTCTTACAATTTCTTCTGATTACAGCGTAAACATAGTATATATAGATAAGGATGGTAAGAGAACAAATGTTAGAGGCAAAGTGGGGGATAATGCACTGTATTTGGCACACAGATATGGCGTAGAAATGGAAGGTAAAGTTTTTCACTCATATTTTATCATTAAATTCATTAAAACACTTCTTCCTTCTAACTTGAACTCATTTCAGGGGCGTGTGAAGCATCACTAGCATGTACAACATGCCATGTCTATGTAAAACATGAGTATTTTGACAAACTGCCAGCATCAGAGGAAAAAGAAGACGATTTACTAGACATGGCACCGTTTTTGAAGGAAAACTCCAGATTAGGTGAAGTATTTGCTGTTTTAGTTCATGCTGTAGCCAAAAATATAACATACACACATGCCCTCTGTGGATTCATGACTTTTGTGTTGAGGATGAGGAGTAATGTGCCTCAGACGGGTTTTAGCGAAGAAGGTATTCCACAATAATGAAAAGGTTGACACATTGAACTCACAGCGGTGACCTCAACTCATTGTTATTTATATTTCCCCGTTTTTCTTCTTATGACAGTTAATATGTTACATTCTTTGGAAGAAAGAAAATGCATTTAAAATCCCTTTCTATTCACAGGTTGCCAAATAGTCCTTACAAAGGAGCTAGAGGGGATTGAGCTTCAACTACCGAAAGCTACCAGAAACTTCTACGTAGACGGGCACAAGCCAGCGCCCCACTGATGTCTCCATAGAATAAGACAGTTATTATGTGAAGTTGTAGTCAAACTAAGAAACAAACTTTAGGACCTTTACATCAAGTTACTCAAAGGCCATGTTAAACTTCATGCGGGCTTTCCAGGGGCCTGACTCTGTAACGCAATAGTGCCAAAATGGGCTCCCAGTTGACGGCTTCAATTACGATTTATTAATGCTGTCAGTCCTTTTAATGTTTATGTAGCACAGCAAAGAATATTCTGATTCAAATTCTAGAGGATTAGTTTGCTGGTTGTAGGAGAAAAACAAGGAAACCCCGCTTTTGTCCTTCTACTGGGACGCTATCAACACGCCATTGCGTTACTGACTAAGGCCCCAGGTTTCGGGCTCCATACAAACTAGTAGTCAATGAAATTAAAAGTAGCTGCGTGCTGTGCTGTGCTTGTGTTGAGTTATATCATGATGTTTCCAATAAAATTGAAGCTGGTACTTCATAAAGCTTGACAGGATCTTTAGTTTAACTGTTTATTTAGTGAGTTTGAGTGTCTACGTAAGATAATATGTATATAAAAAATAAGCTTTTAAAAAGCAGTCTCTGCAATGTAAATAGCGAATAAAGTTCTTATGAAGTTAGAAAAACTCTTTTCTTTTTTGGGCACTGCACTGTAAGAAATATAATGCCATGAACAAGGAACAAATATACAAAAAAAACTTGGAAAATGAAGTCCATTAATAAAAATTTTATTTTGAAAATCGGAGAATAACTTCGAAAACTAACGACTAACGCCATCTAGCGGATTCTAGTAAAACCAGATTGAGAACTTGTTTGTGGCGAGCCACAGCCTGTGGGCAAGCGAGAGGCACACACCTGTTCTAGTGTTGTGTATAGCAAAACTAGCATTACTTATCGATAATATTAGTCTCCTTTTAAATCTTTGTGATGAGATTCTATGTAATGAGAATTATGAATACAGCGTCCAGTGGCACCTTCATTTTCCTAATGGCGTGTTTATTTATACTATCACCTCGGCCTATGTTGTTGATTATACCGTTAGCTAGCATCCTTACGATAGAGACATTGACTGCCTGATGTGTTTGCACAGGTGCCTTATTTTATACTATCACATTGGCAGTCTTCGAACGATTCTGTGCGTTCCCGGTAGATGAAATTTCATGAGAGGCAATAAAAAATTGGAAAGGTGTAGGTATATTTGAACGAGCGAGCGAAGCGAGCGAAGTTCTCCGAGTCTACTGGAACAATCCGGCGTTTGTATGTATGTATGTATGTATGTATGTATGTATGTATGTATGTATGTATGTATGAATGTTCGTTCGACGATAACTTGAGTAAATTTATTCGGATCGTCATGAAATTTGGTAGGCAGGTAAATGAGGCCAAGAGAATTTTTAAGTTCGAAGATGAGCCAAATCGGTCGAGGGGTTGCTGAGATATGGGGTTGTTAATTTTATATTGGGTCGCGAGTTCATAGTTCGGGGCGAACCACTAGTAAAATGGGTAATAAACTTGTAATAAACGTTAACGCACATAGAGTTGAAAGGCACCTAGCGTACGTGTATGACGTACAGACGCGTTGAAAGTTAACTAGCGTATGTGTGGTCTGTATACTATGGTTGATTATTTGCGTGCAAGGCACTCGGACATTCAGTCTCGAATTCTCGATGCATCAAAGGCAGTTATTGTGTCAATAGGGGCTTTACTTGTTGGCTAGTAAGTCTCGTTGTCGTTCTCCCAGTTATTAATATTATTCTCGGTGATATACCTACCCCTTGAAAAGTAGTGGTCAATGTTAACAGAAGCAGCATATTGATAGGTGCCTTGAAACAGGGACTTGATTACAGTCCTTGAATTATGATAACAGAATAAAATTAAAACTCTCGAATGTGTTCAGGAAATCTGTTTTCAATGTTCGATTGAATCTAGAACTCGATAGTCGATAAACTTTCAAAATACGTTAGCACATCACTAAAGATCACGTTCCAATAACAAAACTTCTACCATGTTTGGGGATTTTCTTCTTATCATTGAATGAGAGACTCGCAAAAATTAAAATTATATACTTGCTATTAATTTTTACCGACGAAAATATAAATGTCGGCAGTCGGCTGACCGAAATTTTTGTCTCAGTCACGTGTGTTGTTGTCAAAAAAAAAAAAAAACAAGTTTCTAGAAGAAAAATAATGCGAAACTGGAAAATCGCCCTTGTGATTTTGTGTTTGTGAATCCGAAAAGAACTTTGTTGTGTTTTGTGCATTTCATGTATGAAATCAACGACGAAATGGATCTACTCAGCCTCCCTGTGGTTATGATAGAGAATATCGTCTCCTATCTGCCCTACGATGAGATCGCCAGGGATAGATTAGTGAGTCCATTGTTTATTTTTAGAAAAACTAGGAGTGTTTTCGTTCTCCCAGTTCATTGCACTGTGATTGCACTTCCCTGGCGTTATGTATGGCTTCTGAATGAAGTTATGGCTTGTTTCTTTGTATTACACCACTGCTGTGTACTCGGGAGCAAATTCTGAAGTGGCTGATCAAACAAATCCACCAATATTTCTAGAAACTTGATGTTTTCTACTTTAATTTCGCCACCAGCTGATTTTGTTTAGTGGTCGTCAAATCAGTGGAACAAACTAGCTTTTTGACTAGAACACACAATCTGCTGAATTATTGTTGTTCTGTTGAATGAAAAGAATACTTTTTTATTGCTGTAAAACAAAAATCGTTGAACAAAAGTAGCTCAATTTAGCTACAAAATTTTAAACCTGAGAAAATTGTCCACTTCCTTGCATGCTAATTTCATTGAACCATAAGGCACACAATACAGCATGTCGACCCTTACACGCTAGCACTCTACTACGAGTACTATGTTACGTTACAGGTGACTACAACTAAGGTGTACACTCGGACATGCTGTTGTGTGTACTAGGCAATTTTTACCCTGTATAAATATCTCCCAGGGACTGCAGAGTAATCAAATATAGTCACAAAGACTTAACTTTTAAGTGGTTATGTTAGGTATGATTCAAGAGTTATTTTTCAAGGAAAGAGCAGTGAAGCAAGAAACTTAGTGAAAGTATTGAGTGCAGTTTAAACAACAGGAAGCAAACATACAGATATTATTCTATTTCTACAATATTTCTATCTCTAATAAGGCACGCATTGGATTTTGCGCTGATATAAAAGTGACATCAGAAATGACAGGTTTTTTGTAAGACTTATGTTATGTCACAACAGATGTAGCATTGATGTATGAAATTAAATGATGCATTGCTACTTGTTACATACATGTATAGACTGTAGTTACTGACGGTAACATATTTTTAATGAAATTCAAAATCAAAGCAAAAATCTCTGTGCCTGATTTTAAATTGTAAAGTCTTCATCCTCAGGTGTGCAAAGCCTTCAACGAAGTCTGCTCGCGGATGCTCAACCGTGGGTTCCTGCTCATCGAGAGACGTCATGCCATCGCACTCAAGACTGTCAAGGCTCAGCTGCCGAGGAGGGAGTCCGAACGAAGGTATGCTATGGTTTGGCAGTCTCATTTGGATTTCCGAGTGGACGTTACACCCATTTTGTGGGATTATGATTTATTTAGAAATCCAACAGCATAAATAATATTGACAACTTATGTTTTTTTGTCTATTGTGTCTTTTTTATTTTGATTTTTGCCTTCAGCCCCTGTATTCTCTAGAATATCCACCGTAAATATAACCGTTTTTAAAGGTAAAAAAAAAGATTGTTTATTTCAATACGGGCTATTTTAACGTGGTTTAACGCTCGACGGTTGAGTGGATTTTTTAGAGAATAGAGGAGCAGTTTACCTCCTATTATATCGTCGATAAAGTACCATCTTTCCCATAAACCTTCGTTTATCAGTCGTCATCATCGTAAGTTAAGCAACATCGGGTGCGGTCAGTCTATGGATGGGTGACCGCTAGTGGCAATAAAATCTGAACGTTTCCGTGCTTCGGAAGGCTCGTTAACTCGTTGGTCCGGGTTGTCGTTGATTAATAACAATCATTTAGCCTTGATAGACGCCCTTTGGGCGGCCTAACAACTCTGACACCAGAGGTGGCCACTACTTCGTAATTACCTAGATACCTACCATCAGTTCTAACCTAATCGTCGATAGTCAGTAAACCAATACTCGGCTCTCAATAAAACTGTGACATTAGCGTGCATTTATATAAGGCCAGAAAGACCTAGAGACAGTCTGAAGCTATTTCGATATTTTATGTTTACAAACATTACACTTCGTAGAATGTTTTTATCAATATATGTTATTGAGATAACAACCTTCAGAAATGTGAAAAGTGATGGTTGTTTTAAATTTTAATTCAAGTATGAAGACGGTATTAAATCTAGAAATAGTATGAAGAATTAGTTTGAGACTTGCTCAATAATTCTGTTGGTAAAGCATGGGTTTCCTATAGTACTGCCTTCATTATTATATTATAACTAAGGCCGTTGCATCTACGTAATGAGATGATTTATACAGCATCCAGTGGCACCTTCACTCACACTAGATGGCTGAAGAGACCCCTCGGCGCTGCAGTGCTTGGGACATTGTTTTAGATGCGGTAGGCTTGCCCAGCACCTATATCATCCTGACAGCTTAGTCTGCCTAGCCCACAGGAAAGACATGTCAATATGTGTGGAGCCACCTAAGCAGCAGGTTTCCATACAAACACTGGATTTTTATGTAGACTCAGGGAACTTCTCTCGCTTCGCTCGCTCGTTCAATTACCAAAAAATGCCATCTTAGGCGGATTAGCCAACTAACTCTGAGTTAATTTGACATTTCCATACAATTTGTCATTTCTATACATTTCCATACGAGAGGATGGCAGGTGGAGCCGAGAAGTCCTGTCATAGAGGCCGCGTACAGGAACGCGAAGTGTGGGTAGACCAGCTGCACGATGGTCTGACGAGATCAAGGCCGCAGCAGGCCTAACCTGGACCACAATAGCTGCAGACCGGCTAAAGTAGAAGAAGCATGAAAAGGCATACGTCCAGCAGTGGACAAATAAATACTGAAGAAAAATAATATCAAAAAAATATCACGGAACTACTACTTTTAAAAGAAGTTCCGCGATAGTTTTTTTGTTACTAGGAATATAAAATCAAAAGTTAGTCCACATGTCGATAGCTTAATTATCTGTGTCTGCAACTATATTTCATCGCCCAAAGTTGAATCATTCTCTTACAATAAATTAAAATGTTGAAAAGTGCGAGCGAGAGGGCTGCAGAGCTGAAGGGGATTCTTAACTGGCTAAACCTGGTTGACGCAAGTGGACCTTAGAATTATTCTCAGTTAGTTTTCCTAGAAAAATAGATGCTAGCATCAAGTGCAATATGCGGAGATGCTCTTATTGGAGGGCGCACTCTGAAAAACATCGAACATGAAAACATCTGATCATAGTCTAAGGACTGATAGCAGATAAAAACAGTACCAAAAAAAAAAGTTAGTTTTCCTCATGATGCAACATTATGTCGGTCTTGTCCCCAGATACCACCCGCTGTCGCGTCACTGCGACATCTTGTCTTCGATCGAGACGCGCATCTCGATGCTCAACATGACCTATTCCAAGTTCATTGACAACGGCATGTGCTGCTTCATACCGGGGAAAGTAAGTACTAGTACACACGACAGCACGTCAGAGTGTACACTTTTGTTGTAAAGTCGCCCGTAACGAAACCGAGTAGTGCTAGCGCGTAAGGGTCGACGTGCTGTCGTGTGTACTAAATAAAGGCCTTGCATCTACGTAATGAGATGATTTATACAGCGTTCAATGGTACCTTCACTCACACTAGATGGGTGAAGAGACCACTCGGCGCTGCAGTGTCTGGGACATTGTTTTTAGATGGAGTAGGCTTGCCCAGCACCTATACCATGATGACAACTTAAGCGCCGTTTTCACAGTCAAATTATATAAGACGAAGAGCGCCATTCAAGAAAATGGACGCCTCTGATTGGTCGGTTCCATCCGAGCGTTTACATTTTAGCGAGCTTGTCTCTAGCTCGGATGGAATTGACAAATCAGAGGCGTCTATTTTCTTGGATGGCGCTTTTGGTTTTAGTAAAATAAGACTGTGAAAACCCGAGCTTAGTCGGCCTAATGACAGTCCTGGTTTCAACCCTTTTGGTAGTCGGGTTTTAGTTCTTAACTTCTAGTTTTTGATCGTTATCTCTGCCCCAGGTGATAGACGAGATACGGCGCGTGCTCCAGATCGTCTCGTCTAGCACGACGCCCCCGAGAGCACACGAGGTGCTGCAGGAGCTCCGGGACATCTCCAGCATGGCCATCGAACACTTCGACGACAAGGTGACATTATTGAAAAACAATAAAATGTGAAAAAAATAATTCCCGCCACGATGCCATCGTTGGACCTTAAGGTGGGTTGATAGCAGCGTGGCGGGAAATAAAAAATTTTCACAGTTCTACGAAGCAGTGGCACTGCCCAAAAAACTTGTCGTAGACCAGAACACATAATCGGCTGAATTATGGTTGTTCTATTGTTTACAATAATGAAAAGAATACTTTGTTGTTTCCGCGAACGAAAAATCGCTGAACAAAAATAGCTCAGTTTAGATACAAAATGTAAAAAACTGTGAAAATTTTGAATTTCCCGCCACGCTGCTATCTTCCAGCCTTAAGGTGGGACCACAGAGTACATTATGGTGGGACGATAGCAACGTGGCGGGAAATCAAAAACTACAAAATGTAAAAAAACTATGAAAATTTTGAATTTCCCGCCACGTTGCTATCGTCCAACCTTACGAGCTATATTTTATGGCCTTACTCGTCAGTGGCGCCAACTACTGAGCACTAAAACGGTCCCATTAGTAACTCATTAGTAACAGTTGTCGCTGCGTTTATTGCCCTGTCCTTCTCGAATTCCTTCCTACTGAAGTTACTAAGCTGAGTTTTTTTGTCCAATCACATTGTATCCTACTTTTCAGGTGTCTCCGGCTTTGAGGAAGAGACTGCAGGATCCGGCGCACGCGTCGCGCACAGCCGCGCCGCCGCACGACCACTGTAAGTAATTACTTTAACAACAGGGTAATTTTTAAATAGCTTTATTCCTGAAACATGTAAACTTTTTCCCTCTGTGGTCCAACTAGGTTGTCAACGCCAATACAGTGGCTTATACGTATTGTAAACTTTTTTCTGTAAACCTTAATGGCTCGATTGGTCCGTATCCTTGCCTCTAAAAAAATAAAATATCTATGCTCTTAGTATAGACTCTTTACATTATTTTTCCTCATTCTCTCATTTCATTACGTTCTTTTACCGCCATCTATGAGATATCGAAAGAACCTGGCCTAGAAAGTATCTCATTGGAGCTAAATTCAAAAACAAAAATGGTTTAAATATTTTACAATTTAGAGGTTATAAAAAAAAAGTTGTGTTATTCAACTTTTTTTTGCAGATTTGTCATTATGTTCACCAGCAGGTTATACCCTGTAAAAAGAGTTAGTATCTTTTGTAACACGTTGTATAATATCAAATATTATAAATATCAATAAAAGCAATGCAGTGGAGACTTGTTATTGACCTTCTGCTGTATTATTTTTATTCTAAACCTTTGTATCGGATGTAAGTTTAAAAAAAATAGGATGCTATTTTAAATGATTATTTCCACCCCACAGCCATCGGCCCCTTCGCGCTGAAGCAAGAGTTGGTGCACATCCGCCGACGCTCCATCATCAACGCCAAGTTATCCCTCTACCTCGCATCGCAGTACAAGAAGTTTTACAAACGAGTAAGTCTTTGAACTGGCCCTGAGAAATGACCTAATGCATATGGTTCTCGTATGGGCTGAGTCTACCGATGGTTCCTCTCACGATTATCGTAGTTCAATAGACGAGAAGACGTCACTTTGACGCTGTCAGTATAATACGTCCAATAACATTTTTATATCGATTTCACTTACTTTTATTTTGTCGGAATAGCCGACATGTTTCGACTTCGTCCGGAAGTCTTAGTCATGGAGGAGGGATGGACGGCGCGTTCGTCTTGGCGTTCATCCGCTCACTGCGGGCTCGTTGACGGTGCGCCCGCGCGGACAGCTCCGGTGCGGGGGGGAGGGTTGGGGGTGACTGGCCCCGCCCGCTTACCGCGGAACTGGTTTCGTCATCGTCGGTCTGGCTTGATAGAGCCCAATAACATCAATAGAGCGAAAACTATCCACCAATAACGGAGTTTCTTGTTTTCTTTGGTTTAAAATATTTTTAACAAAGTTGTCTGCGCGAGTAGATGCGTGTGCCGTTTTTATAGAATGGGTTAGCTTGAAGAAATGCTTCCATGTTTTTTTCGTTCGCCATTTTTGAACAAGAGTTAGTCCACATCCGCCGACGCTCCATCATCAACGCCAACTTATCCCTCTACCTCGCATCGCATTGCAAGAAGTTTTACAAACGATTAAGTAGTTCCTTCAAAGGTCAGCCACTCAGCTACTTTTAAGTTAGGGCATTAGGTATCATCCTCAAGGTCCGTTCTGCGAGGGCACCATACACCAAAATACACTCGCAGTACTTTCCCGTCAAGTGTACAGGGCCCTTAGCCTGTAACACAATGGTGCCAAAATGGGCTTCCGGTTGACGATTTATTGATGCTGTCGCAAAGTACGCAGTACAGCAAAGAATATTATGAGTCTAATCCTAGAGGATTAGTTCGCTGGTTGTAGGAGAACAACGAAAAAATCCCGGTTTTGTCCTTCTACCTAGGACGCCATTGATACGCCATTGTGTTACAGGCTAAGGCCCCAGGTCACGCCGACCTGATGCTATGTCGGTACACAAATTGGGTCCACCATCTGAGCACACCACAACACAAAATGCACTCTGTTGGCTTTCCCGCAATGAACACAGGCTATTGTAGAGTTAGATGGGAGAAAAGAATTGGGTTATGGGGATGCATATGGATGGACTGGGTAACTGGGCTATGGGGTTGAGACAACGGTCGTCTGCCACTAAATGTCTCAACTAATTAAATTGGCAGACGGTGACTTGCTGCTCACCAAATGGGCCACCTAAATAAGCTGCCGCTTATGGGTCTAACCCTGGACAGCAAGGTGGCAACATCTTGTGAACAGCTCAGGGTGTCGAGAGGTGTGCGCCGCTTTCTACCCAGTGACTGTAGTGTGGTAGCCACAGTCACAGTGCCAACTCGCGTCTTATGCATCTTTCACTTCCACCCTGCGAGCATATAGCTCTTGCGCTCCACTCTGGACGGCCGGTAAAGGCAAGCCAGGTGAGGGTCCCGGTCCTCTTGGATTCCAATCCACTCTTGTACAAAGACGTAGATGCGAGGACCAGTGTTCGACCCTCGGAAGACTCGGGTCCGTGGTATTATTATTATTCTTTTCATTTTACAGATGGTGACATACAAAAAGCTGGCATTGAGACAAAGGAGGACAATTCGAGAGCTCACATCCAAACAGTCAGAGCAGGACGCGGCTATAGGTAATGCTCTTTCCATCTCTGTCATCTGAAATAGATGAAGTGAAACTTTCACGCTGAAACGGCTCCCGAACACCTTTGTCAAAAATATTGCTTTGAATAAATTCCTATTTAAACGTTCCAGCGGACCTGAAGAAGCGAATTGAGGAGTGCGACATCAAGTATAGCGAACTGACACACACCAACCAGGCAGCCGGAAGTAAAGCTATCGCCGGTGGTAAGACTTTTCATTCAGTCATTCATTCAGTAACTCAATCCTTCGTTCATATAATAAATTTCACTCTTTCGTTCATTCGTTCATTCTCGCTTTTTGTTGCTTCCACCCTTCCACACACACTTACTACCGATTTCTTGATTGGGAAATTCGCTAAGCAAGCACTTAAGTATCGTTCTGTCTCTGCAGATTTCTCACAAAATATTGTGACAGAACGATACTTAAGTATTTGCTTAGTAAAATTCTCAATTCAGAAACCGGGCCTTATTTCTAAAATTCCTTTCTTAGTGTATATCAACTCTTTATAAAGAACACACTCTGAAAATGTCATGTCTCTAGGACCAGCGGTTTAGGCTGTGCGTTGTTATCTCAGACTTGGAATTTTATACAAGGTGTTACAAAAGATCCTAACTCTTTTTACAGGGTAATAGCACGTGGTGATAGGGCTCACAGCCTAAATATTTTTTTCTCCATGACGTTCTGTTGATTTTTAAATTAATAAAATGTGGACGCTGTGGCGGGAGAAAAGTATTATTAAAATATTTTATTCATCGACTTTAACAATTTTTTACCAACTCAAAGCTTTGCAAATGCACCTATACACACGAAGATATTTTTTGAACTAATATCAAAAACAAAAAAGTTATGATATTTTTTTCAGTTTTGAGGTTGTAATTTTTTTTACCTACTTAACATCCTGTTGACCAGTAAGTTACGCCTTCTTAAAAGAGTAAGGATATTTTGTAGCTAGTTGTATGTATGGATTAGTTACTGTATGACCAATGTTTCCTATTTTCCCAGCGTCCTC
Source organism: Zelleria hepariella (assembly GCA_949319315.1). Classification (NCBI taxonomy): domain Eukaryota; kingdom Metazoa; phylum Arthropoda; class Insecta; order Lepidoptera; family Yponomeutidae; genus Zelleria; species Zelleria hepariella. The sequence continues at coordinate 15,316,622 of OX439380.1, forward strand.
ATCCTCCACGGTGGTGTCGGGCGTATCAGCGCAGCCCCTGAGACACTTCGCCAGCCAGATCAAACTGGACCTGTCCGTACTGCCAATTGGGACTTCCAAAGGGAAATGTGAGTATTGTAGCACGAAATTAACATTTAATTTCATCAAGGAAGAGATCCACAAGGCTAGCACAACCTGCATTACCACAGTGTTGCCAGTGGCAGATAGTCAAATATAACACGAGGCAGATCAATAAGTAAGTTTTCTCGAGAAAAGTAACTTAACCTTTTTTTATTGTGGAAACCGACCCAATACTTTATTATGGCACTTTATTTCACAAAAAGTAAAATAAGTTTCTGGTCCCATTTGTCCTGTTCGAAAAAATCTTAATAATTTTTGATCGAATAATCGATTGGCGATGCTGAAAAAGAAAGAAACATACAATCAATGATGTGTGGTGTGTGTCTAATATACCAACCAATTTAAAAAAGAAAAGAAAAAAGAAAGAAAAACGTCTTTCAATACTACAAACAACCTGATGACAGCATTAATGAATATAATTTCATTATTACCCTGTAAGAAGAGTTAGGTACTTTTGTAACACCTTGTATTAATGGAGAAAGGGTCGTCCAAATACCCATTTTTTTTTATTTTTATCGATTGTTTTACTGTGATTCACATAGACAATGATAGAGAGGTCGGAGATTTATTGGCCCACTAATAATATTTTAGCTTAATTAATATTGCGGAGTATTTCAGGGAAAGTCAATTTGAACTGGTGGATTTTTTTTGGTTGCTGCAAAATCTAAAAAGTGACACAAATGCACGTCGGTGTAATTAACGTACGTACGAGGTACAAATCTAAGAAATGACACATGGAGGTAACATAAGATGGTCAAAAGTAACGTAAAATGTTACTTTTGTAACATTCTGGCAACGCTGCATTACCAAGCTCAGCAAAGGCATAAACCACTTGGCGTCATCCGTCACTATATTCCAGAAAATTGTGGGCACAAGGCCCCTCGAAATATACCGGTTCATTAACCGGGATCACCTATTTGCATCTTCCTAAAATAAAAACAAAAGCATGAATGAATGATCGCAGAACATAGGTACATGGGGATGATTCCGGTAGGCCAAGAGTCTAGCTCAGTTCCCTCTCTTGACGGTACATTTCGGGACACCCTGTACCCAGCATCCTCATCCTTGACGGTGTCAGCTCAGCCCCTTAGACACTTCGCCAGTCAGATCAAAGGACCTGTCCATGCTGCCAATAGGGACTTCAAAGGGAAAAAGTGAGTAATTTTTTAGGTTCTATTTTGCCCGCGAATACTCGAGAGGAGAAAAGATCGGTTGGCAGTCCACAAGCCAGATGGTCCGACGACATAGCCCAAGTAGCCGGAAAACAGTGGTTGCGCCTGGCACAGGATCGTGAGAGGTGGCGTGAGCATGAAGAGGCCTTTACTCAGCAGTAGGTGTCAACAGGCTGATGATGATTATGATGATGACTTATGATAAAAATTACCTATATTTTTTTTCGTTTTCGATGCCAGCGCGGGCGAAGTTATGGGAAAATGCTAGTTATTTTTAGCCTGTGTCATCTTTGTGTGTAATGCCAATCTTTGTGATCAAGTGTAAATCTATTGCAAACATCCAAACTCGTTCAACCGTTGCAGCGTGACAGAGTGACAAACCAACACACTCACTCACAAACTTTCGCATTTATAATATTAGTGGGATGGGATCATCATCATACTCGTCACGCGTGCAAACGTGCAAACTTAAAACAATAATTTACCCATTATTTCCAGTGCTCCCAAACATCAAGCCGCGCAAGCCAGTTATCAAAATGCCCAGCTTTTCCGAAGACCCTGCGGAGCCACTGCCCAAAATTCCCAAACTGGACAATTCAGAAAACAGTCGTCTCAGCCCGCTACCTACAACATCGCAAGACACGCCAAAAACTCTGAAAAACCGCACGCAAACCACTATGGCTAAAATCAGAGGCTTTGCAAAAGAAATAAGAAATTTGGCTAAGAGTTCGGAGTTGACCCTTACATCTGGGTCCAGACTGAAGGGTTCTGAGCTGAGTCTGTCCGGGTCTAGACTCAGAGCGTCCGATCTGAGTCCGTCCGGGTCTAGAGTCAACAAGAGGTCGGTCAGTTTCAGCGCTTTCGACGACGAACTGTACGGTGGTGAGGTCAAAAAGCAGAAGATGGATTAAATAGTTAGTTGAAGACTATTCATGGTTCAACAAAAGTAGCGCGGCGGGAAAGTCCAAATGTTCACAGGTTTTTAATCTTTTTAGCTACACTGAGATGTTTTTGTTCAGCGATTTTTGTTTCACGACATAAAATGGTATTATTTTCATTATTCTAAACAAAAGAGCAACAATAACTAAGCTGATTGGTTTTTTCTGGTAAACAAATCAGTGGTACTGTCAAAAAACTAGAAGTTCGTGCAAATCTCATAATCAGCTGAATCTTTGTTGTTTTGTTTTTTTACTGTCGTGAAAGAAAAATCATTGAACAAAAATTGCTCAGTTTGGCTACAGAATTGAAAAAAATACGCCACGCTTTTTTCATTGATTGTTAAATTTTGAGGCTTTCCGCAGTTTCTACACTTATAGTGTATTCATTCTAGATTTCAATGTATGGGCAAAACGGCAAAATTTATAATAAAAATTTATTGCTGCTATGTTATACCTATATACGAGTACATTATAATACACAACTCTCCCACCCCCTCCGCACGCCGCTTAACCCCTCCCCCCCTTGAAAAGTGTCCCGTTTTACAGATTTTCTCAATTTTCAGGAAAACTATACAAGCTAGGACAAAATGTTCAAAGACTGAATTATTTGTCAATAAATTACCAACAAATAAGTACACACATTCATTTTGATACGATTTATAGTTTCCAAGCTATGGTGCATCAAAGATTACAAAAACGTGCGCTTGGCAGAAATAAAACATTTATTACACAAGAAACCATAAATGTTTATTATTTTTACAAGGAATCCTGTCCGAAGATTTTCTTGCGTGGTTTCATTGTAATAAGCAACTCATTACGAGAATATAAGCCAAATTTCAGCGCCCTAGTTTAATTAATTAATAAGTTATCATCCTGAAAATAAGTAAATCCGCAATTGTGGAGCAAATTGACGATTTTGCCGTTATAAAGTTCCTTATCAATGAGGAATAAGCTCCGAAAATCTAAATTTAAAAGGTGGGAGCCATTTATGGGGATCATTGCCCTTCCAAAACATTGATTTATTAGTGGCATGGACTTTTAAAATAATGGAGAGATGCGATTGAAGATGTCCCCCGCCCGAGACACCTTTTTGACTCCACCACATCGAATACATCGAAAAAATCGATAAAGTTGCATTGGAAGACGCCCGGTTGAAAAACAAACCTCTATTTGCATTAATTGGAGTATCAGAAACCATAATTTTGAGGATACTTAATGAACATCTTAGTATAAAAAAAGTCACTGTAACATTGGCGCCGAGAATGCTCAAGCCGCACTTCAACACTTTTTGGAGGTCTATGGTGGAGAAACAAAAGGCGTTTTGGCACTAATGGTGACTGAAAGTGAAAATTTGGTTCATCATTATGAATCCGAGCCCAAACAAGAGTCGATACGCTGGCATAAAAAGGGTACAACCCCCCCTTACAAGTTTAAGTTGTCAAAATCCACTGGCAAGATGATGGCGACGATTTTTCGGGTCACTGAAGAAATTTTGTTAATAGACTACAAATAAAAGGTGTCAATATAACCGGAGAATATTACGTTTCACTATTGGAAAAAATAAAGGAAGCCATCAAAGAAACGAGAAGAGAAAAATGGTCTCAGGCTGTTGTCTTTTTGCAAGACAATTAGCCTGTTTACAAGTGTTACACTGCGATGGCCTTACACAGATGTGGGTTTGAGACACTAGTTTACTCTCTCTACGGCCTAGACCTGACCCCCAGCAATATTGATTTATTTATGAAAATTAAAAAAATACCTTCGAGGAAGAAAGTTTTCCGACGATAGAAAAAAGAAGTCAAAGATGCCATTTTGACCCATTTTCAGGGCAAGGAAGAAATTTTTTTTTCAGCGTATAGAAAAGCTTATTCTAAGATTCAAAAAGTGTATTGAGCTTCAGAAGGACTATGTTAAAAAGGAAAAATAAAATCTTTTTTTTATCCCACTTACAACCGCGAACCGCGAACTTAATTCCGCGAACTTTTGGACCTCTCGTATATTTTTGCCTTGTATGGGGCAAACCGAAAAAAGCATACTTAAACGAGTTACGAATTTATGATACGTCCACTTCAACAAATACGTTGGCCACAACACAAAGTCACCAGCTCCAAAGCTGATCCTGAAAATAGTATCATGCAGCTGCAAAAAAGCCTGCGGAAAAAGATGTCGATGTGTCAATGCTGGATTGCGTTGTTCCACCATGTGCAACCATTGCCAGGGCCTTAGTTGCTTCAACAAATCTTCAAAAGATAATGATGACTATACTGATTCTTTTAGATATTAGTCAGTCAGTGGTCGTCTGCTACTGCTGCTTGGCCGCGCAGTAGTAGGTGCGGGTTTTGAATTGTCCCGTGCGTCTTCTCCGGAGGCATCAGCCCCCGGGTCTTGGGTGTGCAGTGGTTGCGATGGTGGTCAGTGGGGCTCCGAGCTGCTGGAGTCTTACAGCTCGAGGAGCTCCCGCGGGTACGGACGTCCTCTTACTGACCGGTCGTAGTTGGGGGCAATGTGGTGGAGGTGCTGGTGCGGCCCGTTGTCCGCCCAGTGGAACATACGGCGCGACAGACGGACCACAAACTCCTCCACACTCTTTAGAACTACATAAACGCATTTCTTGTAATAATAATAAATATTTATTGTTTCTTGTGTATTAAATGTTTTATTTCTGCTAAGCGCACATTTTTGTAATCTTTGATGCACCATAGCTTGGAAACTATAAATCGTATCAAAATGAATGTTAGTACTTATTTGTTGGTAATTTATTTACAAATAATTCAGTCTTTGACCATTTTCTCCTAGCTTGTGTAGTTTTCCTGAAAATAGAGAAAATCTGTAAAACGGGACACTTTTCAAGGGGGGGAGGGGTTAAGCGGCGTGCGGAGGGGGTGGGAGAGTTGTGTATTTTAATGTACTCGTATATAGGTATAACATAGCAGCAATAAATTTAAATTATAAATTTTGCCGCTAAAAAATCTAGAATGAATATACTATTATTACGTATTTACTTAAAAATTACAGTTTATCTATTACATAGCATTGAACTGCCAACGATACAAATTAAATAAAGTTACGGATATATTAGAATTTTATTATTTTATTTTTTATGTACCTTTGAAAACAAAAAATAGGATAGTTAATGGTGAACTCGTTTTGCTAATTCGTTCACTCAATATCCTTTAGTTAGTAAGAAGTATTTGGAATGTCGAAATGTTCGGTAATTTTATTTTTTGTTCGAAGATTGACCACTTATTTGCCAAAAAGTATAGTATGTATGTAGGTACTTAAACTTTGTCAGACTTACAATCAATAAAGCGTTTATGTACATAGTTCATAGTTCTTTACGTTTGGTTTGGTGTCCTGATTATAATGGGTTATGAAATGATTATGATAATGACTGTAACTAATACCATATGTTATTCTATAGGTACTCTTGTTAGACAATGTCTAAAGCAGTAGATTTAAAACGGCGGTATCTTTTATCTTTATATCTTTACATCCGATTGACCCGACTACCGAAATTCCGCGTCATATGTATATTTGTGTGAATATTCAACATCTGGGGGGTTACCCTTGACGCCATTGCGTTCATATTTACAAAGTTTGAAAATTTATTTCTCTTTTACATCGCATAGTCATCCTTTGATTTTATATACATAGTACATCGTATGTTTATTCAATTCACCCCCTTATATCCCGGGACTCCGTTTTGTATGTATATAAAGGGTGTGAATGTTTACTCAAAGGTAATACTATTTTGTACAATACCAATATAAAATGAGTCTTAATACGTGAAATATAGAATTTTGTAAATTCCGCCATATTGAAAAGAATGCGTCAAGGGTAGAGGGGCTGATCCACATCTGATGTGAGGTTCACACAAACATAAATTTCGGATCAGCCGCTGTATTCTTTAAAATATCCACCGTTAAAATAAGCGTTTTCAAATGTAAAAAAAAAATTCATTTCAATTAGGGCTATTTCGAGTGTTTTGACGCTCGAAGGTTGAGTGGATTTTTTTAAAAGAATAGAAGCGCTGACTAACGGATGGAAAATTTGGACGTTTTAACTAAAAAATGAAATTTGTTAATTTTGTATGGGAATCGCCACTTTTGATATTCGTGGCAGACCTACGTACAGATTTTGTTTTAGGCGATTAAACTTAAGAGTTTTATTTATTTCGCCATTTGTTGTAGTTAATACAACCGTCTTACAAAGTGTAAAATGGAAAGTGTCTGAAATGAATGTATGAAAACCATATTTTGCATGTTAAGATTAATAAATATTACTTTGACTAGTGTGGATAATCATTTATGTTTATTTTGGTGTTAAGATTGTTATAGTTTAGCTAAGATGTAAAACAATTTTTTGCAGCGAGTGCTTGTATTGAATACCAATCTAGCGAAGGTTGTAAAATTTAACCAATTTCGAAGCGCGCAAAAATGACTTGCCTGATTGTATGATACTAGTAACAGCATACTTTGCGAGTCTGGGAGATGAAAAACATCATTTATTTGTGTGTTAGAAATTCCGCCTTGTAAGTGAGTAGTTTATTTTAATTTTAAATTCTAAATTCTTGGGTTGAAAAGGAGATGAAAGGGTTAATATTTACATCATATTTTTATTACTTTTGTTAAGTGTTTAACTGTTTAAAATTCTATATTTCTGTCTTTTTATTCGATGCCTCGATTAAACTTTTGATTGTGAAATATAAACTATGTACAATAATTTATATTTCGGTGCAGAAATTGTACTTCCGTATAGATTAAATGCCGATTTATGAATTGAGAAATTCGCTAAACAAGCACTTAAGTATCGTTATGTCTCTGCGGATTTCTCACAAAAGAACGCGACAGAACAATACATAAGTATTTACTTAGTAAAATTCTCAATTCAGAAACCGGGCCAAAGTCTCGTGCAATAAGTTAGGGCTTTGCGTTTGTGTATATGGGACGAGTATTCAATGAAAACAATATTGAGTGACAGTGGAGTAATAGAAACAACGTTTATTTTTGTTGGCCCCACAATAAAAGTTGTTTGAATTTGTAAATGGATGCATACTAAAACTGTGTAGTACTTTATGAAGAGGCCATTAGTAAAAATTTAAATATTTACACTGTAGGACAGTAAAACTTCATTCATTACATTTATGCATGTTGTAAATACTCAATACTTAATGTAGTAGAGTAGGTACCTTTCTCGTTTTAAAAAGTATTATTATAAAAATACTCTTTTTAATTCAAATAAAAAAGGTTAAAAGAAAATAAGGTCTATTATTTCGGCATGTTAAATTCCTTTTAGACAAAAGAATAAAACCGATTTTTATTCATTAGTTACAGTACAGTTCATAGGATTTTGTACTTATTAAATACTTAATAACTAGCTGTCAAACAAAAGTGACTTTAATGATAATTATAAATAAGGCACATAATAAAACGGCGATTTCGACAAAAAATATTGCACTTATTATTTTTTTATATTGCACATAACCCAATCACAAACATTAAGATATTTTAAATTCAATCATTATCCTTTATGGCAATTCTAAGTATTTTTAATCATTCACTTCAGGATTCAGCTTAGGAGCCTACTTAATTTCTTACTTATTTTATTTACCTTTAAGAAATTATTTACATAAGTGCTTACCTGCTTATGTACTAACACCTTAATTATTTCTCAGACGACAGTTTTTAAGACTAGCCACAAACTGTTTCTTAATCACAAACTTCCGAAGTCCCTACTAATAGCAATAATAAATAAAAGCGAACATAGTCAGGATAACTAAGGACCATCAATAGCACTCAATAAGATTACATAAAGCTTTTGGTTTTATTATAGAATATTGAGTTTGCTATTGAGGTAAAGAGAGATACCTACATACCTAAACTATAACTGCGTCTGTCGTAGCTCCTATCACAAGCGGTTATGTGCGACGCAGTTTTTAGTTTAGTTAGATGATCTCTACAACGCCTAAGATTCTCATTGAACATTCGCTTGCAACAGCTTTGTTAGAGTTGTCAAGCGTCATGTGGTCTGAGGGTCTGGTGTAATAAAATAGCGAATGACATTTAAAAAATATTAACAACAAATAACGTTTAACTAACACTTTCAAACACAAGAGCTCAGTTACATAAGGATATATAGTACACAGTTATAATAACGATACAGTGCTATGATTACACTGTACGTATACATATAAGTGTACTTTCACTAAATAATAAGCTAAAGTTTTCACTTTTTGCAACGTTCTGTCATTTTTCTTTCTACGCGTTTGGCGGGAAATTCTCATATATATTTTGGCGCCTTTTCTATTCTGCCATTGCACGGCCGGACGCTGACTCATTCACTATACAGCCAACGATTCTAGTGTTCTGTTCTCTATAGCTTGTGCTTTTTCTGTATGTATTTATTTGTTGTTTTGAACTTGTGATTTTTTATTGTAATAAATCATGTTCTATTGTTGTCTTTTTTATTTGTTCTGCTGTGTAGTATTTTTAAATAGGAAATATATTCGTTTTCCTTGTGTGGTGGTGACCTATTTCTTTTCCACACTTTTGTCCTTCGTTTTTCAATGTATTTATGTTTTTTTCTCACCATCAAACAACTCACTTGAACACAAAAACTAGTCAGTATTTTTCACTAATTTTGACTTTTTTTTTTAAATATCAGTGGGCATATTGCAAATGGTCATAGGAAATGTCTGCATGGAACCCATCTGGTCCAGCGGAATACTTGACTTGTTGCATCCTTCCATCTGGCAATAAGACGTGGTATTGTCCGTTCGTTTCTTCGCCTTTTTTCGTCTCTTGGTGTCCGAAGTCGTTGCCTGTGTGTGGGTCACGTACTCTGTATCCGAATTCGTAGCTGGCCGCGTAGTGTAGCTGTAAAAAAAACAAAGAAAAAATAAGCTGTTGATAAAAAGGTAAGTTTGGTCTGTGCTTTTTTGGCGGGAGAAAAAAAACAAGGTGTCAATGGTGTCATACAAAACAAGGTTAAGGCCCGGTTTCTGAATTGAGAAATTTACTAAGCAAATACTTAAGTATAGTCCTGTCACGCTCTTTTGTGAGAAATCTGCAGAGACAGGACGATACTTACGTATTTGCTTAGTGAATTTCTCAATTCAGAAATCGGCAGTAAGTATTTTTTGCGACAAAACGTTCGAAGTTTTGTTGAAAAAGTTGAGCAAAAGACAGTAAAAGGCAGTAAGTATGTACTTTTTTGGCGAAAGGAACGAGGTTTTAATACAAAACAAGGTTAGTATTTATTGCGACAAAAAGTCCGAAGTAAGTATTGTTATAAAGTTATTATAAATCAATCGAGCAGTACCTACTTTCAGTTTTTTTTATAATGGCCGGCGACCATTCATTCCATTATTTTAAATTATAGTAAAAACTAAATTGATGTAAGTGGTTCTGTGAGTGCTGTTAGATTTCTCCTTCAATCAAATAACGCTTAGATAGATTAATAAATTAGCCTGTGATAGCGCTTTATGGCGTACTAAATGTTCATTTATATAATTTCTTTAAGTTGGGTGCCTCTGCTAACCCCCTATTTGGCGTTAGAATATGCTATCAGAATTATGCTTAGGTATATCTTAACTGTGCTTACTGTAAAGAGCGGTGGTGGCCTAGTGGTAGAAAAATGGACTTGGAAGCGAGAGACCCAGGTTCGATTCCCGGTGCTGGCAAATTTTCAAAGTTACGTACATTTGTGAATTTATAGTAGCAATACCACTCGCTAACGGTGAAGGTTAAACATCCTTTGACCTCGTCTTTCCTGTGGGCTAGGCCGACTAGATAAGGATGGTGTACGTGCTGGGCAAGCCTACTCCGTCTAAAACAATGTCCCAAGCACTGCAGCGCCGAGTGGTCCCTTTACACATCTACAGGGTGTACTCTAAGTCAATAGCAGAACTTTAAGTAGGCTGTCTACGGATCCCTACAAACAAGTTGTACGGTCGGCCACAATCTCAGATACCCCATGGCAGCTCTTATCGCGTGCGGCATAAGGGCGCCAATCGAACAAAAAGGGGTAACTGAGACTGTGGCCGACGTACTACGTGGCTTAAAAAATGGAGCGAAAAAAATATCAGCTCTCAGAGACTCCACTATGTAACACAAAATTTCTCAAAAAACAACCTATTTTCCTTGGACCTTACCTATACAAGCAACTCAATCGAAAACTATCAATTTACCCTATGACTAAATACCACTGCAAATGTGCTATTCGAGCACATCTCCTGCAACTAGATTATGTGGAGACTGAACTTCTTTTAACTGTTCCGGATTAAACCTGTTAATCGTAACGGATATTAATCATACCTGCTTAGCGGACTCGAGTTCCGATCCCAAGATTTACATCGTAGGGCTAAGCACTCCCCAACACATCTCACACATAGATACTACCTATAACTTCGCCATGGTACCTATATGCTTAGTGGACTCAAATCCGATCCCAATATTGACATCGCAGGGCTAAGTTTCATATATACCATTCACACTCACACGCATTTTATAAACTTAGGTACATGCTTAGTGGACTCAAAGCCGATCCCAAGATTGACATCGCAGGGCTAAGTTTCATATATACCATTCACACTCACACGCATTTTATAAACTTAGGTACATGCTTAGTGGACTCAAAGCCGATCCCAAGATTTCCATCGTAGGGCTATGCATAACCATCACCGACTACTCATTTCATATAATCTTTTCTAACACAAAAGGCAACTGAATGTATCTATAATGTAAAAAAAAAAATTCTAGAGGTTGATAGTTTAAGTAGTTTTTTCTCAAATTTGTAAACTTGTATTTTGCTATACCGCGTCAAGATACCCGCAACTGTAATAAAATAAAAACAATGTATCACTGGAGGAAGGCACTGGTATTCACAACACAGGTTTTTTGCCTGCCGTGAGTACCATGTCGCACAACAAAATGTAAAGATAGATAGAGAACACCTTATTGTACACCAGAAAACTTGTATCTTGTATTTTTTGGAACACATTAATAAAAATTTCATTTCATTTCATTTCATTTCAGCTGTTCCATACAAAAGGTTGCTCAGTACTGCGGCAAATGTATGAAACAGCTGATATTTTTTTCGCTCCATTTTTTTCGCCACCTAGTACAAGTTGTTTGCCAGACTTAAAGTTTCGCAATCGACTTAAAGTGCACCCTGTAATGTGAGTGAAGGTGCCACTGGACGCTGTATATAAATCATCTCAAAGGCCTTAGTAGGTATTTACTGTATCTTAGGGCTCGGAGCCTTTCAACATTATTTTGTGATCGCCTAATATTTTGTCATCCAAATTTAATTGTGGAAAGAAACACATTTTCTTACAATAAGTAGGTAAGTACCTACATAATTATACTGTATCCAAAAATAAAAGTCTTATTGTGTAAACAAATATGGTGGAATGGGTAACCATAGACTACTAAAGTGCTGCGATGAGTGAAGAGACCACTCGGCGTTGCGTTGCAGTGCCTAGGACATTGTTTTAGACAAAGCACATTATCAAACAATGTTTGATACCTTTTGGCGACTTATGGAAATGTCACTTGTAAGTTTGAGGTTACAGAGAATTCGGTTTTCTGTAAAAAAAAATTAGTTTTACGTTGAAATGGACGTATTATTACAAAAATAATGGTATTGCATGTGATTACCCAGATGCTACAGTAATGATCTACTAGCTAGTGTGTGTGATTACACAGGGAATGCGTATTTTTCTTCCGGTAAGTTGTTTGTTTACACAAGACTTTTATATTTGGATACAGTTTACATATTCTCGAAAGCACAACGAAAGTGAGTGATGAATATTTCGGTAACCATTTCGGTTGGCCAAACTAGATTTGCAAGCTAATGCAATGAAAACTAGATTGCTTTGATTAGCATGTTGTATTTTAATTAAAGTTATCAAAATGTAGAGAAAGTGTTGGTGACTGATTAGTCATCAATATGCATAATTTTATTCCTGGGATTATGCAAGTAAAGAAAAAAATCTAGTTTTTGGTTTTCTAATTTTAAGAACTAATTCAAAGGATTTGTAGAAAGATTAAAATAATGCATAATGTTGTACAAAAATAAATATTTATTATAATAACATAACAGATTCTTAAGTGGTTACATAAAGAATAAATAACTAATTTAATAAATTAATTAGGTACATACCTATGTAAAATCAATCTTAATCAAAATATTTTGTATCCACTTCTATTTATTCATGGTAGGAGGTAAATTAAAATATAACGTCTGTACCTTCGTACTCTACCACCAATCTACATGGTACAATAATAATTATACCTAATTAAAGCAATCATTGTCGTCGCAATTATAATCAATATATTATTATTAAAATAAAATAAAAATCGAATATTTCCCGGGGTTACCCTTGACCCTTGAGTTTTTTTATTAATTTGTATTTAATTTGCATAATCATGCTTTGATTTTATATACTTTTGTAAAGTTAATTCAAAGGTAAGGCACATTAGCACGGTAAGGTAAATTTACAATACAAAATATGAAATGCGTCTTAATTCGTTTAATATTGAAATTTGCTATATTGAAAAAAAAAAAGGGTAAAGGGGCTGCAAGCGTGGACAGTCAATGAAGCAATCTATTAAGTTTGTGGAGATTTTTCTTCAAATTCCTAGGATTCGTCCTGCCATGGGGAAACCTCTTTCCCCTATACCCTTTTCTGGGTCTCGAATGGGGAGGCCTTCTCCTATCTTTGGCTATTTGGAACACATCCAAATGCTCTATATTCAAGTTGTGATGCCCTACAAGGTTTTTCAGTTGCGTTTCTGTCAACATATAAATTGGCTCATCATTTGGTATGCCGAGTTGGTTACCTAACTTTAACGGGGGATTGAATGAATGTTGTTGTAAGCTTGGTGCATACGTTGGTTCGGCATAACTTTGAGATATACCGTACGAAGTTTGAGGTATACCGTACGAAGCCTGAGGTATCCCGTACGAGGTTTGCGGTCCCCCGTAAGTGGTTTGAGGTGCCCCGGATGTTTGTGGTCCTATCTCATAACTCAGTTGAGGGACACCAAAACCCTGCAGACTGTTTGCGGAATTTAGCAAAGCATTCAAATTAGGTTGTCGTTTAACCTTTCTTAAGTTTGAGAAGCTGTTTTTGAGGTCAATATTTTGATTGTAATGAGCGTTGTTGGGGGCGTAAGTTCTAACAGGATGGTAGGTCTGCAAATCAGCGTCAGGACCGCTGAAATCGGCTACGTAATCCTCGTAGTCATCTTCATTGTCATCATATGCTTCTAACTTATCGTATTGATCAAATTTATGGTTCTTAGGTTTTTGAGGGACTTGGGCAATGTCGTAATCGTAATCTGTGGTTATATCTATAGATTCGCCTACGGGGAACTCTGGGGTTCTTAGAAACGTATTGTGCGGACCGAACGGCTTTCTATTCCTTATCAATCTTAGCCTTAAAGCTTCAGCTTTTGCAGTATCATTTGTAACTGTCTCTTGTTTTTTAACGATTGGAGTTTCAGTTATAGTTAAGTTGTTGTTAGGTATTAGAAAAGCTTTGGTGTCTAACTGCGAATTGTTATTTTCATTCGAGCGACGATTCCTTACCGTTTTAGTCTTAAATTTAGTTCGAGTCGTGTTACTTACATTTTCGCCCTCGTCTGCATACGCTGTTACGGTTCCATCTTCTTGAAGATGCTGTACACCTTTGAATTGTGCGTTGTGATGCATGTAGAGTTCACTCAAATCTTGCTGGTATTTTGTATCTTGCTGGTACTTTGCGTCTTCCTGATATTTCGTATCTTGCTGGTATTTCGCGTCTTGTTGATATTTGGTTTCTTGCTCATATTTCGGGTCTTCTTGATACTTGGGGTTTCTCATAATATAAGTTTCGGGTTCCGGTTGTTCGTATCTCACAGCTTGGTACTGCGGCTTATATTCTTGTATTTCACTGCTTATGTACGTCCCAGGAGGGTGTTGCGTGTATCGAACTGCTTGGAACATTGGTTTGGTCTCTTCAGGACTACTGACTGCATATTCTGGCTCTTTATACGCAGTTGGTGGAGCTTGCGTATACCGTATGGCTTGGAACATAGGTTTAGTTTCTTCTGGAGCATATTCCGCCTGTTTGACTTTGCTGCTGTATACAGGCTTGAATGCTGAAGTTATGGTCTGACTTGCAACTTCAACTTTGTAGTAGTTATGACTTTTAGTTGTGGTAGTTTCTTGAAGACGCTCGGGCATTGGTTGTGCTGTGGGTTTTAAGCTGTATTTGTATTTCTTATTCAAGTTGGGATCGGCTATGTCGTCGATCTCTTCTTTGATAGGCTTGTGGTCTTCTGATGTCATGTAGGCAGGGAAATTTTGCGCAACTGGATTGTATTTCATCGGTTCAAAGTCTTGCGTCATCATTTGCGGTACAGGCGTATCTTTTAAGTAAAAATACAGGTCTATAGGAGTCTCTATGTCGCTGTATTTGGTATTCTCTTGAGAGTTTTCTTTCGAAGACTGTAGGATTGCATTTAGCTGAGACAATTGGTCTTGCGGGTTCTTTTTTAGGAGCGAATTCAACGCCTCTATTTCCTGACTCGATTGGTACTGCTGCATTTGGTTATATTGCTTCGGGTAGATGTATTGCGTCTCTCCACTTGGTACAGCTTTCGTGTATAACTTCATGCCCTCTTCTTGTTGCTGTAGCTGGTTTATACCGACGTTGCCATGAGGTTTTATCGTCACTCCTTGGTCGTATGTTGGCGCTGGTGAGACGAAAACACTTTGCAAGTGACTGGCCATGTATTGCCGATGGTCGGAACCAAAAGAACGATGACTTCTTGCTTTGTCTTGCACGGCGTCCGCTTTGGTTATCTTAGTAGGTTCAGGCGCAGGAAGGCCTTTGGCTCTTTTAGATTCTAATCTCGCTGGCGCCTGTCTGGGTTTGTCGCCACCATCTTTGAGCTTTGTCTGCTGTTGTTCTAGAACAAACTGGTGGTTTTCCTGTGATTCGTGGTACGCTTTCATGTAGCTGTCCATTTGTTGCGGCGCTTTCGTCCATCTTTGTAGTTGCGCCCTGTGTTGCCTCACTCTTTCGGCGTTGAACATGGCTTGTTGGTTCTGGGCGTGTAGCCTAGCGTTTTGTTGGGAGTTACCAGCTAGGGGGTTCCCGTATGGTACTAAAGGGGCTTTCCCTGACCTCATTTTGGCTTCTGGTCGATTCTGTTCGCTGATTACTTCGTGGACAGGCCTGGACATGGGTTTCGCTTTCATATTGACTGTGCTTGAGCTAGTGATTTGTAGGTGGATGAATAGGATTGCTAGTGCGGTCAGGAAGTGCTTTCTTCGCGTTGGGTCCGTCATTGTGGTGGGATTCTGAAATGAGAGAAGATGTTTTGTGGTTTAGGTAAATAAAAAAAAAATTGCAATATATTTTGTCTGAAAAAAAGTGCGCCGCCTACCTATTTTTCAAAACCAAAATATCTTCAAAACGTTTATGTATGTCAAAACGAAACTGGCTGTGTTAGATAGGTCTCACCTAATTCTAGTGTTTGATGTGTGAACCTTTTTGATTTGTTTAGTGTATTTGATACAGGAATCGATTATGTGCATTTTTCTTGGCGCGCGGGCTACTCACTATCCACGGCGCCTTAAATCTAAAAACTAAGCCACCATAAACAATTCGATCCAAAGTGGTTATTTCTGCCGCTAAATGACGCGACCGACGTGACGCCAGTTAGGTAAGTAACTCAATAAACTCCGCATAATATGATATTAATTGCATCTTTATCCGCTTTAACTGGCAATTTGTCAGTTAAAGTCGAGTCGTATGACATAACCAATGTAAAACTTTCATTTGCGGGCCATATCCGTCCACCCATCCATCTGCCTACAAATTGGGGCCCCAACTAAACTGTTTAGGTTTTATCAAGTCAAAATATAGATAGGTATACAGAGTGGTTCAAAGAAGGACTTGCAATATATTTTTTTACATTCCTCGCACTTAGGGCTATCCAACCTGGCAGAATTTTTAGCTAGTTCTATACGGTTTGGTGTCAGGGTCCGAGGGGGCTCCCTGACCTTGGGGGCCCCGGGACACTGTCCCACTTTGTCCCGATGTAGCTAAGCCACTGGTGAGGAACTAACACGGGTTTATTCACGGTGTTTAACGGTGAATAGAGTATGATATATACGATAAAGTAACGGTTAAAGTAACACTCCGTTACAATTACATAATGTTAAGTTAAATAATCTCTTTTTATGGCGAACATTCAAGTTCACTCTGAGTTATGACGCGTACAGTCAATGACAAAATGCTTACGTGACTTTTGTTGCTGTTTTTTTTTGCGATTAGTCTGATGGTACCTATAATGTTTTAAGATATAGAGCAAAATGAATAGAACACATTTTTATAGGTTTTTATAAACTTATACAAGGTGTTACAAAAGAACCTAACTCTTTTTACAGGGTAATAGCACCCGGTGATAGGGATCACAACCTAAATATTTTTTTTGCTCTATGACGTTCCGTTGATTTTTAAATTAATAAAATGTGAACGCTGTGGCGGGAGAAAGTATTTTTTAAATATTGTTTTCATTGACTTTCACAATGTTTTAACACTCAAAGCTATGCAAATGCACCTACATCCACAAACATATTTTTAAATTTGAGCTAATACCAAAAACAAAAAAGTTATGAAAATTTTGAGGTTATAAAATAAAATTTGTTTTTTTCAACTTTTTTTTACAGAGTTGACATCCTGTTGACCAGTAGGTTACACCCTGTAAAAAGAGTTAGGATGTTTTGTAACACGTTGTATAACTATTTTTATCATTTAACCATCATAATATTCTGTGAAATTTTCAACTGGCTACCTGTTATGGTTTCAAAGATACCGCCCTTTAAAGATAGGACATACAATCAGACAGACAGACAGACAGACAGACAGACAGCGGACGCAGAGTAGGTAATATGTTCCTAATCCCTTTTGGCACCCTTCGGGTACGGTAGCCCAAAAACAAACTTGTGTTGCCTTACAGTGAATCTGATCCACTAATAAATCTGAGCGACCACATATGTATTTCAATCGAAACAAATAGGGTACCTACCTACCCAATCTACACTAATATTATAAAGAGGACTAAAGTTAGTATGTATGTATGTAGGGGGTAATGTCCAAAACTATATACTCATCCAATTTAAAAAAATCTTTCACTAATGGGAAGCTACGTTTTCGCTGATTGTGATAATGGGAAAAAAACTAAGTCTGCGCGGACGAAGTCGCGGACAAAAGCTAGTAAGCCTATATTTTCCCAAAACAGTTCTCTCCACGGCTGTACCGGTAAGGCGAGTGTAGGCTCAATGACCATGAGCTTACTTTCACTACAGCCTGCCATATCGCCTCCGACTGCCTTACATGTAGAGTAGCCCCCGCGACGTATGGCGCTTGGGCCTGATTGTGTAACTACAACATCTATCACTATATTCACGAAATGTGCAGCTCACGAAAGTTAAAGTTTAAAAATATTCACGATCGCTTTCAATTTAATACTATATTTTTTTCTTTGCACCAAATTAAGTAAATTTGTCTGCAAAGGCTTACTAATGGTATAAGATAGCACTTTCTACCAGACAACCTTTTGCTGTAGAAAAAAATATTACTATTAGTAAATACAAATGTATTATATTGATATTTCTAAAGATGTTAACAAATAACGATGCATTTATTTCACACGAGAAATTAATAGCAATTTATTGTAATCGTGAGTATTGCGATACGTTTTAAGGATACCTACAGAGTGAACGAAATCGCAAATAGTTCATTCCAATATCCTTAACTTGTACGGCGTTACCTGTACCCATTAAATCTTTTAGCTTCTAAGGCCTTTGCATCTACGTAATTTATACAGCGAGATTTATACAGCGTCCGGTGGCACCTTCACTCACACTAGATGGGTGAAGAGACCGCTCTGCACTGCAGTGCCTGGGAAATCTGTAAGCAACTTTGATCTAAAACCATTCTAAAGTCTCGATCACAATTATAATCATGAAAGGGATCAGGGGGTCTACCGGCTAAGACGAAGCCGATTACCATTGGCGAAAATCGAAGTTCCATTTTTGAAAAATGTACTGCCTGCCACCCAATCTGGGGGCACGGCAGTGCCCCCGCCAGGTCGAGCGCGAAGCAAACACTGCCGTACCATCCTTTACTGGAACCATTTCGCCGCATTTTCAGCCCCCTATTTGAGAACCTCTGGATAAGACGAGAACGCAGAAATTTTCGTCATCTAGTAAGTTATATTCACATACTCAAAATCCAAAATTTCAAGTCTGTAGGTCATTTAGTTCCGAAGTTAAGCGATAGCAAAGTTTCGCATTTATGACACACACTCACTCATGATCATCAAAATAGAACTAGTACTTCCCATAAACACAGAGAGCTGAAATTTGGTACAGAGTTAGGGTTTAATGGCCACATAAAGGGAAAACTATACTAGTGGTTCGCCCCGAACTGTGAACTCGCGACCCCATATAAACCCCATATCTCGGTAACCCCTCGACCGATTTGGCTCATGTTCGAACTTAAAAATTCTTTTAATTTCATTTACCCGCTTGCCAAATTTCATAACGATCCGACTAAATTTACTCAAGTTATCGTCGAAAGAACATTCATAATGTTCATAAAAATTTTCAGGAGCGAACCACTAGTTGAACGAGCGAGCGAAGTTCTCCGAGTCTACTGGAACGATCTGGCGTTTGTATGTTTGTATGTATGTATGTATGGTTGTATGTATGAAAGTTCGACGATAGCTTTAGTAAATTTGGTCGGATCGTTATGAAATTTGGTAGGCGGGTAAATAAAATTAAAAGAATTTTTAAGTTCAAACATGAGCCAAATCGGTCGAGGGGTTGCCGAGATATGGGGTTGTTAAGTTTATATGGGGTCGCGAGTTCACAGTTCGGGGCGAACCACTAGTACTTACAAGTTAACAAGAAGAAATAGTCGAACGATTAACTTTATTCTACTCGAACATTACACAAATTAAAAAACTGTGTCAAATCAGAAAATCTAATAAAATAAATCAATATGCCCACGTTTCTACAAAAAGAAGTGAAATCCCACCAAAAACATTCTGTAAAAAACTAACCAGGTCTCGATGGAGCTACTTGTTTATCTCTAAAAAGTAATGAAATCTAGACAAAGTCGTGCCAAGTCTAAGGTTCCTTACTGCGATTTATTTATTATTATAGTTAATGTTGTGAGACTTGGCAGTTGAAGGGTACCCAAGAGTACAAAACCGCACCATGACGCAGGTGCTCCATGACACCATTGCACCAATCTGTCGCTAGAACCGCTTGTGTACCCTTCAACGGCCAAGTCTCACCACATTAACTATAATAATAAATAAATCGCAGTAAGGAACCTTAGACTTGGCACGACTTTGTCTAGATTTCATTACTTTTTAGAGATAAACAAGTAGCTCCATCGAGACCTGGTTAGTTTTTTACAGAATGTTTTTGGTGGGATTCATTTTACTGCCAACCACAAATTTTTTCATAAATCGATTTTCGCCAATGGTAATCGGCTTCGTTTTAGCCGGTAGACCCCCGGGATTAAGGTTGAAGTTAGATAACGAAGCCAGTCTTATATTTGTAAAAGTACCTAGTTGAAGGAAATGGAGATCACCAGAAACTAACGTTACTCTAACGAGTACTATATCTCCTGCTAATACTAACGGGTTGTTCATCCGTTTGAAAAGTTAGACGACCTCAGACAGGAAAAGTAATTAGACATTCATTCAACATTCATTATAAAGAATTCCATATCAAGGTTTGGTGAATCTTAATTTTTTATCCCATCAGCGATTTTTAGGGTTCCGTACCTAAAGGGTAAAATTACCCTATTACTAAGACTCCGCTGTCCCTTCGTCCGTACGTCTGTCACCAGGCTTTATTTCATGAACCATGATAGTTAGACAGTTTGTCGTTTTTTTAAGGTACGGAACCGTCGTGCGCGAGTCCGACTCGCACTGTGCCGGTTTTTTGTTGCTAGATTATTATGTTGTATTCATACAAAGAAATGAGACTAGTATCGTCAGGAATCAGTATACAGGAAACATTTGATTTGTACTGAGAATGCTGAGATACAATCGTTAGGAAAAACATCTTGGGGAAATCTGAGTCGGTGTAGGAGTGAGATCGCGCCTGATTTGTGGTTGTCTCTTTCAACAATTTATGGTAACATTTTCCTGTACCTAACTCATAATAAAGAGCAAAAAAAAAGATAAGAATTCGAATATAATTATCATAAACGGCTAAACGAAAGGCACCGTGCATAGTGAATCGACCGCGCGCAAAAAAAAATGCACAAAATCGATTCCTGAATCAAAAACACAAAAAAAATCGAAAATGTTCACATATCAAACCTTAGAATTAGGTGAGACCTATCTAACACAGCCAGTAACAGATTGCAAGATATTTTGCTTGAAAAAAAGTGCGCCGCCTATTTTTTTTCAAGCAGAATATCTTCAAAACGTTTATGAATGTCAACACGAAACTGGCTGTTTCAGATAGGTCTCCCCTAATCCTAGGATTTGATATGTGAACATTTTCAATTTGTTTAGTGTATTTGATACAGGAATCAATTATGGGCATTTTTCTTTGCGCGCGGGCGATTCACTATGCCCAGCGCCTTAATTAAATCTAGCTAAGAACACTCTCATTCAAGTCACCTTTTAAACAAAAAAATAAACTGAATCAAAATCGGCTTCGCCGTTGTAGTACTACAATGCCACAGATAGACACGTGCTTCAAACTTATAACACCCGTCTTTTGGGGTTTACCCTTAGTAAGGCAGTGGTAGTATAATTCTCACATTTTTAACTCTATTGCTTCGGGATAGAGTCCAAAACCATGAAAATCTTATATTACCTCTGCCTTATTAAGGGTTGTCAGGATGGTAAGTAGGTGCTGGGCAAGCCTACGGCATCTAAAACAATGTCCCAGGCACTGCAGCGCCGAGTGGTCTCTTCACCCATCTACTGTGAGTGAAGGTGCCACTGGACGCTGCATCAGCTCATTACGTAGATGCAAAGGCCTTAGTTTTTATTAAGGGTTAAAAACGTGAAGGCCTCCACGTGTTTCTGTGCCTGCCACGAAAATCGAAAGTGGTCCACATAATACTCTCGAATGTAAAACCAAATCGGAAGTAACTCAGTTTTTGGGGTCATGAATGCAATACATATCGTTGCGTAAATCTTGTATCAAGATTTAAATCGACCAATTATAATATGACATAACTGATTTTAATACCAAAACGGTACCGGCTTTGTGAAAGCATTCGTGTTTTAAAACGTTTTTTTTTTTGCATCCTGCGTAACCTAAAGATAATCGACTATTATTATCGTATCAAAAAATATATTTGAATTGGGGTACGAAACTACCTTTATCTTGTGCCACAGACAGAAGGACTCACACACTCACACATAGCGGTCAAACTTTTTGTATCGGGTGTTACAAAATAAAACAACAGTGAAATACGAAAGTTTGATAGAAAATACACCAACGCTTTTTCACCCCTATAAAAGACATCAACGCGTTGCGCAGGCTTCCCTTTGAACGAAACCTTATTTTGAATCAAAGTTTAACCGCGAGGAAGTAATTTCAATTTGACCCTCAAAACTTTTAGCAAAAACTTTGACTTATTAATTAATTTGAATGCTAAATTAATTAACGAATTCAATGCCAATTAATTTTACGGGCAAACTGAAATTGCGAATGTCCGTTTTAGATAGGATTGTTTCATGTGCGATATCCGTATCCGCTAAGCGGTTTTTTCCCCACATAATTTGACGCCCTAACCACTCCCACGTATTAGTGATGCAAACATAATTCAAGTCCTTACTCCGAAAAGCATAAGCAGAGTATCGAATTTATAATAGGTACCTCGTCCCTTAGAAATGTGCTTTCGAGACTATACGTGTAACGATTGTATTCGAACGGATCGAATCGCGGATAATTTTGGTGTATTTATTCATCTTTGGCCATGAATTTTTAATCTGTCGCTACCTTTCTTACCGCAGATAATAGCTGGACTTCATAATCTCTAATCTATGGTGCTGGGGGTCTACCGGCTAAAACGAAGCCGATTACCATTGGCGAAAATCGAAGTTAGATTTTTGAAAAATATACTGCCACCCAGTAAATTTTTCATAAATCGAACTTCGATTTTCGCCAATGGTAATGGGCTTCGTCTTAGCCGGTAGACCCCGACTATGCTTATTCTGTAAAAAAATCCGCACATTTGCCAATCCTCAAAACCAGGATCTTTGCGAGCTCTTATCGACATCAACTTTTTTTTATTTTATTTTCCCGCAAAAAAGCAAATGTGCTGTTGATTGACATTGACAGCCTATTCGGCTATATCAAAGGTACGGGCCCACGTTTTAAGGTTACAAATAGGTTTACAAATGTCAGAAATGAATAATACATAAACCATTATATATTATTCATTTCATTCAATCAGTTCTAACTTCTACTAGACTAGTATGAGTAAGTAAGTATTACGTCAACGAAACAATAGTGTCGCACAATGTTAGTATTTATAAGCTAAAAAAAGTTCAAAAGTTCATTCGTCTGACCTCTACTCAGAGTTCACATTAAGTAAAAGTGTGATCTAAGTCTTGCTCATGCGCACTATGTAATGTCTCGCCGGTAAAAAAACCAATAACAAACAATGGTGCGGCCGATTTCGCGGTGCAGCTTAAGTGACGTTTAATCTATGAAACTAGTCTTTTTTAGGGTTCCGTACCCGAAGGGTGCCAAACGGGACCTTGTTTACTCAACAAATAATAAAAAAAATAGACAGCCATGAGGGATCGATAAAGAAAATAAGATTTAGACAGTATTTATTTGCCACAAAAAAAAGCGTGTACTTTTAAACATTCGCAATCAAATCGTGTTTTTTTTCTCTCTAGTTAATTGCTGCTTGCTGCTAAATGCTCCTAGCTGGACATGTTTTTTTAAAGAGAGATTGAGACCTATGCTGCCGGTTCATTGGCGACAGGAAAGATAAAGTCATATAAAAGCGGAGCCAACTGAGATGCGGAAAATCTTAATTAAATGTTCTAACTAAGCATCACTAAGTATTTATTACACTGAAATTTTATGTTTGAAATTTTTTTAGTTTATAGTCTTCTCGCACCCAGAAATAACAGCCCAAAAAAAAACATTTAGGTAACAATAATCGCCAGTTAACCCAAACCCCGATCGAACTCGCGGTGGAACCCACCCCGAAGGCAGACACACAGACTAATTGTACTTCCCACGGCTTTCTTCGATGGGCTTAGATGATTTTATAACACGAACGTGATCTTATGAGATCGCAATAGAGATGTAGAGTGCATGGGTAAGGGAGGCCATGGGTAAGGGAGGTCGTGGCCGAGATTTGTTGATTAGAAAAATGTGTTCAAATTCAAATACATGATGTGCATTGCATTTGCATGCATAGCTAGAATCTCTAGGTAGACTATCTTGTCTTCTTATCTTATTAGTATGGGGCCAGGCTGAGAGCCTTTTCTCCTTATTTCTGCTCAGGACGTGCAAAGACCGAGGTCATAAGCTTTAGAACGTCACCGAGGTTGAGGAAAACTTAGTATTAGTCTCTATATTAACCCTTAGGGTTGTATTAATAGTCGTCTGAAATCACCTACTTGAGCTCGATCTCAAGCAGGTGAACTCAGAAAAGTCATATGTCAAGCCTTGGCTAATGTCAAACTTCAGTAGCTGTCAGCATATTAATATACACTATCTTGAGATTGACATTGACATTAGCCAAGACTTGACATTAGCATTTGACTTTTCTGAGGTCACCTGCTTGGGTTCGATCTTGAGTCGACGACTATTAATGACACCCTTATTCTGTGGTGAAATCAGCAAAACTTCTGCATGAGGATAGGTAGGTACGGTGGTTGAAAGGTCTTCGTGGGCTCAAAATCAGGGTGACGTTAAAATACAACGTGTTACAAAAGAACCTAACTCTTTTTGCAGGGTAGGTAAAACCACAGAGGAAAAAAAGAAGTAAAACCTACTGGTCCACAGAATAAAATTTCTGTAAAAAAAAGTTGAAAAGCACATTGTTTATTTACTTAATAATCTCAAAATTAAAAAAAATATCAAAAGGTTATTGTTTTTGGATTTAGTTCAAATCCAAACTCATGATTGTGTGCGTAAGTGCAAGTTTTAAGCTGATAAAAAATGATGATAATCAATGAAAACCATATTTTAAAAATACTTTTCTCCTACCACAGCGCTTACATTTTATCAATAATTTGAAAATCAACGGAAGGTCATAGAGCAAAAAATATATTATCTTTTGTTTACAAAAGTTTGTTTTGTTTACTTATATTAGCTCAGCACTAGCAAGAGTTTGTATTCTTGCCTCTGCGAACGATGCACGATGCAAATAAGCTGTATTTACACAAGATTTATTAATGGACTGCAGATTCAAGTTTCCAGATTCAAGCCCTTTATGAATATTTATCACTACCCAATCACCTTGCGCAGTTGCAATACAATGTGTTGAAAGACTGCATCGTTTACCTACTGCAGTGGTTCCTATCCTTTTCAGTCTCGCCACCCCTTTGACCTCCAAGGAAAGCAGTCTACCGGCTAAGCCGATTACCATTGGCGAAAATCAAAGTTCGATTTTTGAAAAATGTACTGCCACCCAGTTTATTTTACTGCCACCCAGTTATTTTTTCATAAATCGAACTTCGATTTTTGTCAATGGTAAATTGGTAATCGGCTTCGTTTTAGCCGGTAGACCACCTGATCTTACCCCCTTCAAAATGTTATCCAAGTAAACAATAGTAGTTTTTTATTTTCTTACATCTTAACGCAACATTTTTTCTTTTCAATAATGTGATTATGATTGATTGATTTGGCTGGCCAAGGCTGGTTGCTTTGCTTTGTATTCTAAAGTTTTCTTCTTTATGTTCGCTCTGAAACGATTATATATTTTTCTTGTTGTTTGTCAAATAAAAGAGCGCCTGAAAAATCACCAACTTAACCAATTGGTATTACTTCGGCTCATAGACGCCCGTCGATTGGCGTAAAAAAAAATCCTGTACCCTCATACAGGATTTTTTTTTACGCCAATCGACGGTTAAATTTTAAAGAATCTCATTAAAGGCGGACACCTTTCGCTGCCACTCGCGGTAGGAGTGCTACTTTGCGTAATACCCCGACAGAAAAACTCTTTTACCCCTACGGAGGTAATTACCCCCAGGTTAGGAACCACTGACCTACTGGGTTGGGAAGGTTGACTTTTATTCATGCGACGACAATCTTCGCTGAGCCTTGGTTCCACACAAACTTGGTGAATAACCAAGTAAGTATGTAATAATAACATACCTACAAGATAATAATATTGTTGGCCTTAAATTACGTTAATTGGGTAAGGTAACGTAAGATAACATTGATCATAATTTTATTTCGCCGTGTGAACTCAAAGTTGGATCGTTTTGGAGAGATCACTTCTTTCAACGGAACAATGCTTGTTTGTTGACGTATTATAATAATGGCCCATTTTCAACTGACACTTGAGAACGAGCCGTTCTTATTATAGCCAGAATTTCTGGCATGGTAGCATGGACATTTGAGCTTCAAATAAGAGCATATTTCATAAACGGCTGAACCGATTTTGATAAAACTTATCTAAGAACACTCGTTAAAAAACCTGCCTGCAAATTACAAAAACAGCATTAAAATCGGTTCGCCCGTTTAAAAGAGCTACGGTGCCACAGACAGACACACACATAGCGGTCAAAATTATAACACCCCTCTTTTTTGGTCGAGGCTAAAAAAAATTTTGTTACGTGCAAAACGACGACGAAAAAATTTACGATTTACCAAAATAGATTTATCCTTCCAGCATTTCAAATCGCATTTTTCCCGAAACTTATTAACACAATAGTTTTTTTTTATCTTAATACGAATACTAGTGAATTACGTGCGGAGCCAACTAAGCAGCGGCTTTCCTCACCAATTTTTCCTTCAGATTTAGCGAGCTGTTAAAAAGAGTAAAAAACACACATAGCTATTCGTGAGAAATCTTGATAGTTATCTAATTTCGGACCGCTCTATGGCCATTGTCCACTGTAAAGTATCTAAGTAATGTTATTGAAACAACAGAACCACTTGGGAATTAAGATTATCTCTTAACTACGTAATAGTTAAATGCACACTTTATTACTTACAGAAGTTTTGACCCACCTACATAACTGTGTAGCGTGACAATGGTTGTATGTAAATAGTGTCCAATCTAATGTAATGTAAAATGTGCTTTTTTGTGGTTAAATAAATATTTTATATTTTTTTTATTTTTAACTTTTCATTTATGGTAATCGGCCAACAATTCTCCTCTTCTTCTTCTTTTGGTGCCATCTCCTATCGGAGGTCGGCTATCATTGCGGTCGCTTTGGCCCGTGATGTTGCGGCTCGGAAGAGTTGTATGTGGCTTGTGTTGAACCATTCTGCGAGATTTTGCAGCCATGATGTTTTTGGGCGGCCAGGTCTTCGGCGACCATGTATTTTCCCTTGCAAAATCTGTTGCAGAAGGTTATAATTTGGTCGTTGCGCATTATGTGGCAAAAAAATAGCATTTTCCTCCGCTTAGTGGTTTTCAGGGCCTTGGTCCACATCTCAACAACTCAACTAAATATCCTTAAAATGATATAATCTTCGAACCGTCTCAAGCTCTAAGAATCGTCTCCGTATCGGAGGTTGGCAAACATTTTAAAACGGAACAAGGAGCTCGTGATTTCTTGGAACCAGTGGCGTGAGTTGTCAAGCCATGATACGTATGGTTATTCAAGTCTCAAAAAAGAAGAATCTACCCGGTCTGAACCTCGTCTCGATCCTCAGCATTGAGGGAACGACTGGATGTAAAACCTTTAAGGGTAGCATTAATAGTGGTCGACTCAAGATCGAACTCAAGTAGGGATCTCAGAAAAGTCAAATACTTATTAAGCTTAATTAAGCTGACAGCTACTCAAGTTTGACATTAGCCAAGGCTTGACATTAGCATTTGACTTTTCTGAGTTTACCTCCTTGAGATCGAGCTCAAGTAGGTGATCTCAGACGACTATTAATACCACTCTTAGTATCCCCAAAAGGGATTTAATTGAAGCCACCAATTCCCACTCAGCATTTATTTGCCTTAGATTTTAGGTTAAACTTAATAAGGCATCCTGGACCATTGTCATCACATTAAGGCCAATTTGAAAGAAAAACACAACTTCCGAAAAGAAAAGCAAAAAAAGGAAATCCGCATTACCAAAGGTATGGATGACATTCACGTATAGGTTTACGTAATACGACGACGTACAGTACACCAGCTTACGATTTGTCATTTGAATTTCGAGCTACTTGCCATACAATACGTTTTAATTTCGTCCGCATTCTGTCAACGGTATTATATAAATAAATAGCCGAGGCTGTAGGTATAGTGTAATGAATTTAAATAAAGGCGTGTTTCGGTGATGTAACCGTGAACGGTAACGTAAGGTTTTATTTCCGGCGATTTTGGGACGCAAGAGGCTTGCTTGCTCAATAAGACTTTTAATCTCCTTTCGATGGCAGGCCGATACTTCAGCCTTAAATTGTATTAGCCCAGAATTCTACAACGCTAACTGCGTTTTAATTAGCCTCCGTTAGATCCTCCTGTGTGCAAGTATTAGGGCACGCAGGGCATGATGTGAGGTGGATCGTGGATTGGGCAGTACCGCTTATACAGCCTGGGTCCTAAGACGGACTTCCAGGTTGCCCAAGGCAACTTCTGTCCAGGCTATTTAAATAGACAAATGCATGGGGACTTTCAGAAGGCGGCACAAAATGAGGTTGGCAGAGAGACACTCTCAAACCAAAGGTTACACAACTTGCTTGGGGAGGTTCTGTGCTTAGTGGGTTAACACACTGATCATGACCTTTAAGACCGATTCTTATAGAATAGCTGGAGTCTCTCAACTAACCCTTATTCTGAGGTGAAATCAGCAAAACTTCTGCACGAGGATTTGTGGTGGTTGAAAGGTCTCCGAGGGCTCAAAACCAGAGTGCCTTTAAAATATAGTGCCTAACACAGTTCATTATAATATTTCGACTTGGTTTTTAGTTTTGTTGTGTTCAGGATCTTTCCTAGAGTTTTTTTTATACCAAAAGAGTCGTTTGCGTAATGAGAGTAAGGGAAGACGTTTATATCTAGTATTGCTGTAAAGTAAAAAAATATATAAACGAGATTCAAGTTGCATTTTCGGATGCTCTACATCCATTAGTCGTGCTAAAGATTTTGGATGCTATCATTTCCTATGTAATTAAATTATGTACCTAAGTACTACATAAAAATGTGGGGTAGGCCGACTATGCTGAGAGGATAGTATAGGTGCTGGGCAAGCTTACTGTATTAATCTACAAATTAAGAACCTAAAAAGTGCAGAGTCACAACGCTTACTCCATCTAAATATGTGCCTGGCACTGCAGTGTCACTCATCCAGTGTGAGTGAAGGTGCCACTGGACGTAGTATCAATTATCTCATTACGTAGATGTAGATGCATACTTTTAGCAATAGTTTGAAGTGACTGAAATTCTAGACCATGATTACCTGGCGAAGGCATGTATTACGTATGAGATAATCCCGTTTACTTTATAGAAACTAAGCAACGATTACCTGTTAAAAGTTCAACCTAAATAACTATCGTAAACATGGGAAATGAGTACTTACATTCAATTAAATCCTTAGCGGAAATTTTCTTCGAAACAAAAAAAGATAACTTTTTAAATCACACCACTTCCGAAAGCATCTTTGAAAAAAGAAACAATCTCTTTCAACACACTTTTTTCCTTAAAAAAAAACACAATATCCCTACGCTAACTCAAGCATCCAACTGGCAGGCACTATACCGGCGTATTTACTTTTAAAACTTTTAAACTTTACCTCCATGGAGGTGGACGATGAATGAACTTAACTGGTCTCACCACGACCAAAATAAGTAGAGACCTGACGTAGCACAATTTGCTCCCACTGAGGTGTTTAGATGTTTTGGTCCTTGTGTTCTTACATAAGTGCTATACATGGTCACTTGCCTTCTGAGCTAGTTGTATGATTCATTAGGTCACCAATAGGTTAACGTTGAAGATACTGCCATATGTGTTAGAAACTTAGAGCCATAGTGTTATCATTCCATATACCTATTTAGGTACGACTCTACAATAAAATACCGTACTTTACAAGACAATATCCTTTTGTAGTGATAAGGATACGGTTCTTTTGTTGCTTCTAAAACTACAGGGTGCATTCTAAGTCAATAGCGGAACTTTAAGTGGGCTATCTACTGATCAATACAAACAACTTGTACTAGGTGGCAAAAAAAATGGAGTGAGAAAAATATCAGCTGTTCGATACAAAAGGTCGACTCAGTACTGCGCCAAATGTATGAAACAGCTGATATTTTTTTCGCTCCATTTCGGTCGCCACCTAGTACAAGTTGTTTGTATTGGTAAGTAGATAGGAGCTATCGAGTTCCGCTATCGACTTAGAGTGCACCCTGTAGTACCTGGGCCATCGAGCTCGGCTCGGATGAAAATAGAGTAAACAACATTTCCCAGATACTATGAGTATTCTGAATTTTTCGCCACCGTAAACTTGCAACTTGCATCGAAATCGTTAGAACCGTGGGAACGTGTGATCAAAATATTCAAATATGCCTCGCTTAAAGTACCTAAGTAAGATGTTGCCTGTACAATTGTACATGTCCCACTAGCTGGGCAAAGGCCTTCTCTCAGAGAGAGAGTTCGAGCTTAATCACCACGCGTGCTCAATGCGGGTTGGCGATTTTTGCGTTGAGGGTATAATGCCTCATACGCTCAGGTTTCCTCACGATGATTTCCTTCACCGTCAGCGAGTGGTATTGCTACTACAAATTCACGTGCTTAAAGTACCTATAGGATGAAATTTATATGTCAAAGTAGAGCCTCGTGCTAGTTGCTAAACGTGTTATTTTTAATTTTAATTCTGTTTGCATTATTTTTTGTCTTTACATTATTTAGAGTTAATTATTTTTTTATTTATTTTTTAATTTTAATTTATTTATTTGTCATTATTTCAACTAATAAACTGCTATATCGAAAAAATATAGCTATATTTAAAAATATACATCAAATCCAAATCGAAATACCTTCCGAAACTACATTTTTCATTTCGTAATACCCACTTCAGGTTTGTTTTTATTGCGAGTTAATCAAAGTTTTGACATGACCTGTCACTATTTATGATTACCAAATGAGGTATGAAAAGCCTATTTCTATCCACTTCCGGTGGTTCGCATATCGAATGATGTTCAGTTTTTTTGTCTTGAGTCATGCATCCGCCATAATCGGATAGACCTACTTATGATTTACATAATAGGTACATATCTACCCAAATATAAACATCGTTTAATAGTTCTAGTGTGAGTGGTGGAGCTTTTAGTTCGACGTTGTTTAAATCATCTACAGTAGATAAGTAAATTAGAAAGGACCATCTTGATTGATGTATAGTGCGTTTCACGAAAGAGTTCCCTTGACGAAACTCTTATTACAACGTAATATGGGCTATTTTTGTCCAACCCAAGGGAATTCTTTCGTGAAACGCACTGTACCTATCATTTGACGGTTTTGCTTATTTTATTTTATTTATTTGTTTATTCATAAAACAAAGCACAAGATAAAAGGCTTACTTTTATTAAGGTTAAGATTAGATAGCGCGAGCATCAATCGTCTCTGCTTCATGACCTCAGACCATAATATATGGTCTAGACCAACACATCTATGTTCATGACTAAGACGAGGTCGAAACTAGTCGTCTATTCTGACGTTATGATAATACAAAATTAACAAAATAATAAAAACAAACCTACTTCACTGGTGAAAAGGTAGTAGGTACAGTCGGCCACACGCTAGGATACCTCTTTTTGTTCGATTGGCGCTCTTATGCCGGGCGCGGTAAGAGCTGCCATGGGGTATCTGTGACTGTGGCCGATCGACTGATACACTGATTCCGAGTGATTTGGTACTAACTGTCC
The DNA here is from genome assembly GCA_949319315.1 of Zelleria hepariella. Classification (NCBI taxonomy): domain Eukaryota; kingdom Metazoa; phylum Arthropoda; class Insecta; order Lepidoptera; family Yponomeutidae; genus Zelleria; species Zelleria hepariella. The sequence goes on from OX439380.1 coordinate 15,347,946, forward strand.
GTTGAGTTCCGTTCTCCCTCTCAGAAGTTCTTCATCAGATATTCACATTTTTTTATGGGACCTCATAAGAACTTAGGAAAAAGTTCTGAGGTAATTGTTGGTAATTTATGTAACACACATAAAAAAACCTGGGTCTAATTGAGTACCTCCTCCTTTTTGAAGTCGGTTATAAAGTAAGTGAAACCGTCAAACCAATAGAAGATATGCGGAAAGTTTAAGTTGTAAAACATCTTGATTGTTTTCAGTATGATAGGGTGGCATTAATAGTCGTCATCTCAATCTCGAGCTCAAGTAGGTGATCTCAGAAAACAAAATCACCGACTTGAGACCTTGGCTAATGTCAAGCTCATGCTAGTGTCTATTAATATTATTATGCTGACAGCTACTCAAGCTCTAGCTTTTGTCCGGTGATTTTGTTTTTATGCTACCCTAAGAATGGACTCTACATAGCATTTCATTTACCTCAGGCGCAGTATTAAAAACTACTTTCGTTTACTAGGGTAGGTATATTGCAAATATGCAAAGGCTTCTTAGAAACTTGATCATTACATAAAATCTAGTTTGTTATAAGTACCTATACCGATAAATCAAGAGGAGTTATTATTTGTAACAGGTCTTATTATAATTATGTTATTTGAAATCTCACTTCGGTACACATGACAGCACGTAGACGCTTACACTATCGTTGCAAAGTCGCCCGTAACGTAAGTGAATAGAGTGCTTGCATGTAAGCGTCTTGTACGTGCTGACTTAAATTGTGTCCATCTTAAATTAAAAAGGAATGGCGATTATTGCACATTAAGGGTAGACGATAGCAAGGTGGCGGGAAATTCAAAATTTTCACAGACTTTTCCATTTTGTAGTTAAACTGAACTATTTTTGTTCAGCGATTTTTCGTTCGCGAGCATAAAACCGTATTCTTTTCATTATTGTAAACAACAGAACAACAATAATTCAGCCGATTATGTGTTCTGGTCTACGAAGCAGTGGTACTGCCCAAAAAACTTGTCGTAGACCAGCAGAACACATAATCGGCTGAATTATTGTTGTTCTGTAGTTTACAATAATGAAAAGAATACGGTTTTATGCTCGCAAACGAAAAATCGCTGAACAAAAATAGCTCAGTTTAGCTACAAAATGGAAAAGTCTGTGAAAATTTTGATTTTCCCGCCACCTTGCTATCGTCTACCCTTAAATCTTAGTCTGTAAAATAATAAACTTGTGCAGGAAACTAGACTCACTAACTAGCGTTTTAAGACAGGTACGGTCGGCCACAGTCATAGATACCCCATGGCAGCTCTTACCGCGCGCGGCAAAAGGGCGCTAATAAGGGGTATCCTAGCGTGTGGCCGACTGTACATAAAGTTCATGTCATGCTCAACCTAAATGCAAAAATCCAGTAATAGAAGAAGTTACAGTTTCCTGTGCCCTGTTGGTCTAAAAGTCAGTTGCAAATACCTTTTTTTATCTTTTTCTTATCTTTTAGCGATAAGATGACCAATCGTCTATCTATATCTATCTAGCTCACTCATAAGACTCCGTGGGTTTAGTTTTAATCCCATTGATCACTCTCTATTTGACCAATTGACCAATGTAAGAACGGTTGCAGATTGCAGTAGATGTTTTTGTGATAAAGCCTAATTTTAAATAATAAAAAATAAATAAGCAAATAGATTCTAACATCTATTAAAGGCGTTATTAGTATCTCTACAATAAATTATTGCCTAAAAAAACTACTTGATATTTCGTAATAGAATATCGTGCTAGGAAATGTGAGTTTGCTGTTTTCGTGAACTATTTTGAAAAGTTCATTAGACATAATGACTCTATAGTCTATAGCAACGGTACGAAAATTTCGTTCGAGTTACCAGTTGGCTCGTTGGTCTAGGGGTATGATTTTCGCTTAGGGTGCGAGAGGTCCCGGGTTCAAATCCCGGACGAGCCCAAATACACTTTTTGTTTTTTCTTTGTTATTTTTTCCTCACAGTATTTTTTTAACCACATTATGCACGTGTTCTGATAAAATATATAAAATAAAATATAGATGTATCGCAAACATTTGATTCGTACCACTAGCGCCACCTAGTGTTATTAGCTTGTATTTTTTGCTAGGATCTACTCTACTCTACACGATTCATTGTACTGTTTTTTATTTAGATCATTACGTAATTTTAACTCTGTCTATTTAGGTCAGTTTAATTTGCTATTCCAGACAAGAAAGCTAATTTTACCCATATTTTAACACATTTTTACGGTCGATTGCCTCTGTTTCAGCTAGTTATTACATTATCTAATGAACTGTGAACGTTTAAACGTGGCTAGACATTATAAATCAGCAATAGATATACGTAAAGTAAAGACCGGATACACATTCAAAACAACCCAGTTTGTTTGAATGATGATGACATTTTGATATCAGTTTCACTTATGCAGTATCAGTACAGCATTACCATAATATCCGAATCAGAAAGATGCATTAGATGTTTTCGTAGAATTACACAAACATTTTAGGTATATTCGGCGATGAATAAAACAATAATTCTTCGTAAAAAACTACATTTAAATAAATTAACGGTCTTTATATCGGTCTTCATGTTTGTATGGGTATTACTATGAAATAATGTATGAACTTCGAAATTAATATAAATGTGATACACAAACGTTTTACGGATTGTAGGTACCTACCCAAAGCTTATCTAATTTGATGAATTGACAGAATAACTGGTGACCTAAATACAATACGATACAATGTAAAAGCGACACAAAATGGTATCAGTGAGTTTTGAGCTGAGAAATAAAACATCATTTTAAAACTAGCATTTTGTACATTTTGGTAAAGCAAATTTCATAAATTACTAGTGAATTCTTTATTGCTTCAGGTTTTTGTAGTAAAGGAAGTAGGCATTTATTTGTAACTTGAACCCACCTTCACCCCCGTGGATTCCCTAAAGATTCACGGGACCTCAGCTATCACATAACATAACACATTTAAATATGTTGTTAGGTACTAAGTAACGAATGAATTTCTGTGGATGAGAATGCGCGCACACAAATTCATGGCCCACATTCTACTCTCTAACAGAGAAGAAAAACGTAAGATGTCAAGATGTGTGATTTTCACAGTTTCCTGTTAGACCGCGATTTTCATAATTACGTTGCATATAGGCCCGGTTTCTGAGTTGAGAATTTTGCTAAGCAAATGGGTAAGTATGGTCCTGTCTCTGCAGATTTCTCACAAAAGAGCGTGACAGAGCGATACGTAAGTATGTGCTTAGAAAAATTCTCAACTCAGAAACCGGGCTTTAGAGACTTTAGGTAAGAAGTTGCTTAGTGACTATTTTATCTCATCAATTTGTTTTGGTACCTACTTACTGGAAGATAAACATAGTACCTAGTATGAATATTATTATTGTAGTGATTGAATGAAAATCAACATTATATTAGATAAAGCTTATTTATTTTAAAGTATTATTGAAGGGAACGAAAAAACAAATAAAAATACATGATTTGAATACTTACATATTAATACCAATACTTCCTATACCTACTTAGACATGTTACCTGCATAATTTATTTTTTAAAACTCCCAATTGCTATGAAAATTATTATGAAACTAGACGACACAGCTAGTATTAATAGGTTAACATATGTAAGAAATATATTTGAAAGTATATTAATCATAACAAATTATAAGTTAGCCATAAAATAGTCTTCTTGGGGGCATGGATAGCTAGCATCTACAGGTTTGTATCTATAAATCTTTCCTTTAGTACCAATTATGATATTATTCCTCCTATCAAACGTCATACCCGTAATTTTGAAACCCAATTGACTGATTTTCGTGGGCAGAATACATTTCGGAGTCAACTTGTATAAAGATTCTTTGACTGCTACCACTGCTTCGTCATTGTTGTTTAATCGCAATATATATTTCAGTTCCCTAGAAAATCCTTTATACTGCACTGGCTCATACAAGTCTACCGAGAAGAAGTACAATCTTCCATCAATATATTCGTAGAAAGCGTTGCCTTTGGTGTCCAAAACGAAACTGTATGCCTTAGGAATCTTTTCATATCGTTTCACGGCGGCGGATCCGTTTAGAAATCTGAAGATTTCGTGGTTATGCCCGGTAGTGATATACATCTGATTTTCCGTTTTATCAATGAATATATTTCTAACATCGTCATCTCCGATGGGTCTTTCTCCAGTGACTTCCATTGCCACATTATCGTAGATCAATATGCCTTGATTAGTGCCTATGTATATTTGATTACTGTTGATGTCCACGGCCACGCATTGGCCGATGATATCGTCTGCTAAAGGCACTTCTTTGACGCCTAGAGATCCTTGTTTCAAAACATGAATGCCTTTAGTGTAGTTCCTCTTATGTAGGATGAAAAATATATCCTCCGTTCTTGGATCGATGACTAAGCCTGTTGGATATCCGTCCAAATTGGCAAGAAGTTGCCGCTTGTAGTATTCGTGGCCGATCTTGATGCGTTCACATTTTTCTGCGTTATTTGAACCCAGAAGTGTTAGGAAAAGAGGGAGTTGAAAGGTGATAGACAAGATCAGCGGAGACATGATCAGCTTTTCATATCAACCAGATTGTTGGTTTCTGGAAAACGAAAAAAAAAAAAATTGTACCTAGGTTACAAAGGGTTTCAGAAAAATCCTATGACACTGAAAGGGGCCTGTTAACTTACCAATACAAGCAACTTTTACTATGGCCCGGTTTCTGAGTCGAGAATTTTACTAAGCACATACTAACGTATCGCTCTGCCACGCTCTTTTGTGAGAAATCTGAAGAGACAGGACGATACTTACCCATTTGCTTAGCAAAATTCTCAACTCAGAAACCGGGCCTATGGGACCAAGTGCGAAATCTCGAAAAAAAGTATCAGCTACTTCATACATTTGGTGCAGTAGGTATCGAATTTTAGTATGGAACAGCAGATATTTTTTTCGAGATTGGAATAAGCTGGTTTGGAGGACTAGCAACTGTGCGGTTTTTTTTTGACAGTATAAGAACACAGAATTCCAGATTTTATCACGGCCGTATGATGACTGATTAATAATATAGAGATATAGAGAAAAACATATCCTACCTTCAAGTCTTGATTCACACACTCAGAGATTTCACATCAAATATATAACTACCTACGTGTCATGTATGAATAAACTACAGCGAATGAGCCAAACATTCTTTCAGCGCACTTTTATAAAAACGTTCTGCAAAAATATTGTGACTTAGATGTTTGTAAACTAGATTACCCATCCAATAGTCATATGAACTATTGTTTCCGAGACTAGGTATATCCTTGCCTTGATTACGTATCTTGCAATTAATGAGCAATTCAATTTAAGCAATGATCGCTGTCAAACATCACACACGTAAGGAACAATAAATAGGGGTGGTATTAATAGTCGTCGGTGATCACCTACTTGAGCTCGATCTCAAGTAGGTGAACTCATAAAAGTCAAATGCTAATGTCAAGCCTTGGCTAATGTCAAACTTGCGTAGCTGTCAGCATATTAATAGACACTATCTTGAGATTGACATTGACATTAGCAAAGGCTTGACATTAGCATTTGACTTTTCTGAGATCACCTACTTGAGTTCGATCTTGAGTCGATGACTATTAATGCCACCCTAATTCTCTATTGTGCTTGTCGCCACTGTCTTTGCGGAGAAAAATAACCAGAGATTTATTTATTGACGTTTTGCAAGCGTTAGAAGAAATGCTCGCGCGATCACTGCAAAATATGCCTTGCCACTCAAAAGATCAGCCTTTCTATTTTTTCAATACGGCCGCAATATGGCGCAATTTACAAAATTTAATATTTTACAAATTAAGACGCATTTTGTTTTTATTGAATAAAACAGCCTTACCTTTGAATAAACATTACAAATTATTTATAATCAAAGCATTACTATGCGAATTCAAAGAGAAATTAATTTTAAAACTTTTTAAATTTGATCGCAATAGCGTCAAGGGTAACCCTCCTGATGATGAAGTCACAGTAATTGATCGATGAAGTCACAACTCACAGATGAGAAGATGCAATGGGCGAACAAAAAACAGTTTTTTCTAGAGCAGAAGATTCCATTATACAGGGTGACTCGTTAATCGTAGGTATTACATACCTGGGATGAAAGCTGAGGTCAAGCAACGGTCAAGACTCAAGACTTATATTTTTTATAATTTATTATTATACAAGTATAAATTAATTTAGCGAGTCTAGAAGGGATAATAATAGTTCCAAGGATACGTCAAAAATTTATTTTTTGAAAAAACTACTTTTTAGGCTTTTTAATTGATAACAGCTAATCTCGAATTTGTCTTTCTTCTTCTATTACTTCATCATAACCTGTTTCGCCCGTCATCGTAATCTTATAAATATTGAATCACAATCCAATCTCAAGACACTAGATTTTATTCAAGTAATTTTGATTTATTAAATTATTTGATAGACCGCGTGACCGTGTGAGTGTTTACTTGTCTGTGGGAAACAAAAAGACATCTTATTTTTTATGTTCATTTATAAAACATTATTACAGTTAGCCATAGTAAACTTATAGACAATCCCGTTGGTCGCTAAATAGAACTCTTCTTTATTAAACGCCATACCAGACGCCATGAAGTCCAAATCCATCAGTTTCCTCGGAATCATATTGTCAGGCCTCAAATGGTACAGGCCATCGTTGGCAACCAAAACTACTCTATTATTGTCGTCCACAGCTATGGCTCTAGCAGAGTTCTTCGATATACCAACGTATTCTATAGGCTCTTGGAAGCCTTTGAGTAAAACTTTAACGTATTTCGAGTCGCATTCAAAGTATACGTTTTCTTCATCGTCAACGGCGAGAATGAAAGCGCAGGGGACGTTATCCACTTTACGCTTCTCGTTTTGTTTAACATCGATGACGTAGACATCGTTGTCCGGGTACAGGACTGCGTACAAATCGTCTGTGTTCTTCGGTTTGAAGAGTTGAACAATATCTTCGTCTTTTAGACTCATGAAAGTAGCCTTATCTGTGCCGTTTAGTACGTTAAGTCCGTCATCGCTAGCTATGTAGACTTTATCGTTTCTCGTATCAACGGCAGCTGCTTGGCCTCTGACATTGTCTATTTTAATCGGCTGGCCCTTTCGGAGCACGTACTGGTCCATTTTGGTTTGAACTGTGTCATTCTGTAGACTTTCTAGGTCTATCAGTGTGAAGTAGAGGTCTTCTGTTTTTGGGTCGACGACTAGGTTGGTTGGCAGGCCTTTGATGGTTAGTATGGATTTTCTGGAGTAGGACAGCTGGTTGTCGTATTGGTAGGAGCAATCGTCGTAGAGTTGGGGGGCGGCGTTGATCGAGACGACGAACAGGAGAAGTAATGGCAGCATCTTGTGTGTCTGAAAAGGATATTTTTTCAGTTATGTTGTGCTCGTGAATGATGGTTGATTTTGGGAGATGATATTGGTCGCACGGATACCTACAGTCGTGACAACTGGGGCCTGAGAATGTGCTCTCAGTTGACAGCTTCAATTACGATGTATCAATGCTGTCGGTCTTTTTAATGTTTTTGTAGTACAGCAAAGAATATTTTGATTCTAATTCTAGAGGATTAGTTCGCTGGTTGGTGGAGAAAAATGACGAAACCCAGGTTTTGGCCTACTACTGGGACACCATCGACACGCAATTGCGTTACAGGCTTAAGCCCCTTTACTAACAACCTAATTCCTAACTAGCGCCACTAATAATTTACCAAAGGTTTTTAAAAACATTATAGGCACCATAATTTAACTTAACTTAACCCTTAACTTTGCTGCATAATTCTTAAATATTTTGTCTGTTTTGATGACCTTAGGTAAGTGTTTTATGATACGTAATTAGTTCATTACTTGATCTAATTAACGCATTTTTAAGTAATTATACAAGGTGTTACAAAAGTACCTAACTCTTTTTACAGGGTAATAGCACCCGGTGATAGGGATCACGACCTAAATTTTTTTTTTTGCTCTATGACGTTCCGTTAATTTTTAAAATAATAAAATGTGAACGATGTGGCGGGAGAAACGTATTTTTTTAATATTGTTTTCATTGACTTTCACAATGTTTTAACAACTCAAAGCTATGTAAATGCACCTACAGGCACAAACATATTTTTTTAAATTTTAGCTAATAACAAAAACAAAAAAGTTATGAAAATTTTTCAATTTTGAGGTTATAAAATAAAAATTGTTTTTTACAACTTTTTTTTACAGATTTGACATCCTGTTGACCAGTAGGTTACACCCTGTAAAAAGAGTTAGGTACTTTTGTAACACCTTGTATTATATTTTTATTGGGTTTCACTTATATCATCATTAAATTCAACGATTATCACTTTTCGTAAAAGCTATACTTTTTAAATATTATTAGTTAGTAGTGTTTTACAGTTAATTCTGACTCTTACATTACATATTTATTCGCGAAGGTGAATACTCGACAAAATTACTATATCACCAAGGAAGAAGACACAATGGAGCATGCTTCCGAATACCTTATACATACAGGGTGTTAAAAGACCGCCAACAGACCCGAAAGCCACGCATACTAGACACCAAAACAAAGTACTTTTTAGATAAATTATTGCTGGGAAATGATTTTGGTTTTTTAGGTTATAATTTTTAAAAATATTTTATCACGCAATGGACGTGTAACGCACAGAAGTCATATTGCGCAAGCGTAGGTATACGTTTATGTTACTTTAGCTTGAAGTGCCGATGTTTAGAATACATTGCGGGTTCAAATTTTAACGTCGTTTTTTGTAAGAAATATTCATAATTTTGATAGGGTATGATTTAAACGGCCGGCAGTATATTCAGGTTTTGGGTGGCTCTAAAATGTTTTTGGTTGGCAAAAATAGCTTATTGAGCGGCAACTAGTGGCCAGCAAGAATTAAAAAAATGGTCAGACAGTAATGTCATATTGGGCAGCTCCAAATTTGGTTTTATAGCTAATTAAGTATAGGTTCAGCCATAAATGTAATTGAAAGGCAAATTATGAGCTACATTTAATTCAGTTTTGGCAAGCTACAAAACTATTTTTGGTTGGCAAACTAACATTGTTCTTACAGCAACAAATGTACGCAACTTCTGTGCTGCATTAAGTAATTATAAATCATTTAAATAATTAATGATTACCTACCTAACCTACGGTTATTTTATTTGGTTAACTAGGTAAATAAAAATATTATGAATTGTATATTTAAATCAAAATGCTTTATTTACAAAAAAAAAGAGCATTAGGCAGGAACTAGGTATCATGTACTGATTATAAAAAATAGTTACTTACAAGTATAAAATTTGGCAATAACGATAGAAAATATAGATAAAAAAAAAGTAAGATGCCAAATTAAAAAAAAACTTATTTCTTCTTTCTATCTTCTCTTTCGTGACTATAGGTTCAAAGATCAAGTACCGTCTGTTTTCACTGGCAAAAATCAGTGTCAAATTACGTTAATCTTAATTCGTCGAATAACACGCCCACACACCATTGGCCGCTCGTATAACCCGCTTTTCCAGTAAAATCGCACATCAACTAAACGTAATAAAGCTCATTTTAATTTATTTGCTAACCAATACTTTAATTTGCAGACCCATCAATATTATAGCTTACAGATATTATTTTTGAGCTAACCAATTGTATAATCTTGCCAACCAATTAATTATTCTGCCTATCGTTTATTTATTTCGCAAACAAATTAATTATTAAGCTGACACAAAATGTTATTTTATGCCTTCAATATTATAATTTTTTGCTAACCACTTATTGCGAATCATTTTTTTTTTATTTTATTGCCGGCAAAAAAATTGTTCGCTGCTCAAATAAAATAAAAGCTGCAATTTCTTGCTGACCAAATAGTTATATTGCAGCCTGAAAATTTACTTCCATTTTGATATGGCTTCTTGAGAAGGTATGTTAAGAACTTGATGCCGAATGCATTTCTGAAAAAAAAAAAAGATTTTAAAAGTCCGACTTTGAACCTCATTATCTCGGAAACTGTTGATTTCCCAGGCATAGTTCCTTGGGAAAAAATGCTCCTTATGATGAGGACAATACGTGGTTTCCCGCTTTGTTGGCGGTCTTTTAACACCCTGTATATGAAAAAAAAAGGGTTTAAACTTACGTTAGCACGATGTTGTTGTTATGGACGTTGATATCGAACTGATCGGCACTATAACTATGACTATAACTTATCAACTTTGGTGAACTACTTATTTAATATAGAATTATTATTGCTGCGACCTATAGGGCAGTCACTGAACTTATTTAACCGTTTCTCGAATTTACTATATTATGTAGAAAATAAATAATAAATAAATAAATAGAGATAAAAGGTTGTTGGTGTTTATTCGTTTGTTTTGAAGTTAGTAATGCAGACTTTGTAGTTAAGTAAGTGGTTTATATGTTGTTGCGAAGGAAGGAAGTGCAAGTATGCGCGTTTCCGTTGCTTGGTTTTTCTTTTACGAGCTAGATTTGAGACGGTACGGGAAAATGTAGTTTTATTATTAATAATGTTAGTCAATTTGTTTGCTTCATAATGGCAAATTGAAATTGATTGATTGATTGATTTGAAAATATCTTTATTTATAAATGAATTTACAGTGAGCAATACAAAAAGATCTTATTCTAAGTGTTTGTCTAGTGTGCAGCATACAGCTACTCAGGCTGAGGCGCCTTTATGAACATTTAAAGTGAGAAAATAATATTTAAGTTATATGGTTTTAGGTACACATACAGTTGAGGATATACATTATTTTCGTGTAGGTTTAGAGGAGAACCACACACTTATAACAATATTGTTTGTTGTTTTACCGTAGGTAATTACTACAACACAGATTCATTGTACCTACACACACATTAGGTAAAGAATGTAAACATAATTATTTTGCAACTTCAGCAAAATAAATCACGAATGTGGGTGCATCGAAAAAATTCGTGCGTCGTCGTCAGTTAGAAGTAGGTCGAACCGGTCATATGGTGAGCGAGTTATCGTTAGCTGCCGAGGAAATAGTGATGTGGGAGTCGATATCGATTGTAGGTGGCAGCGTACTTTAAAGTAGCCAATCTAGATTTACCTATTGTTGAGACCAGAGTGTTTCGGTGATTTGGGTTTTTATGTAGATAAAAAGTACGAGAAATTTTTAAAATAAATTCTTTTATTTGGGGATAGTTAATTGTTTTATGCAGAGTTTCTAGGTTAGTTTTAAATGGGGTGTTAAAGGCTTTTTTAAGCGCTTTGTTTTGAATACGTTGTAGTTTGGAGTAATTACATTGAGCCAGGCTACACCATACTGGGGCGGCATATGTTAGGCATGGCCTAACCAGGGTTGAGTAAATTCTTAATTTCGTCTTAGGACTTAAGTTGGCTTTACGATTTAAAATGGGATTCAAGGCGTTAAGAGCCTTAAGTCCTTTGTTGCAGATGGCGTCAGTGTTTTTTAGCCAATTAACTTTATCATCAAGGATAACTCCAAGATATTTTACTGACCTACTCCAGGGAATGGGATGGCCGTTGATTTTTATAGCCCTGGAGGGAACTGATCGTTGTCTGGTGTACAAAATGGCCTCAGTTTTCAGGGAATTGAGTTTTAATTTCCATTTTGTGAAGTACTCAAGCAGTAGTTCTAAGGAGAGTTGGAGTCTGCTTATGATCAGGTCAGTGTCAGTTGATGAGGTGTATGATGCTGTATCGTCAGCATAGCCAGCAAGATGGGTATGAGGTTGCTTGGGGATATCATTGAGGTACAGTATAAAAAGGTACGGCCCTAAGATTGAACCTTGAGGTACTCCTGCAGGTATAGTTCTTGGGGATGAAGAGAGGTCACCCAGGTAGACAGAGAATGTTCGTTTGTGTAGGTAAGACTGGATAAGTTTAATGAGACACAGTGGTACATTATTGGACATGAGTTTGTATAGTAGTCCAGCATGCCATACGGTATCAAATGCCTTTTCAACGTCCAATAGTATCATGCCAGTGGAACTGCCTAGGTTGAGATTATGCGCAATGTGTTCAGCAACCCTTGCTAGCTGTTGAGTAGTAGAGTGTGTACATCGGAAGCCGAATTGTTCGGGGATTACTAAGTGCTCGGTGGTAGAAGAGAGTCGTTTGAGGATAATGGATTCAAATAGCTTGCCTAATGATGGGAGGAGACTGATGGGACGGTAGCTAGTAGGGATAGTTTCTTCTTTGCCGGGTTTTTTGACGGGAATAATTTTTCCATGCTTCCAGATTGTTGGGTAGTAATTAAGTTTCATACAGTCATTAAATATTTTAGTTAGAAAAACAAGACTTTTTTGGGATACATTCTTGAGTAAGATGTTCACGATATTGTCCGCGCCAGGAGCCTTGCGGGTTTTCAACTTGTGCAGCAGTTTGCGCACTTCATGGGGTCTTACGTTGGGTGGGCCGTCTAGTACATTCGTCGTTGCTATATGGGCAGCTGAGCTCCTAACAGCATCTTCAACATCGTGATTACTGATCCATTCAGCCGTTAGGTTCATATTGTCAAGGAATGCACTAGCCAACAATTCGCATTGCTCCTGCGTCGAGGAAGTTATCATGCCATGTGGATCTTTAAGAGGAGGTATCACCGTCGATTTATTATTTAGAGATTTGACAAGCCGCCATATATCTGCACTTGGGTTGTCTACCTTGGCTAATTTATTATTCCACAGGGTATCGTTTAGTTTCCTAATTTCTAGTTTTATTGAGTTCTGCAAGATATTTATTTTAGCGTATAGAATTTTCTTTATGTGTAGGTCGGGCTCTTTAAGTGCTATCTTGCGTAGATTGTTCTTGTATTTGATAGTAGATTTAAGTCGTCTAGGAAGTTTTTTGGCGTTAGAGTTACTGAGCGTGCGTGGTATGCAGTTATTTCGTGCGTCAAGGATGGATTGGCTAAATTTTTTTATGGCGTCATCAATTTCCGCTTCAGATTTTAATGTGGCACTGGATAGGGCAATATTTTGGTCGAGATGAGAACGAAATTTTACCCAGTCGGCTTTATTATAGTTGTATTGGGCAAAAACTTTGCGTAGAATAGTACCACCTACGGTAAAGAATACTGGTAGGTGATTAGACGATAGTTGAGCCAGGGTTTTTAATTCCGAGATTTCTCTAACGTTGTTGACTAGTATTATGTCTGGAGAGGTTGGAGTGTGGGATGCTTGATAATGTACAAGGGTAGGTAGTAATGGTGCAAGGATATTGTATTCATTACTTATCATGTGGTCATATAGAGTTACGCCCCGTGGGTTGGTTTCTTGACAGTGCCAGTATGGGTGTTTTGCATTAAGATCGCCCATTATCAACGATGTAGGACTTATGCTGCAAACTATGTCTAAATCGCCGCTTAGTAGGGGGAGGTTAGGGGATTGATATGCTGAGATTACTGTGATTATTTTTCCGGAAATTGTAATTTGTATGCCTATACATTCTAAGTATTCTGTAACAGGTAAGTTAATAGGTACGTGAAGTATGTCAGATTTTATTAGCAGCGCAACACCCTGGCCTCGCCCGTCGGGTCGTTTGTCTTGTCTGTAGCAGACAAACCCTGGAGTGCTAAGAACGCGGGAGGGACTGATTCTGGTCTCAGATATGGCAATTATGTCTAAGGAGAGCTCGCTTACCAGATGTAGAAGTTCGTCGATTTTGGTCCGTATGCCGTCGGCATTCCAGTAAAGAAAGCGAAGGTTTTTAACACTAGACATATTGACCAAGGTGAGTCAGGATTAATATCACTTTCTCCATCATGTTGTTACACGCTGTGAATTGATTTTTAATTGATTTTATGGTCGTGAGTATGGTCAGCATCTCAGTGGTCGCCTGGTCTTGTGGCGGAGTGGGTGTGGCAGTGAATGCGCAGGGCGCGGTTGCGGGCGCTGGTGTTTTGGGGGGCAGGTTCGGCCAGGCACTACCATTGGGCATAAGGTTACATGGAGGCACCGTTGTGGGCTTTGGTACCATCTGGGTCGCCTTGAGCTGATTTTGCCTTTCTTGTAGGACATACAGATATTTTTGCCTTTCTTTGCACTGACGGAAGTTAGCTGGGTGGTTCTCGTTGCAGTTGCAGCATTGTGCAGGTAATTCACGGTCTTTTTTCTGGCATTCGCTCGTCGGGTGTTGTCCTGTGCATTTTACACAGCGGGCTGGGAGGTTGCAGTTTCTTGAAAAATGACCAAAACCTTGGCATCTAAAACATTGTGTTCCAAAGAGATTATTTGCTTCGTATTTGCGTATTTTGACGACGCAGTTGCAGATGTATTTGATTTGGCGGAAAGCGCGTATGTCTGCTCCAGCAGGTAGTTGGATCAAGAACGGTGGACAAGAGACTTCCTTGTTCTTTGGTGGAGACAGTTTTCTAACAACTACTTTCGGAAAACCTAGTGCGGCGAGTTCTTCAGGCAGGCTCTCTCCAGCATATGCCGGCAGTCCCAGGATAACAGCTTTTGTGACCTTTTCGTCCTTGCGGGAGTAGGTGTGGTACTCGGCATTTTCATTTCGTAAGCCTTCCTTCAGTGCTTGGTGACTTTCAGCGTTGTAGCAAATAATTGCAATCTTGTTGTTCCCTTTATACTGCAGGTGAAAGTGTTTTGTGTACTTCAGGACAATGTTCTTGATGTGCTCATGGGTCCACTCAGGTTTGATGTCAGCCAATATTGGAGGGATTCGGTTCGTCTTCCTAGGGGCAGTTGCTTCACGGAGTTTCGCCGTGATAGGATCAGAAGGATTATAATCAACAGGGAGACCACCAAAAGGATTTGTTGTCTTGAATACCGGTGCGTTGGGTTGCGACGGATCAGGTGTTCTTGCTACACGCTTGGGTATATTCCAGCGACCAGGGTCAGCCGGATCTTCCCGGGGGCGCTTGCCCACGGAGTTAGACCTGATTAGAAATCGGTCCATGTTCTCGAGTTACGATTTATCGATATCGATAGATTCAATTGAGATTTGCTTGCCCATCACTACGTGTGACGTGCATGTATTGCGGAGTGAATTGGAGAGAGAATAATTCTGGACGTGCGAACACTACAAGCGCGCGCGGCACAATGAATTGAAATTGAAAATATTTATTTCAGACTTAATAATAATTATGTACCTACATAATTAAATTAAGTCCATAGTGTGCGAGAGGTTGCGGGTTCACGTCCTGTCCCGAGTGAATTTTTTCAACTTATTATAAATGTTTAAGTCCATAGAGTTAGTAAAATACAAGCCTTATGCTAAATGATAGTATTTATACTTTTTATTTTGGTAGACATGTTTTGGATGGGTCGAAATAGAGTAAGGACAGATTATAAAGTGAAACTAAGTTTGATTTTTTTTGGGATGCCCTTCGCATTATTGTATTACTCATGATAGAAAATAAAATTATATAGGTAGAATATACTTTTTTTATAGATACAGCACCCTTTCATTGAATCTGGCTCGCTTTATATGGTTGGCAAAAGATTCGTTCTGAAATATTTGCTATGTTTCATGTTTAAGGTACCTACTTATAATGGCGGACATTGATTAGCCCTGGAATCGTGTTGTCCTTGCCTGGTCGCTAGGCGCTGGATACAGCATATTCTTCGATAGTTTATATTGAAAGTCGATCACTGTGCAATGGAAACAATGCCAGTTGCACTAAATATAGGAAGAAAATGTTCACGGTCGGTGCTTATGGCGTGCAGCGCTGATGTATTGTTATATAACTCCGAGTAACACTTCATTACATTCATAACATCTCAAACTTTTATTTGTTTCTATAATATGTAGAGTCTCAATATAGGTAGGTACTTATCTTCTTAAATGTTACACGACTTTGTTTTGGCTAAATATTTTTACTGCGTTTTTATTCCTTGTGTGAGTGTTACTTTTCTAATCAGTGTTGCGCAACAGAATACCTACTGTTATGTTAATTATTGATCGACCGGAATACTTTATGTTATGTTGGGCTGAGCCATGGATCTTCTTTATCACGCTCCTTTTCCAAGAAACAAAACAAGCAAGATAATTGATGTTATGTAATAGTTATTTGTTATGCAAGAATGCAAAATTATATTGTAATAATATTGCGCAGTACTGAGTCGAGCTTTTGTATGGAACACCTAATATTTTTTTCGCTCAATTTTTTTAGCCACCTAGTGGACCTTGTTTGTATTTATGAGTAGATAGCCTACTTAAAGTTCCGCTAACGACTTAGAATGCACCCTGTAGTAACAGCAAACTTTCCAAGCGTGGGAGATGAAAAAAAATTTTTCCTATTTCCTACGCCAGCTTTAAATATCTGAAGTTCAGTCTTTAATCGTTGAACTCAATCTTTGGATGTCGAAAGATTAGATATCCAATCCCGTAGGTATCTTTATTTCATGTAGAAATTTAATTATAATCCTCATACAGTTGATGGCAAATTATAAGCCTCGAATGTTTGATACAGTTGAAGGTTTTCAGGCTCGATTGGGTCGTCAGGTCACATTGAAAAGCTAAAATGCAATGAGGAAAGCGTGAATAAAATAGCAGAGTTCGACTTAAATAAAATGTTTAATTTATAAAAAAAAAACCTTTCAAAATAATCATAATGAAGACAATCATGTCGAACATAATAAAAACATAAGCTTGGAATGTCGCAAAAATGTCAAGCATCAGCCATTAAATGCTTCAGATTTTTGTTAACTCAGTACCAATACTCAGTACCTATGTAGGTACCTAAAATATCTTGCACATTAAGAAAGTAAAAATATTGAAGTTGGTCCACAAATAACATTTGTAATGTCTCAGTATAATTTCACAATAAATTCATACAGCAAAAAATATTTGTACTTGCCATATTGGCCAAAATCGTTCAACCTCATAACTTTTGTATAATTTTCATAAATACAAAAGCAATATAAAACTATTATATAAAATATATCTTAATTTAGATTAACGTGATAAATTGGGCAATATCATAATATTATCACATTAATACCTTAAACATATAAACCGGCAAAATGTTATTGTCATTTTAATATAAAAAATAGGGTATTCAAACATTAGTGTTGTTCTTTTTGAATGAGTATGCTATTTTTAAATATTATTTAGGAAATGAAGGAACACCATCAATTTGATAAAAACAGTAATCACCAGTTTCAAGTTACCCTAATAATTTAACTACAAACATTAGCTAAAATAAAATTTCCTAAAGTAAAACAAAACAATGCAGAATGCAAAATTAACTTATGGCAGTTAAATAAAAAAGTAAAACGGAAATGAATTAGCTGCTTTGAAAAGGCACACATAGAAAAAGCAATCAAAGTTAGCAAATATTTCATAAAAATATTAAAATATTAATTGAATCACAAAATAACCCTGAATAATTAATTAATTACACTTTGAAGAAAAACTTACTAGGTGAATAATACATAAGGCAGTTGATGCAAAAACACCAAGAAGAAATGTAAAAATATGTCTGATTAGAAGTTTCTGAAGAAAATTGGCAGTGTTGAGAAAATCTGAAGTTTTTTCCAAATTCGTATCAACTACATATTAAATCAGAGAATCGAGGCCACTGTATATTTTTGTTTTGCTTCACAACACCTAGTTGATACGCCAAACTGTTTTTTTACCAGGTAGGTAAGTATCGGAATTCAAGCATTACCAATTTTAGATTCAAGTTTAACAGCCATTTATTAAACTTGAACTAGACATTACTTTAGTTCCAGAATTTTCATAAATTTTTGACGTGTCAACTTAAGGTGACATTAGTAGTATTTTAATTTCAAATCAAAATCTCGCCGAACGCCCGTGGAATACTTGAAGGCAAAATTTCAATCCGAAATCGGCTCCGTCTATTGCGAGCAAAGCTAAGACAGATGCAAAAAGGAACAGATTTCCCCACAAACTTGACAAGAAAGTATGGATAAATTAATTTCCATACTTTACTCTACATAACGATCATAATCACGATATCGAAGGATCGCGCGTGAGAGACGAAGAAGTTATACACCAAATAATTTGTGGACAAAATTTTAACAGCGGTTTTTTAAATCTGTGGCGCGTCATATTTCACTCATTACACAGATTAAAACTGTAAAATGACAACCAACAAAAATATTGTAGTAATGGACAGTTAGATCCCTGGTAAAAAAAACTCTATTTTCCCCACACAGATCAGCTTCACACAGATTTTTCTTCAGATTTACATGATAGCTTTGCTCGCAACGACCAGTTTCATAAATCTACAATTCATAGTTTATTATGGCAATTCGATGTACATTGAGCAGCCGATTAGACAAAAAAGAGGTAAGTAACAAAAAAGGTTAGCTTACTAGCAGACTACTCAATGCACATCGTGTCATAATAAACTATGAAATGTAGTTTTATGAAACCGGCACCGCCGCCAACCCCCAAACCCCTCTCTACTTGCTATGCACCAGGTTCAGAAACTCCTCCCTGGTCTTCGGGTCGTCACGGAAGACTCCTAGCATGGTGGAGGTGACAGTCTTGCTGTTGATCTTCTGGACTCCTCGCATCACCATGCACATGTGACTGTTGGGCAAGGAGACACGTTATTATTAGATCAGGAAGGTCGATTTTGAAATGGAGAGACGGCAGTTAATGAGGAAGTTTTTGCATCTACGCAATGAGATTATACAGGGTGTTTCAGAAAGGTCCTGTGACATTGAAAGGGGTCTCTTAACTCCAATACAAGCAACTTTTACTGTAGGACCAAGTGCGAAATCCTGAAAGTTCCATACTAAATTTCTATCAGCTGTTTCATACTTATTCCTGCTCGGAACACCGAGGCGAGGTCATAAGTTTCGGAACGTAATCGAGGCTGAGGAATATTCTTTCGGTCTAGGAAAAGCTGTCCCGAGAAGACTTGTGCATTTTCATCATCAACACAACATCAGAACGTGTTCCATGGGCTCTGGTGCCTCTTTTCAGGCTCTTCAGAGGGTATCATTACACGGCCCTATGTCGAGTCGAGGGTCTACAACTAGTGTGTTCTGCCAATCATGACCTACGCTTGCGAAACATCGACGCTAACTGACGAAACCACGAACAGGCTTAAGGTTACATAAAGAGCCATGGAAAGGTCTATGCTCGGAATATCCCTCCGCGATAGGATACGTAATGCAGTGATCCGCCAACGCATCAAAGTTACCGACATCGTTTGCCGATGTCGGTAACTTTGATGCGTAACGCGACTTAAGTGGCAATGGGGAGGACAAGTATGTCGCCGAGAGGATGGTAGATGGAGCCGAAAAGTCCTGACATGGAGGTACAGGAACGCGAAGTGTGGGCAGACCAGCTGCACGATGGTCCGACGATATAAAAGCTACAGCAGGCTCAAACTGGACCACAATAGCCACATAACATACCGACTTATATGGAAAAGACAAGAATACGTCCAGCAGTGGACGATATAAAATGTTGAAGCAGAAGAAGATGTCGAGTGTTTGTTAGTGCAAAAGGTGAGGATAGGAACTAATCAACAGAATGCGACGGTAGAATACTCACACTCCCTCGATGACCACGGCGACGCCGGCTGGTCTGACGGCCTGCGTGACGGCGATGGCGATCTGCTTGGTGAGCCTCTCCTGCACTTGCAGCCGACGGGAGTAGATCTCGACGATTCTGGGAATAAATAATAGCAATATTTTAAATATAAGCTGGCTAAGAGTGTGTGCAGGCAACCGACGAGATGGACCGACTTCCTGGTCAAAGTGGCAGGAGAAGACTGGATGAGAAAAGCCCAAGACCGTAAAGAATGAAGTACAATGGAAGATAACTACACTCATCATTGGGTGGCTATAGGTTGAAGAAGAAGAGAAGAGAACATCTCAATATCCTTCACTACCACCATCCCATCTTTTAGACCCTGAGCTTAATGTCAAGCTATCTTTCTCTCTCTGTTGTTTTAAATAGAGCGGAACAGAGTCCATGCTCGAAAAAGCCAGTTCTGCAGCCCACTTCAAATCACTGCAGCGATTTTGGTCAAAAGCCTAAGCAATCAGTTGTTTTCTATAGAATAAAAGTTGTAATAAAGGGCTGTTTTCATTGTACGTCCATAAATATAAAAGAATGGACGAGAAGGCGTAAAGTGCTACATGTACACAATGAAATCCTCTTAAAATGTTTATCGATCAGTGTGCCGATCTCTGTTCAGCAAGCGTAGCATAACGCTGGGTTAAAGCGTATCCACGGGTTTATAACTCTAAGCTATCCCGCTCTACGTCGAACAAAAGGGTGAGTTTTTTTCCGTAGCCTTGGTGTTAGTGTCCCACTGCTGGGCAAAGGCCTTCCCCACTTCAGTCTAGACTTTTCTCTCCTGGGCCACCTCACTCAAGACGGCTCACTCACTCACGGTCCAAGACCACTCTGGCCGGTATTTATCGAGATCGTCCCGCCAGCGTTTTCGCGGCCTTCCTCGATTTCGATGTCCATCTGCTGGCGCTCATTCCGTAGCAATTTTTGCCCACCTATCCATAACAGTTACATAGTGTAAGAGTGAGATACATACAGTTATAACCCCCTTATGTACTTCGTAACCCAGCCTGCTAAGAAAGCTGAAATGTTTCAGGTCCAGTTGCAAATCTGTCTGATGCTACAGAAGGAGACAACCCTTACCTCGCCAGCTTGCTAAGTCCGAGGATCTTGCCCTGGGGCAGGTAACCAATGGAGACTTTCCCGTAGAAAGGCACCAGGTGGTGCTCGCACATCGAGAACATCTCGATATCCTTCACAACCACCATCTCGTCCGTATCCTCATCGAAGATTGCGTTGTTGAGGACCTCTGAAAATTGATGGAGAGTCTTTGATTAGTTAGCATACTCAAAGTGTGTTCCGCGGAACCTTAGGGTTCCGCGATACTCCTTTAGGGGTTCCGCAAGAATTTAGAAAAGTTCTTCAAGAAAATACTTTTGAGAAGTATTTTCCCAAAGAAAAGAATACAAAAGTGAAATTGAATTCATGGATTCCTAATCCTTTTAACCCAACTTACAAAAGCCCGAAAGTATGTCAAACGAGATAATATGAATCTCTTTTAGAAATGTCATCAGAAACAAGTATGAAGTGACTGTTCAAAACGACGCCTCTAAATGATTTTTGGTACAGAATCCGTGATGAATATCCAATGCTTGCCAAAATGGCTCTGAATATTCTTCTCCCGTTCTTAGGACATTGTTTTAGATGGAGTAGGCTTGCCCAGCACCTATACCATCCTGACAGCTTAGCCGGCCTAGCCCACAGGAAACACAAGTCAATACGTGTGGAGGATGTTTTCCTTCACAGTTAGCTAGTGGTATTGCTAAGTACTACAAATTCACGAATGTACCTATACGTAGGTAACTTTGAAATTATAAGTCATAGATATCCGCACTGGGAATCGAACAAGAGGAATGCAGAAGAAACCTAACATTGGGCAGTCATTCATACGCTGAATAGATAGAGTTTATAAATAATCATGGATGACTTTGAGACCACCTACTTTTTAGTCCTAGTTCCTATTTATAGTAAATCCTAGTTTATTTTTATTTTGTGTAATTAGTCGTTTCCGGAGTCTGGTGAAAATAGGGGTTCCAAAACACATTTCATTCGGGCAAGTGCAAAGAAGTGCTCCAACTCACCCTCTAAGCTCTGGTCGTAGCCCTTAGTGAAGAAGAGCATGGCTTTGGCGGCGCGCTCCGGGGTCTTCAGCAGCCCCTGTCTGTCGGGGTCTTCTCCCAAACCTGTGGGGGAAGGAATTTTAGCTGGGTTAAGTTGAAGGTATGGGGGTAGAATAGAAAACTTACAAAATGACTCTCTAACCATTTGAGATCACCTAGATCTTTAACAGAGGTTGTACGTGTTGTTGCGCGATGTGTGGCCGAAATACTCTAGCTTTATTTTCGTGGTCTTAGGATTTCCTAGGCAAGACAACAGGCAGAAAGAGACCTGGAAGACCCGACATAACCTGGCTACAAAAGACGAAGGACGAAGGAGTTCGAAGGACGAGATAGCCCAACTGATCGCCAACCTCCGACAGGAGACCGCACGCAAAGAATAAGAAGAACATCTATAAAAAACTACTGTCAAAGTTGAGACAAAGATTTGTTACCTACACACGAAAATTACGGGAAATGAGGAAGGGAAAACAGGGTCTGGAAGAAAAAATATATGGTTGTGGATCAAGGAGTGGCCTACGTAATGAGATTATTTATACAGCGTCCAGTGGCACCTTCACTCACACTAGATGGGAAGGAGTGGACTGGTTTTAAAATCAAGGAGGAGATTTTGATATCGGTATCAAAACGATGGAGTGTTACTGTTCAAACTGGCTGTTTTCCGCAACTGGACGTTTCTACTTGCGCCTATTTTGCATCTGGATAGTGTGTTACTAGACACAGGGCAGCGACATATCCTTTTCAGGCGAGTGGATCGACTTGCTGTTTCACATTTGACTTGACTATGATCCAGCTCCATTATTAGGCTTCTGTAGCTCTCATCATCATAATCCGCCTGTTCACACCTACTGCTGAGTAAAGGCCTCTTCATGCTCACGCCACCTCTCACGATCCTGTGCCAGGCGCAACCGCTGTTTTCAGGATACTTGGGCTATGTTGTCGGACCATCTGGCTGGTGGTCTGCCAACCGATCTCTTCCCTTCTGTAGCTCTAATAAATTAATATACAAACCTGTAAGCAGAAGTCTGTAGGAGCTGGCCATGTCGGGTAGCAGAGCCTCCCTGGTCGGCGGTCTGTGGTCCAGCTCTAAGTCATGGTGGAAAGTGCAGTTCTCGTGGCCTGTGGACGAAAGAGAAGGTGCTATGAGTAAAGAGGTGTGGCGGAAAGAGAAACCCGGTCTCTGAGGACTAACACATTGTCAGGTGTTGACAAGAAGAAGAATTCAGAAAGATGGGCAAATACACCAAAACGAAGAGAGGCAATGGCCAGACACAAATCTATTGTGGAGGAGACAAGGGGGCTTTCTCGGGAATCTCGCATTCGACACATCTCGGAGGAAAAATCTCATGTCATTTCGATCTCTACTGCTTCCGACCACTCGAGTCATGTTGAGCGAAAAAAGCAAACATTTCGCAGAAATCTCGTGCCTTATGTCGAGGATGACTTCGTGAGGATAGGAGATGTGATATTTGCCGCAAAATTAGATTTTCCTTCGAGATGTGTCGAATGCGAGATTCCCGAGAATTACCCCCAAGACCCACAGTGTTGTAGCGCCAAAGGAAGGAAAGAGAAAACAAATATTTGAATTGGGACTTTTGCCATATCTTCAATATTCTTGCCTTCGAATATTCTTTGGAATGAGGGCTACCGCTTGGATTTGCCGCTAGGGGCGCTAGTGATGCGTAAGCTCAGAAATGTCCCTGTTTGTATGGGCAACGCGGGTTTATTTCAGAATATAATGTTATTAATATTTTGCAATACCTGAGATTAATTATGACAGTTAGTTGCTGTCCCGCTACTAACCAGTGCTTTGAAACATTTTTATCTTTGGTAAAATATGTCCTCATATTTTTTGGAACCAAGCGGGGCTTGCTATTGTGTTTTATTGGTACAGTATATATTTTTTACGTCCGAAATAACTAACTTTAGCACTATATTTTCAGGACCTTATTTGACAGTGGCGCCAACTAGTGAGCACAGAAGCCCTCCTGGGGTTATTTCAAAGAATATTAACATCTACTAAACGTAGAGTCGTTTTTATCGATGTCTAGACATTTGGCACGATGAGTTTTATCGGGTTTAAAAGCGTGATAAAATGAGCTTTGTTTCGCTCTTTTTAAGTACCTAGGTACCTAGAGCGGGAAAGATTGCTTTAATTGAGCAACATAAAATACAATGCCACATGATTATCATCTCAGAATGGTAAGAAAGTAAGATGTAGCCTGTACAATTGTACATGTCCCACTAGCTGGGCAAAGGCCTTCTCTCAGAGAGAGAGTTCGAGCTTAATCTCAGAATGGTATTGAATATAAATACCTTTGGTGCATTTTTGGATTTCCATCAAAAACTGAAAACTTTTACTACTTTTTCTAAAGATAGAAGATTGATAGAAGTATCACAGATTACAGAATGGAGACTAGATTCGAGAAAACAGATACAATATGAGACGTCAACCTTTGATACAGCCTAGAAACTGAGTAGTTTTCAATACAGCTGATAAAAATACCTTAGAGACATATACCGTCAACATTGTTGCTATCTTACGCAATTACATCAGGTTGTTAGACCAGAAATAGCAATAACACTTGAGCATATAGCAACAAATACGTAGGAAAACAAACTTTATAAACATAAGTACCTACAGAACTTCTACAGGGTGCACTCTTAAGTCGATAGCGAAACTTTAAGTAGGCTGTCTACTGATCACTACAAACAACTTGTACTAGGTGGCGAAAAAAATGGAGCGAAAAATATATCAGCTGTTACATACATTTGGCACAGTACTGAGTGGACCTTTTGTATGGAACAGCAGATTTTTTTTTCACTCCATTTTATCGCCACCTGGTACAAGTTGCTGGTAGTGATCGTACTTAAAGTTCCGCAATCGACTTAGGCCCGGTGTCTGAGTTGAGAATATTGCTAAGCAAATGGGTAAGTATCGTCCTGTCTCTGCAGATTTCTCACAAAAGAGCGTGACAAAGCGATACGTAAGCACATGCTTAGCAAAATTCTCAACTCAGAAACCGGGCCTTAGAGTAGTCCTGTAGTTCCATACCAGAGTTAAATAAATGCCGTCTGTACACACGACAGCACGTCGACCTTTACACGATAGCACTCTACTCAATTACGTTACGGGCGACTTTACAACAAAAGTGTACACTTCCCTCTCCAGACTACCTCTTTTTTTATTAGCAAATGTGTACAGTCTGACGTCCTGTCGTGTGTACCAAAAGTTCGGTACATCTAATATTGTGGTACACACGACAGCACGTCGACATTTACACGCTAGCACTCTACTCGGTTACGTTACGGGTGACTTTACAACAAAAGTGTACACTCTGACGTTCTGTCGTGTGTACCTATACAACGTGTTACAAAACATCCTAACTCTTTTTACAGGGTGTAGTGTAACCTACTGTTCACCAGGATGTCAATTCTGTAAAAAAAAGTAGAAAAAAACAATTTTTTTTTATAACCTCAAAATTGAATTTTTTTCATAACTTTTTTGTTCTTGGTATGGTTTGCAAAGGTTTGAGTTGTTAAAACATTGTGAAAGTCAATGAAAAACAATATAAAAATAATTTTCTCCCGCCACACCGTTCACATTTTATTAATTTAAAAATCAACGGAACGTAGTAGAGCAAAAAAAAAAATTTAGGTTGTGATCCCTATCACCTGGTGCTATTACCCTATAAAAAGAGTTAGGTACTTTTGTAACACCTTGTATTTTCTGGGCTCAACCAAAATACAAATAAATTGATTATTTATGTATCAAATTGTGGCTTACTGCTGCTGGCTTAGCAATACCAGTGAGCTTATCCAGTGAGCTTATTATTGTGACACGAAACCGATTTTCCATAGTACTTATATTCGGAACTGTTCGAAACGCGGTTGATTTTTCAGGCTTTCTAGATACGGTCCACAAATTGGACTCTACAGTGAACCAATAAATGTTTATGATTATGATAAGATGCTCTCTCCTCCTCTTTTCATCTAGGGTTGTGTGCTTATTCTGTAAAAAAAACCGCACAGTTGCTAGTCCTTTATAACGGTTTATTTGCGGGAAAATAGCTCTTATCGAATAAGGAAAATCGGTTTCGTGTCTCTTTTTTAACCAACTTCAAAAAAATAGGAGGTACTCAATTCGACCCAATTTTTTTAAATGTGTGTTTCCTCAGTACTTTTTTCTAGGTGGAACGATTTTGCTGTTTTTTTTTTAAAGGGTATACTAAAAAATATGAAGATGTTTTGTATTAAGTTAAGCTTCTAGTATAAGTTATTTTGTTTCGGATCTCTGTATCCAATCTGGGTCTAAATTAAGGCGCTGTGCATAGTGAATCGCCCGCGCGCAACGAAAAATGCACAAAATCGATTCCTGTATCAAATACACTAAAAAAATCGAAAATTTTCACATATCAAACCCTAGAATTAGTTGAGACCTAACTAAAACAGCCAGTTTCGTGTTGACATTCATAAACGTTTTGAAGATATTTTGCATGAAAAAAAATAGGCGGCGCACTTTTTTTCAACCAAAATATCTTGCAATCTGTTATGTTTATCAACACAAAACTGGCTGTGTTCGATAGGTCTCAACTAATTCTAGGGTTTGATATGTGAAAATTTTCGATTTTTTTAGTGTATTTGATACAGGAATCGATTTTGTGCATTTTTCTTTGCGCGCGGGCTAATTCACTATGCCCAGCGCCTTAATAATAATATTATGTCTGCGATACTAATTTGCGCAAGTATTCAAACGTTTATATAAATGTTTCATTGGTGAATATAGAAAGTATGTTGCTGCAACCATAGGAAAAGTTGCCTCATCATTATTTTTACTACGACTTGCATATTTTAACACGTGTCACTAAATAGTGACGTTCATACTGATGTGCACTACTGTTAGTTGTGTTACTCAAATCTCAATATAATGTACAGGGCAATTTGACCTAGAGCTGATAGCTTTTTTCCTGAAACAAGTCAACTTCAAAATTTGATTTCCACCAACCACAACAACCAAAACGTATTTTTAAATAGTATTTGGGTATAGGTAGTCAATAACACGTCGCCTTTTACACCCTGGCACTTTACTCTGTTACGTTACGGGTGACTGTACCACGACACGACAGCACTTCAGAGTGTACACTTTTGTTGTAAAGTCACCCGTAACGTAACCGAGTAGAGTGCTACCGTGTAAGGGTCGACGTGCTGTCTTGTGTACACTTCACACGCCGCCGTTGGCTAGAACCATTTACACAATCTGATTATGCTTCTAAAAATGACAAAAAGAATAAAAATAGCAGAAAAGAAGAAAATATAATACATTCATGAAAATAACAACTAAGAAAAACTATCATAAAAATAATTTTACCCTAAAATACGAACCGGGTGTGGTAGATGTTCTGGGCGTCATCGGGGTCCCAGGGACCTCAAGCTCGCTTTCGGCTTCGTTCAAGTGGAAATTCTTCAGTGCTTCCGGTGTCTTTTTGTATTTCCCGACGAACGAACCCTTTTGGGGTACCACCTCCGCCCCATTCTCTTTGTTGTCTTCCGAGATCGAATTCCGAACGGAGCGGGAGCTGACGCGCCTTATGAGTGAAGATGGCGGCACCGCTGGCTGCTCGCTGGAATCCTTGCCGTTTACCGATGACATGTTTCTTTTTTTGAAAATTAAAAACCTAAAAATTTTTGTTTTTTTTTTTGAGTATTTTATTTATAAAGTTTTTTTTTCTTGCGTTCGCCTGCCACGGATTGCGGAGTGAGACTAAACGAAAGTGCCACCGGTTCGAATAGGAAATGATATCTAATAGTGTTGAGCGTAAATAACAATAATATTGTTTACAATAGTAATATGTAACGTGTTTTAAGAGATTTTATCTCGCGGCTACTGCCCCGTGGTGAGGTCACAGATCTTGCGGTATCCATAAAGTTCGTTTGATGAAAGAAAACATTGCTTAATTTTCTAAGATTATACCTAGTCTAAAGCTATATGTTTAGTTCCCTCAGGTTTTAAGAGCTTTTATCCCCAGATTATTACCATCTTGCTATCTTTTTCTAATAAACTTTTTTATGTTCATGAATCTACAAAACTATACATATAAGAGCATCATGCCAAACTCATTTCAGCCAATCACGTGCCGTTTGAAGCACGGTTTCAACCAAGCCGTGTCAAATAGGATTGAATTGAAAACTAGCGTTGTCTCGCTTTATTTATGAGTCGTTTTTAGAACAAATTCACAGAGCATTTCATGGATGGCGTGGCCATATAAGAACCGGAATACGGCTGTCA
The DNA here is from genome assembly GCA_949319315.1 of Zelleria hepariella. Classification (NCBI taxonomy): domain Eukaryota; kingdom Metazoa; phylum Arthropoda; class Insecta; order Lepidoptera; family Yponomeutidae; genus Zelleria; species Zelleria hepariella. Next base: position 15,375,902 of record OX439380.1, read on the forward strand.
AAATTAATCTTCGCTTAGCGAAGTTTGACAGCCGTTTTCCGGTTCTCCTATGGCCACGCCTGTAGGCGCCATCTATGAAATGCGTTGTGAATTTGTGCTGATAACGGTCTAATAGAGCGAAAGGTGAAGTTCATCCAAGTTCATGTTTTGAAGTTCATCCTAATTTTTTTCTTTAATGAGACAGGTTATAATTTGAAGCCTAGTCGACCTTCTGTGTATTGCTAATCTGTTTTGGGTTATCAAGAACAAGAGCCGCGCTCCGGCCTTTGGAAGAACTTTTCGCCTGTTTCGTCACTTTTCGCTTCTCATATCAGTCTATTATTGTGTGAATTTACTGTCTGTAATAATTTCTACAATGTACCAATAGTAAAAATACGTGAACCTACCTATTTCATGTAATTAGCGGGTTTCTTCACGATATTTTTCAAGTTACTTAATTTTGCGGCGGGTTAGGAATTGCAAGAATTAGGTTTTTATAAGCAGAATTACTACGTCCTTTAACACATTTCAGAAGGGCAGCCGGTAACCTTTTACGTGAATTAAACCGGTATGGGAGCGACTGTACACTTACTCTAAGGAGTAGGGAGGGATTCCCTAATGTTTATTGAATAGGTTTAGGTTGAGTATTTAGGCTGACCGCTACGTAGCACTTTTTCTAACTTTACTCAGAAAAATACGTGTACCTATACAATTACTACGAAAATACATGAAACCCGCACAGTTGCTAGTCCTCAAAACCGCTTTGTTTTGCGGGAAAATATAAATAAAGTATAAATACACACGTTCACGAAAAACATAACCCTCCTTCTGGGGCAGTCGGGTAAAAAGATTGTTTATTTCGATAAGAGCTATTTTCCCGCAAATAAATCGGTTTTGAGGACTAGCAACTGTGCGGATTTTTTTTTACCGAATATGCACACTGTGGACAGCCTACTTAAAGTTCCGCTATCGAATTAGAGTGCACCCTGTATTAAGCTTCGCTGTGACATTGGCATGACATTTAAAAGTGTCCAGTCAGGTTATCCGACGGGGGGCATGTGTGATCTATGTGGCCTTAAACAGGCCCACAAATCGTGCATTACAATGTCCACAATCAAGGCACTGGTTGGATTCATACTCGCACAGAACGGCGGACTCGGCCGGTACTGGAATGGTATCGATGGAAGAAAGGTAATGTCACAACGAGAAAATATGGAGAAATATCTAAAGTAAAGGATGGTTTTTCAACGATACGGTGGGAGCGGATGACGTCAGGCACAACTTAGGGTGGCATTAATAGTCGTCATCTCAAGTAGGTGAACTCAGAAAAGTCGAATGCTAACGTAAAGCCTTGGCTAATGTCAAACTTTGAGTAGCTGTCAGCATATTAATAGACACTATCTTGAGATTGACATTGACATTAGCCAAGGCTTGACTTTTGATTTGACTTTTCTCAGGTCATCTACTTGATTTCAAGCTTGAGATGACGACTATTAATGCCATCCTAAGAAAGTGATTATCTTAAAAAAATCAGGGGTGAAACGGTGTCCATAATATTTTTAGGTAAGACTTAGGTATAAGAAATTATGTGATTTAGGGGAGGCCTAAGCCTACATAAAATAAAATTTATTTTTGTCTCGAATAATTAATTTTTTTATCACTATTTTTTTTCCCTACGAATAACGCCTTTTTTACTTTTACTTCAAATATATAGTAGCGTTCATCAAGTGGCCCTTTTGTGTAGGTACTCGTATTACCTATTTGTCATCGCAGCAGTGTCATTTTAAGCCTCGCGTCCATTAGGCGGATCGGGGCGGATTTTTGCCGGCGGCAAAAATCCGCCTGCCTATATTTTGTATGGAAGTGCGTCCACTAGAGCGCATCGGGGCGGGGCGGGCCGCGACGCAATATTTTTGCCGGCGGATTTTTGCCGGCGGCATTACCCGCCCCGATGCGCCTAGTGGACGCAGGGGCAACAGCATGCTCGCGCATGCGAATGCGCGCGAGTGTTGCCATTTGTCGACCAGAATACATAATCGGCTGAATTATTGTTGTTCTTGTTTATAATAATGGAAAGAATTCTATGCTATTGGCGTGAACGAAAAATCGCTGAACAAACGCTTAGTACGAATAGCTCAGTAAAGTTAAGCTTCAAAATAATAAAACTGTAAAAAAATTGAATTACCCTCCACGCTGCTATCGTCCAACCTTAAGGGTGGACGATAGCAACGTGGCGGGAGATTCAAAATTTTCACAGTTTTTTACATTTTGTAGCTAAACTGAGCTATTTTTGTTCAGCGATTTTTCGTTCGCGGCTATAACATAGTATTCTTTTCATTATTGTAAACAACAGAACAACAATAATTCAGCTGATTATGTGTTCTGGTCTACGATAAGTTTTTTGGGCAGTGCCACTGCTTCATAGACCAGAACACATACTAATCGGCTGAATTATTGTTGTTCTGTAGTTCACAATAATGAAAAGAATACTGTTTTATTGCCGCGAACGAAAAATCGCTGAACAAAAATAGCTCAGTTTAGCTACAAAATGTAAAAATCTGTGAAAATTTTGAATTTTCCGCCACGTTGCTATCGTCCACCCTTAACCGATCATGATGATGAAGAAATACCAGCAGAAGTATTAGAAGTTGATTTTTGGTTTTGTTAAGTTTATGGTTTTCACAAACGCCGTATTGTTCCAGTAGACTCGGAGAACTTCGCTCGCTTCTCTCGCTCGTTCAATTATTCCGTTTCGGATCCAGATTGAACGCAGGTTGGACGTAACTCAACGCGGGATTTTTTTGTAACTAAATATTGAAATGAAAACATATTATGTATACTGCGTGTTATTCACTAGGTAAGTAAAAAAAAAATTGTCATCGAGTATTTATCATCAATTTTATTAGTTTAAAGTGCATGAAATCCCTAATATAAAATAGTCTGTAATTTTGGCATGAATGAATAGGGCTTGGCAATTTTTTTGCAGCCAAGGGCCACATAGAGCCAAAATGGCATAAAAGCGGACCGTACCTGAAACTATAGGTAGGTACTTACCATACCCTATAATTATTTTACCCATAGTATATTCAGAGTGAGATGAGCGCGCGTCAGAAAATTTCAGTCTCAATCATACAAAATAATTTCAATCAGTTGAAAATTTCTCAATCGACTAGGCATCAAAAAGTTACAATTTAGGCAATGTCACAAAAAGTCACAACGAGGGCTCAAAAGTTACAATATTTGTGATTAGACAAAGTGGCAACACCAAAAAATCCGCCGAGCCGATGCGCCGATCCGCCCCGATGCGCTTAGATGGACGCACCCCAACGTTGCGTTGCGTTGCGGCCCGGCCCGGCCCGCCCCGATCCGCCTCATATGGACGCTAGGCTTTAGCAATATGTCAGACGGATGATATATTTAATTATCGGATAATTTCTTTTTGTTTTTTCTAAAGCACTAACCCGTGCTAGGGAATACTTCAAGTCCTGTCCCGAGTGTTTTTTTTCAACTTATTATAAATGTTTATCGGATAATTTATTTATTTATTTACGTCTGAAACTATTATAAGGAAGTATACTGTTGCCTATCGCGGCATTGCCTCGCGGGTCTAGGTCAGGGTTTCTAAACCTTTTTGTAGCGGCCACTTTGAAAACTTAGAAAATTACACGGACCTCTTTGTTTTAAAGATTTCTAGGAGAAGAAAATAAGGCCCCCCAAATACCACTTTTATCTTTAACCTATCTTTAATACAATGGAGAAAGGACATACGTCTGGCTGGCCACGGCGGCGGCGCGGCATCGCGAGGGTCTCAGCTAAATGACTAAGGTTCGGAGACCGAAACTAGTCGGCTACACCGACATAAATACACGTATGTTTAACCGTCTACGAAATACAAAAAGAACATAAGAAAACAAAAATCTTCATACCATTGTAAGTCGCTTCGCTTGCTTACTGAAACTGGGGTCCATAGACTTTGCTTCGGGTCTTTTGCCCCACCAGCCCACCTATCATAGACCTACTCTATCTTAGTTTAGTATTAGTTTTTTTTTAAATTCATTTATATTTAACCTATCTACCGAAATTCAAAATATGTGGTTTGAAACGTTTTTAAATAATGGATTGTTGATTCATAACGGAGAGGAGATACAAAGAGAGAGGGAGAGCAGATAGATAGAGATAGATAGATAGATAATAATTTATTGTACACCAGAAAAAATATTTACAAGAATTTTCTTAACCTAAAAGTACAGATGGATGGCGGTCTTATCGCTAAAAGCGATCTCTAAAAGATACCATTAGCAGCTTTATTTTAATTTAGAATCCACAAGTCTACCTCATGCTTGCCTACAACCGCAAATTCGTAATAGGTAAGTTTCCGTCCAAGCAAAATATCTGATGCAGATAAATTCGAAAACCTGTTCTGCATTGCGACAGGTTTTTTTTCACACACTCTATTAGTTACTGTGACGTGTACACCTTGATATTGAGACAATTACCTACTTCTAGTGTACATAAGGTCGAACGGGCAAGGTTATTTATTTTATAATAATAACTGATAGGTATGTTATGTACTTCCGGATGTAAGAGTAGAGTAGTGTAGATATACAGGAATTGATGCATATACAGGGCAATGTTTATACATACTCGTATAGCTTTATTCCTGAAACACGTCAACTTTATAATGTTATTTTCATAGTCGTCGACTCAAGATCGAACTCAAGTAGGTGATCTCAGAAAAGTCAAATGCTAATGTCAAGCCTTGACTAGTGTCAATGTCAGTTAATAACACCGTAAAGTTCTACGACTTTTTTTTGTATGGAGAAAAAAGCGCATTTATACCAAAGTCGTAGAACAAAAATTGTTGGAAATCACACCAAAATGTTGTCTAACCTCCTCTTGGATTTCTGTATAAATACAGGGTGCACTCTTAATCGATAGCGAAACTTTAAGTAGGCTGTATACTGATCACTACAAACAACTTGTACTAGGTGGCGAAAAAAATAGAGCGGAAAAAATATCAGCTGTTTCATACATTTGGCGCAGTACTGAGTCGACCTTTTGTATGGAACAGCAGATTTATTTTTCGCTCCATTTTTTTCGCCTCCTTGTTTGTTGTGATCAGTAGACAGCCTACTTAAAGTTCCGCTATTGACTTAGAGTGCACCCTGTAGATACAATGTTTGTAGAGCGGTCTTATTAACGGCCTAATATATTCACGAATTTCGCTTGCAACGTTTTTTCCTTGTGTTGTTTCCACCCACCATGGCAGCAGCTAATGAAAATAAATGCGTTCCCTCGCTCGGATGGGCAATCACGCGTTATCAATCGAAAAAAAACAACTAAGTAGGTATGCAAATATGCAATATATCATGTGGCTGTCGAAACTAAATTAAGGCGCTGGGCATAGTGAATTAGCGCGCGCGCAAAAAAAAATGCACAAAAACGATTCCTGTATCAAATACCCTAAAAAAATCGAAAATGTTCACATATCAAACCCTAGAATTAGGTGAGAGCTATCTAAAACAGCCAGCGGGGTTACCCTTGACGCTATTGCGATTCAATTGAAAAAGTTTAAAAATTAATTTCTCTTTGAATTCGCATAGTAATGCTTTGATTTTAAATACTTGGTAATGTTTATTCAAAGGTAAGGCTGTTTTATTCAATAAAAACACAAAATGCGTCTTAATTTGTAAAATATTAAATTTTGTAAATTGCGCCATATTGCGGCCGCATTGGAAACATGCGTCAAGGGTAGAGGGGCTGGTTTGTGTTGATACCCATAACAGATTGCAAGATATTTTGTTTGAAAAAAAGTGCGCCGCCTATTTTTTTTCATCAAAAATATCTTCAAAACCTTTATGAATGTCAACACGAAACTGGCTGTTTTAGATAGGTCTCACCTAATTCTAGGGTTTGATATGTGAAAATATTCGATTTGTTTAGTGTATTTGATACAGGACTCGATTTTGTGCATTTTTCTTGGCGCGCGGGCTATTCACTATGCACCGCGCCTTAATTGCTGATCTAGGATTACCTAGATCTGCAATGAAGAATACCATCAACTTTTGATTTTTACCTTACCATACACTCTATTAAAAATGGAAACATTGGGTGAAAAAATTTTTTTGATACGTCTTATAGTTCTCGAGATATTTAATTTTAAACTAGCTGTGCGACGGGCGCGCGGTCGTCAGCTGCTGTGACGTCACAACTCAACACGCACCCGACACGTACACCGTAACACTCATTCAAAGGGCTGTATCTTTGGAACCGTACTAGGTAGCCAGTTGAAATTTTCAGAGATTATGTTTTATTATAGTTGATTACCAAAGACATAATAAAAATAAAAAAATATAAAAAAATAAGAGGGGTCCCCATACAAAAAACGTTGTTTTATACTTTTTGCTCTATACTATAAGAAACGGTAAGACATACAAGCAACAAACTTGGTATGAATATAGGGCTTACTCCATAGTATAACAAAATAATATAAAAACCGGCCAAGTGCGAGTCGAACTCGCGCTCGAAGGGTTCCGTAAGAACGGCAAAAAAATCACGTTTGTTGTATGGGAGCCCCCTTAAATGTTTGTTTTATTCTGTTTTTTAGTATTTGTTTTTATAGCGGCAATAGAAATACATCATCTGTGAAAATTTCAACTATCTAACTATCACGGTTCATGAGATACAGCCGTGACAGACGGACGGACAGACGGACAGACAGACGGACAGACGGACGGATAGCGGAGTCTTAGTAATAGGGTCTCTTGTGGAACCCTTCGGTTATGAAACCCTAAAAACGGTCAAGCGCGACTCGGACTCACGCGCCGAGGGTCCGTATAACCAGTTTTATTTTATTGTATGGCGGTAGGGAACTCTCAGTGCGCGAGTTCTACTCGCACTTGGCCAGTTTTTTTGTGTGTTTAGTCAGGTCATTTTTCATTTTTCAAAGCCGTCATCCATAGCTAAGTAAGAATATATTATTTAAAGTACAGTCGGCCACACGCTAGGATACCCCTTTTTGTTCGATTAGCGCCCTTATGCCGCGCGTGGTAAGAGCTGCCATGGGGTATCTGTGACTGTGGCCGACCGTACAAACCCGTGCTAGGGAATATTTTAAACAGAGCTTGCGACTTTAAAACCTGTCCCTAGCGAATTTTTTATGTTATAAATAAGTAATATTATATTAAAACACTACTGTAACACTGACTAAACACACAAAAAAAACTGGCCAAGTGCGATTCGAACTCGCGCACTGAGAGTTTCGTACCACCATACAATAAACAAAACTGGTTATACGGACCCTCGGCGCGTGAGTCCGAGTTGTGCTTGACCTTTTTTTATATTTTTTTGTTATACTGTGGAGTAAGTCCTATAATCACACCAAGTTTGATGCTTGTATGTCTTACCGTTTTTTATATAGAGCAAAAAGTATAAAACAACGTTTTTTGTATGGGGACCCCTCTTATATTTTAATATTTTTTTGTTTTTATTATTTCTTGGGTAATCCACCATAATAAAACATAATCTCTGAAAATTTCAACTGGCTACCTAGTACGGTTCCAAAGATACAGCCGTTTGAATGAGTGTTACGATGTATTTGTCGGGTGTGTGTGGAGTTGTGTGTGACGTCACGCGAGTTTGCCGCGCTCGCGCGAAAAACTCTAAAAGGACGGAAACTAAAACCGTCGTAACTTTAAAACTACTGGCTCGATTTGAATGAAACAAAAACAGGTGTATTTCTAAATGTTTAGGCTACACGGTCATAAAGTTTCAAGTGATTTAACAGACCCACGGACATTCTTCATTAATCTCATTAGAGATGATTTATCCAGCGTCAGTGGCACCCTCACTCACACTGGATGGTTGAAGTCAGCCCCTCTAACCTTGACGCAATATTTGCAAAACCACTCGCTGAGAAGGAAAACATCGTGAGAAAACCCGCGTAGTTGGCTCCACACGTATTGACTGGTCTTTCCTGTGGGTTAGGCCGTAGGATGGTATAGGTGCTGGGCAAGCTAGGTACTCAATCTAAAACAATGTCCCAGGCACTGCAGCGCCGAGTGGTCTCGTCACCCATCTAGTAGTGTGAGTGAAGTTACACTGGACGCTCTATGAATCGTCTCATTACGTAGATGCAAAGGCCGACGGTAAGTGCATTAAAAGTTTAGTTACAAATAGTAACATTGTCGTCGGTTAATAAAGTAACTTAACATTGTTAAAGAAAGCTCCCAGAAGTGTTAAAAAAACGCAACATATATCGTAAACAAGGAAAGTTGATTGGCCACATGACTTTTACTTTTGGACAGTTCCAGTTCGGAATTCGGATTAATTCGGACATTTCAAATTTGGAACGCATTCCGATATAATTAAAAAGAAAATAATTATCTTGTGTGCTTTAAGCTAAAAAGGGTTCCGTTTTTTAAACTTTTAAAAAGGTTATTTAAATAGTTTGACTTATATTATAACTACTACTCAGCAGGTGCAGGCCTATGACTTTAAATTATTTCAAAGTTACGTATATTGGTGTAGTAGCAATACTACGCTGACTGTGAAGGAAAACACCGTGAGGAAACCTGGGAAGAAATGCAATAAGAAAGTCTTATTAAAAATGTAAGGTTTAGAAGTAACGAAGAGTGAATTATGTCAACTTATAATACTTTTCACTAAGTTTGCCAAGAACGGATTGCTTTTAGATTGTCCTATAAATTATACAATGTGCGTACCTACATATTCGAACAGCAAGGCCCAAATACAATAAAAAAATATAAAATTTAAGTATTGAACTGATACATAAACTATTAATATTCGACTGATTTAGAATACATAGGTCAATGTCCAATTGACCTAAATAAAGAGACTAGGCGAATATAAATCGTACGTCACTAAAATCTGAAGAATTTGCATAAAAAGTACTTATGAATCAATTACGGAAATGATGCAAAAGTTGTTGCTGTTTACATAAGCTCATTTGTCAAAATAATTTTCTATTAATAACAAATACCTAATTAGCGTAGGTGGCATTCTAACACACGCTTTTTTGTGCATATAGTTAAACATATTTTATGTTATCGGTATAGTTAGGTATATATTGGTACCGGTATCGGATTGGATGTCGGTTACAGTTCAAAAGGTAACATATATGTAAGCAATTAAACTTATCTGCAATCGTTCACGGAACCCCAAAAGGTTAAAGCGGTTGCTATGCGACCATGGCACTCAGAAAACTAGTTCTCAAGTTTATTCTTATCAAAGAGCATATAATACAATTCTTATTGTGTTCTTATAGTCACAATAATAACTAATTTATTCTATGGATCGAAATTAAAGCAACAATTTCTTGCTGCCGTAATATTAATAGATTTTGAGAAATATATCCTGTAGTAGCATATTAATTAATACGTAACTATACTGCGTACAACTATATAATTAAGGCGTATTATGTATTGTGCGCGGCGTAAGTGCGAATACAGTCATTTAAAAAAAAAAACCTTGCATATAAGTACCTAACTATAGATTTATTTAAAAACGTTTTTGTTTTACGATTATATTATTACATTAAAAAAACTAATGCCTTTGCATCTACGTAATGAGATGATTTATACAGCACCTTCACTCACAACACGGCGCTGTAGTGCCTGGGCTATTGTTTTTGGATGGTGTAGGTTTGCCCAGCACCTATACCATCCTGACATTATTAAGTACATAATTATAATTGTACGTTGTACGATACTGAATATTATTTATTTAACATATATTTAAGAACCCTAACAGTGAGGTAGGTACCAAATGTCCTTGCTTAGCAAAAGTGAACGCATGTCCTTAAAACTTGATCTGTGTTCTGATCTGAATAATAGTGGAACCCAATTTTAACTGATCACAATTATGTACCTATAATACAAGGTGTTACAAAAGGAACTCTTTTTACAGGGTAGGTAATACGGCTATTGCACCCGGTGATAGGGATCACATCCCAAATATTATTTTTGCTGTGACGTTCAGTTGATTATTTAATTAATAAAATATGAATGCTGTGGCGGGATAATTGTGTTTTGAAAATATTGTTTTCATTGAATTTCACAATGTTTTAACAACCCAAACATTTGCACGTTGCATTATTGCATATAAATGATTAGCGATATTAAAAAGTTTTTTTTTCCATAAAAAATGTACGGGGAAAGTTTTTGTACATTTCTGACATTTCTAGTACTCAAGCCTCAGTTGGCTCCTTGAAGTCTTTTGATCTCTACATAAAAGAGGATCGATTGGCACCAAAAACAGCATTTTTTTTCGCTGATCGTACAATTTTTCCAAAATCTTTGAATGCAGTATCAAAATATCTCAAAAAGCTATGGAAGGTCTACTAAGAAGGAAGGTCTACCCTTACTGCCCCGTCTCAAAAATCCACCCTGTATAAGTAGTTAGTTGATAGTTCTGTTACTTTTATAAATTCCAGCAAGCGTAGCATAAGGATGGGTAAGGCAGTACATAAGGGGGATAAAACCATGTGCATAATTTTTTTTTGTTTGACTTAGAGTGGGTGCTCCATCCAATTTTTGTGCTACGCTTGCAGACCCTGATCAGCTCAGAAAAAGGCGCGAAAACAAAATGATACATGTCTGCTGAAAAAAATATGTTCATACCTTTTTATATAAATAGGGTAATAAAAGTATGAAAATATTGAATATGCAATATAACGTTTCAATAAAATGGTGATGGGCAAAAAGTAAAACAAAATATTATGCATGAAAATACTTAGTACTACAAAATGTACGACCAAACATCTAGGAAAAACGAACAATAAATGAAGCTAATGTTACATAGTTTCTTGTTTACTTTTGTTTATAGCTTTAAATATTTCTAAGCGGGTTCCCTTATTTATGTGTTTCACGTGAAGCACTCAATAAATTCGCAAGAAATGTATTCGTATATTATTCCTTAAATAGTTTTCGAAAATAATTTACTTACATGGGTGGCACTCCCAACTTACTGATCCAAACTTTTAGTAAGTAGATAACAAAACAGAATCGCACGTTGAAACAAAATAATAGTAAAAAACATAAACAAAACAAAAACTCGAAACAATGAATTGTACTCCTGCAATCCGTGTAAAAATTCGAACGCTTTCAAAATAAAATCTCAGACAAAAACTTACTGGCAGGTTGTCACTGAAAGAAGGTTTTAGAAAAATAAACTAAATAACTATTTTTAAAGGAAACTAAAGTTGGGAAACGCTCACACGCCTCCCTAGTTGATGGCTGACTAAAAGCGGTTGAACGCAACAGATGAATTTACCTTTTAAATGACAACTTCAAGCATGCGCGGAACTCGAAATCGATATTGCCTGGGCTCGTGTGACTTTTCCTCCCATCCAATCAAAATTGAGCCTTATTTCCACACTTTAACGACTCTACAAACGGCACGGTTATGTTCGCTGAACTGTACAGTAAACCAAACGGGTTTCCAATTGAGCTCGACGAATATGAGACGTATTTATAGGAACTTAAAGTCGATTTGTCAAGAAAAAGAGGTAGGTCCACGGGTTTTCCATTAGCTTGTGCCAATGTGACACTTATTTCTTCCGTCGTAGAGACATAGGACTTGTCAACTTAGGTCTGTAAAGCAGTCTCAAGTGTATCAATGGAATTTCTTGTTTTAAGGATAAATTGTGATTTATCGTCCTTGTAGGGGGTTTTCTGACCATTGTTTACATACTTCGTAATTGTCCTTCGTTCCTTATATAATATGTATCTTTTATATTGGGGAAAAATCACTTCGGCTTTGACTCGACATCGTTAGAAGAGGCAATGTAAAGTTATTGAAGTGTTAAAATGTGAAATCGACTTCAACTGTGCATGTGATTAACAGCATCAATATTTTAATGTATTTATTACACCATGGTTACTTAATTTAAAAAATTTCCAGGCACTGCAGCGCCCGAGTGGTCACTTCACCCAGTGTGAGTGTATGTGAAGGTGCCACTGGACATTGTATAAATCCTCTCATTACCTACGTAGATGAAAAGGCCTAAGCTTACTATAAACACAATTTCAGGAGAACATAGTATACGCAATTATAGGTGCCAAAATATTTCTATTCTTGGTAAATCAATAAAAAATCCAAAGAAAACTTAATAAAGTTTGATATTTCGCGCCTTTTCAGACGTATTTTTCCACCGCACAACTCGAAAAGAATAGCCAATTTCTTTTCGCGGCAATAAAACATTCTTGAATCAGCTTTTGTGCGGTTTCCCACTTTGTTTTCTTGACTGACTTCATAAAAAGGAGGTTATGAATTCGACCCGTATGTATGTATGTTATCTTGATGTTGAGTAAAGTTAATCTATGCGGGCTTCTAAACAGGTGCGCCCAGGGTGTGCCAATTTACATAACTGCATGTTTGTTATTGTTTTTCCCCGTAACTAGAAACTGTATTTTACTGTATGCATTATTTTTTTAAATTAGATTAGGTAAATATCTTTTAACCAAGGTATGTAGCAGCGTAAGTTTTATCAAAATCGGTTCAGTAGTTTATAAAATATGAGCTATTCACCAATGATATGATTTGTTCTATTGCTTAATTTAAGCACAAACAATGGTGAAGCAACTCTAACATCTCAACTTTTTAAAGAGTTTTTTTTTAAAGTTTATTGAAACACAATTATTCAGAGAAAAGTATTTACATGACAACCGCTGAAAACTATTATAGGTTATGTGCGGTATGGTTGAGTTATCTGACTTTAAGCTTATTTAAAAATACAGCACGTTTTATTGCTTTAGGAAAAACAAACAGTTATTAGGTTACTTCGGTGTTTTAGAAAAGTCGATTTTTATTTTACTTTCCAACAATTTTCTTTAATTAAGGTTTTTCTATGAGGAAATTTTTACGTAGGCAAACCACGTGACCGTTAATGAGGTTCCATTGTGTCCTCCAAGAAGAGCCCATAATAATAACACAACGTGCAAGCTGTGAAGGAAAACATCAAAAAATTCTAAAATTATATCTTGGGAGCTGGATCGACTTATTTTGTCATACAAGGCTAGGAGCTAAAAAAATACACTTTCTAGGCTATAAAAAACCGGCCAAATGCGAGTGGGACACGCGCACCGTGGGTTCCGTACCTCTATTCTATGCATTTATTTGAAAGAAAAAATAAAAAGAGGTAAGCTGTATACAGCGCCATCTAGAGTTGAGGTTTGGAACTTATTAGGAGGGAGCTAGGCTGCATAGAGCGACATCTAGAGTTGAGGTTTGGAACTAATACATATACAGAGCGCTAGTTTCTATGTCGTGTTGCAACATCCCCCCATTTCTTGTATCCTAATTTTGTCGTATCGTTTGATACCGTTAACTTAGTTACTGTTAGAAGCTTGATTTTTTAGGCTCCAAGGGGCTGTATAGGACAGGGCAATTTTTAAATAGTTTTTAACCTCAGACACGTCAACTTCTAAATGCGATTTCCAACAAATTTTCTTCAGATGATGCAGAAACCTAAGTATTTCCATCCAATAAGTATAACATAGAGTTGCAATACATTTTACATTATTGAATGGCAAATCTTAGTTAAAACCTGATCGGGAAAAATAAGTGTGCTGGTTTGTGATGTATTTTCCCATACATTTAAGTGCAAGTTATCCGCAGAAGTCGGCGTAGCTACATCCATGGCAACCGTTATGAACAGTCGGCCACAGTCTAGTCTAGTAGCTCTTACCACGCGTAGCATAAGGGCGCCAATCGAACAGCCCCTCTACCCTTGACGCATGTTTTTCAATATGGCGGTATTTACAAAATTAGGTATTTGTATATTTCACGAATTAAAACTCATTTTATATTGGTATTGCACAAAATAGTATTGAATAAACATTACGAAGTATATAAAATCAAAGGATGACTATGCGATGTAGAAGAGAAATTAATTTTAAAACTTTGTAAATATGAACGCAATGGCGTAAAGGGTAACCCCCCAGAAAGGGGTATAGGAGGAGCGGGTGATCATGCTCCTCACTATAAAGGGAAATTTCCCGCCAAGCAGATGTTATGCTTGGGGACTGGTCGGGTCCATCTGAACATAGTTGGACGTTCTACAGGGTGTTGTTTTTGTCAGTGACACCCGACTCAGGGACGATAGTTTGAGTAACTCTTGAAACTAAAAATAAGTTAATATTTTTTCAAAATTTTTTTTTTACACATATTACTTTGTCCAAGTTTTTCTATAATCCCACCCAAAACATTGAAAATGTGAAAATTTTGGATCCAAGTTCATTGCGTGGTTACTGATTTCACCGACAAAAGAATTGAGATCTAAATGGGTGCCAAGTTCTTTAGGTAATCCTGAAATTGACTTGTTAAATTTCAACAGTCGAATTATTTACACAAACCAGAAAATTTAGAATAATTAGCAGCTCAAGAAATGACGCGGCTAGTTTTAACATAATATATTTTTTTTTATGTATTTGCCTGCAAAAACTAGCCGCGTCATATCTTGAGGTTCTATTAATTCAAAATTTTCTGGTTTGTGTAAATAATTCGACTGTTGAAATTTAACAAGTCAATTTCAGGATTACCTAAAGAACTTGGCACCCATTTAGATCTCAATTCTTTTGTCGGTGAAATCAGTAACCACGCAATGAACTTAGCTCCAAAATTTTCACATTTTCAATGTTTTGGGTGGGATATCATAGCTTTTTGTGAAGAAATAAATATTATTAAAATTAATCGGGGCGGTATAACGTTCGCAGGCGGTTGTATTTTAATTAAGAACTTTCTTGTGCCTTAATTTGACTTGGATCTAGATTTATGAGATGCACAACGTCTAGTGATTTAACTCTAGATAGTGCAATGTAAGCCTGCCCTCTGCTAAAGCTAGTTCTTAATATTATGTAGAGAAGAGCTGTGTCAAGACTTCTTGTGATTTGTGAATAGTAATAGCATATTATGCTTAGCAAATAGGGAATTGTTACCGGTGAACATGTGCATTATGTAGTATCTGAAACGTGGTCTTGATACGTTCTAGCTCATAGCTAGTAAATTATGATTAAATTCAATAGTAATTTTAAGATCATTCTTGTTACTATCGACGTCCCATTATTTTTTTCTATTATTCCTATGGAGCCTCAAGATATCTCAAGTTACAACCTATTATCCTATTATAACAAGACATAATTAATACAAATAGAACTTCTCCTTACAAACGCACTCGTTTATACCGCACACACAGCCTCATTCCGTTCCGCGTAAGCACACGCCGCCTACCTAACACACACATAGCCGCATTCTGAGGTGTTCTAAGGTGTACATAGAGCGGTTTCATTAATTCAAGTCCTGATTTCATTCAATCAAGTTGTGACCTGTGTTTTCTATTTAAATAACTTATTGTCTTTTTTTCATGACACAGCTCCTACTTACTAGGTAGTAAATTAAGGCGCTGGGCATAGTGAATTAGCCCGCGCGCAAAAAAAATGCACAAAAACGATTCCTGTATCAAATACACTAAAAAAATCGAAAATGTTCACATATCAAACCCTAGAATTAGGTGAGAGCTATCTAAAACAGCCAGTTTTGTGTTGATACCCATAACAGATTGCAAGATATTTTGTTTGAAAAAAAGTGCGCCGCATATTTTTTTTCATCAAAAATATCTTCAAAACGTTTATGAATGTCAACACGAAACTGGCTGTTTTAGATAGGTCTCACCTAATTCTAGGGTTTGATATGTGAAAATTTTCGATTTTTTTTAGTGTATTTGATACAGGACTCGATTTTGTGCATTTTTCTTGGCGCGCGGGCTATTCACTATGTACAGCGTCTTAAGGTAGTAAATTAAAACAACGAATGAACGAAGGTGGCTATATTTAGTCAGCCTAGATCACAAGAAAGACAAGCCAATACTCCACACGTATTGGCTTGTCTTTCCTGTGATCTATGCTGACTAAGCTGTCAGGATGGTATAGTAAAGTTAGGCAAGCCTACTTCGTCTAAAAATGTCCCAGGCACTACGGCGCCGAGTGGACACTTCACCTATCTAGTGTGAGTGAAGGTGCCTCTGGTCGCTGTATAAATCTTCTCATTACGAAGTTGCAAAGACTTGCCTGCCAAATAGTTACGCTATCTCACTCGGTGCGATTTGCTATTAGAGTTTTGACAGGCTAAGTTTGAATAAAAATTGATTAATTCGCAAATATTTCAAATCGTAAAAAATCACACTTTTCGGACTTTTTCCTTTTGTTACATACAATTACCGGGCTGAGTGCCAATTTTCAACTTTCTAGGTCATCGGGAAGTGGCTTTTAGTTTTTTTTTAATGCCGATTTTTTGACATTAATATCTCGATAACCATTACATTTGTATTTATGAAATTTGACACTGTAGTTTATCTCAGGGGTCTCCATCAATGAGCCAAATTTCATGTGTTTATGTAAAATAGATAAAGAGTTATGAAGGGGTAAAAAGTTGGTCCAAATGGTTCGGGTAAATAGACACACGGTGCGTTCGCCAGTTTTTCTTGAGAACTTGGCTTGACACGCTACCGCGTGTCTAGATAACCGCGACGTGCGGCCTTCTCAAAGCGCGCGCGCGATGTGGCGCCCGACGGCGTAATAGTAAGGGAGGCCACAATTTAATTATATTTGGGTATTTTCCACAGATTTTTAAAAAATATATAATTTATTGGCTTCTGTTTCGTGTAAATATCACCCCTGAGTGAGGTGTAATTTTACAAAAAAACACCTTGTATAATACTCAGCATCATCCACTTGTACCTACTCATAAGTTGAGAACATCCATGTATTTTTTTTTAATTGTTTTCTCTATCATGTAATCTGGCATGCGAAGAATTAAGCGGGGAGCGTATCCTTAAGTGCAAGCAAACTCATATGTCATCGAACTCGTTAGTACGCGAGTACTGGCGAACTTTCCTTCTGGGTAAAAACCCGCGGATAAAGAGATAATGGGATTCACATAAACCCATAGTGTCATTACGTGACGCGTTATTGACTAAATTGTGTAACAAATACGTACCTACCTATATTGTCATAGGGATATTGTGTTGAGGACAATAGTAATAGAAAAAATGTTGTGAGGAAACCCGCGTGGATAAATTGGGAAGTTGAATGAATCATTGCATACAATACAACGTGTTACACAACATAATGACTCTTTTTACAAGGTGTAACTTACTGGTCAACAAGATGTCAACCCTGTAAAAAAGGTGTTTTTTTTTTTAAATATTTTATAACCTTAAATTGTTTTTTGTTTTTTTTTGGTATTAGCTCAAAATTAAAAGACGTTAGTTTGTGTAGGTATAAGTTGATAAAAAAATGTGAAAGTCAATGAAAACAATATTTAAAAAAGTATTTTCTTCAAATTCAACGGAATGGCATAGGACAAACATTTTTTTAGCCCTAGTTATAGAATTTTGACTTTTCTTTTAGATTTCGTAGTTGACCCCATAGTAAATGTTGTTTGTATCCATGACTTTATCGACCATCTTATGTATGGCAGGACCTTTTGATAACACCCTGTATACACACACAACCTTCCACAAGCCGCGGTCAGTAATCTAGATCGGCTAAGCAACAGTCTGCGAATTCTTACACAATATTCTATTACCTACCTACGCACTATGTAACCGGACTCTAGGTAGGGGTTACCTAAACCGCGGATTTAGATCGGGTGTAGCGCGCCGTGGGACACGTGCCCTCCTTGAAATACAATAGGAGGCCTAAAAATTTACTGGTCTCATCCGATATTGCAGCCCATTTTGCCGAAAAATATTGCAATATCTCAGCAACCCCTCGACCGATTTAGCTCATGTTCGAACTTAAAAATTATCTTTGCCTCATTTTATCTTATCTTATCTTATCAGTATGGGGCCAGGCTGAGAGCCCGGGACATTTCGACCCAGTGGGATCTTTTGTGTCATTTACCTATCTACCAAATTTCATGACGATCCGACTCAATTTACTCAAGTTATCGTCGAAGGAACAGTCATACATACATACATACATACACACATACAAACAAACATACATAGAAATACATACGAACATACAAACGCCGGATACGGATGGATTTTGGTATGGAACAGCTGATATTTTATCGAGATTTTATACTTGGTCTCATAGATGAGTTAAGCGACCCCTTTCAGTGTCACAGGACCTTTCTGAAATACCCAGGCAGTAGCGTGCTAGTAGTCACTTAACCCATAAAAGTGTGGTGGCAGTGCCACTGGACGCTCATAAATCCTCTGGTACACGATTAGATTTAAAGAGTGAAGGCTTATGTTTTTTTTTTCATATAGTAACTTATGATTTGCGATATTCACTCACATACCAAAACATGAACTTTTGGGGCTTAAGTAACGTAATGGCGTGTCGATGGCGTCCCAGTAGAAGGACGATTTCGGGTTTCCTCGTTTTTCTCCGACAACCAGCGAAGCAATCCTCTAGCTAGAATTACTCGTAGAATCAGAACATTCTTTGCTGTCTACTATAAAAACGTTAAAAGGACCGACAGTATTCATAAATCGAAATTGAAGCCGACAATTACTGGGAGCCCATTTTGGCACCATTGCGTTACAGACTCAGGCCCCTGTTTAACCAAAGGCTTCAGTCTACTGTAATTCGATTCCAAAGCTGAAAAGCTCCTGAAATACTATATTTAACGGAGGCGCCCATTGTCCACACTGATGGGGCTTACGAGCCTGTTACACTGAAAAGCTTTCAGGCTTCGAGGTTTGTGCTACAGTGTTAGGTTGGCATTAATAGTCGTCATCTCAAGCTCGAGCTCAAGTAGGTGAACTCAGAAAACAAAATCTCCGACTTTAGACCTTGGCTAACGTCAATGTCAAACTCAAGCTTGAAATTAGCCAATCCCGAGCGATTTTTTTAACCTTATAAAAAAATCTTTATATAGCCAATAGAAATTTACAATTTGGTTTTCTGAGATCACCTACTTGAAATCAAGCTCAAGTAGGTGATCTCAGACGACTATTAATGCCACTCCGGTGTCCGTCCGTCCGTGAGATACAGCCTGGTGATAACCAGGCTGTATCTCATGAACCGTGATAGACTCTTTAGCTTTAGGTGTCTTTAGCTATTTATATTCTAAATTTCATCCAAATCAGTTCAGCTGTTTCCGCATGAAAGAGTTATACATACACTCACAAACGCATTCGTGTTTATTTATAACACTAGATTATGCCCGCGACTTCTGCCGCAGAGACTTAGTTTTTTTCCCGTTATCACAATAAAAAATAGCCTTTAACACTCAGCAATAACGAAGCTTCACATTAGTGAAATAATTTTTTAAATCGGATGAGTAGTTTTGGAGATTACCCCCAACATACATATACAGGGTGTTAAAAGACCGCCAACAAAGCGGGAAACCACGTATTGTCCTCATCATAAGGAACATTTTTGCCCAAGGAACTATGCCTGGGAAATCAACGGTTTCCAAGATAATGAGGTTCAAAGTCAGACTTTTCAAAACTTTTTTTTTGCAGAAATGTATTCAGTATTAAGTTCTTAACATACCTTATCAAGAAGCCATATCAAAATTATGAATATTTCTTACAAAAAACGACAGTAAAATTGCAACCCGCAATGTATTCTAAACATCGGCACTTCAAGCTTATGTAACATAATCTTATACCTACGCTTGCGCAATATGACTTCTGTGCGTTACACGTCCATTGTGTGATAAAATATTTTTCAAAATTATAACCTAAAAAACAAAAATCATTTCCCAGCAATAATTTATCGAAAAAGTACTTTGTTTTGATGTCTAGTATGCGTGGCTTTCGGGTCTGTTGGCGGTCTTTTAACACCCTGTATACAAGGTGTTACAAAAGATGCTAACTCTTTTTACAGGGTCATGTTACCTAATGATAGGGATCACAACCAAAATACTTTTTTAGCTCTATGACGTTCCGTTGATTTTTAAATAATTAAAATGTAAGCGCTGTGACGGGAGAAAAGTATTTTTAAAATACTGTTTCCATAGAATTTTACTATGTTTTAACAGCCTGAAGCTATTAAAATACAACTAAGCAAACAACCATATTTTTTAATTGGAGCTAAATCCAAAAACAAAAAAGTTTTGAAAATTTTACAATTTTGAGGTTATAAAAAAAAGTTGTGTTTTTCAACTTTTTTTTTGCAGATTTGTCATTATGTTGACCAGCAGGTTACACCCTGTAAAAAGAGTTAGTATCTTTTGTAACACGTTGTATACATACACACAAACTTTTCCTATTTATAATATTAGTGTAGATTGTTTTTTTTTTAAATAACTGGGGAAGGAAGTCAATTAGCCAATGCACTAGTTAGCGCAGTGTTAATGTAAACGAAGCAGATCGGCCTTCGTAGGAACTAGAGCGTGGGCCTAACGAGTCGAGACGTTCGGCAACTGTTCCCACAGAACAGTGGGACCACGCGGAATGGGACGAGTTACTACGGAACAGTATTTGTGTAATATTCCATTAAACAAGCAAAAAAAATACAACGATTAAGAAAACGCCCCTAAAAACATGGTTTAAAATGTGGGCAAAAAGTTACTAGGTATGCTCCAAGTAGGAATTAAAAGCAAAATTACGGGAAAATTACGAATTGATTTGTAGAATCAAGAGAAATGTGTGAAATATGATAAGAAAACTGTGTAAAAATTTGGTCACTAATTATTCAATTCAATTCAATTCAAAGCATTTATTTCGAAATATTAACACTTCCATAGATTACAAACTAATAAACAGATAAAAATTAAATAAATTAAAACATCACAATTTGTACAATAAAAAGTAAGGCAGTTCATAATCTTAGAGTTACATAAATTAAAAATTAAAATTAAAAAGTAATAAATTAAAATGGTATGGTATCTCAGAAAAAAAAATATTAAAAGTCCAATCAATAATGTAAGTATTCAATCAAACAATCAATTCAATCGAACAGTTATAGTTTTAAAATTCAAGATTATTCAACAATTAAAAAATCAAATATTGCAAGAATCACCGCGCAAAAAAATCGATCATAGAACCTTACAAAAAGTTAGTCCGCTATCTGAACGATAAAATACATTACAAGGTCCGAGTGGGGCCAGATCTCTTGGGACGAGCTACTCAGGGTCCGTAGGACCAAGAAGTTTGTATTCTATGGAAACGATAAAAAAACGAATCAAGGTGAGGGACCGGTCCGAGAGTGGGGCGAGATCTCTTGGGACGAGCTACGGACCATCTCCACCTAACTAACCAGAAAAACGACTGAATCATCGCGTAACCTTAGACCTTCTGTGGGGAATGTGCTAATTACTTGTAGAATGTTTTAATCGGTAGGCCTTTACACGACACGATACAGATCGAACTTGGGCCTTAGCCTGTAACGGAATGGTGCCAAAATGGGCTCCCGGTTGACGGCTTCAATTACGATTTGTTAATGATATCGGTCATTTTAATGTTTTTGTACTACATCAAAAATATTCTTATTCTAATTCTAAAGGATTAGTTCTTTGGATGTAGGAGAAAAACGAGGAAACCCCGGTTTTGTCCTTCTGTTGGGACGCCATCGACACGCCATTGCGTTACAGGCTAAGGCCCCTGGGGGCTAATTCTCGGGAATCTCGCATTCGACACATCTCGAAGAAAATTCTCATTTTGCGGCAAATGTCACTATTCTCACAAAGTCATTCTCTGCGATTTCTGCGATATGTTTGCCGTTTTCGCTCGACATGACTCGAGTGGTCGGGAGCAGTCGAGATCGAAATCACATGAAATTTTTCCATCGAGATGTGTCGAATGCGAGATTCCAAGAAAAATCAAGGAGCATTTTTGGACTGATTCTCACTACAACTATTTATTTTCGAAACTGATCGAATAGTGGTGGTTTTTAGGCAAGATTAATGGGTTATTCCTTCAGGGCCCAATTCCTTGACGTACCCTTTCTTACTCAAGGGTCCCACTTTCATTTAAAAAAATAAAAAACCGGCCATGTGCTAGTCGGTCTCCCGCACGAAGGGTTCCGTACCATTAGTTCGATAGTAATAAATCATAACCGATAGGCCGTGCTTGACGCGTCCTTTTATTATTCTACATATTCTACAATAGTTCAAATTAAGGCACCGTGCATAGTTAATAGGCCGCGCGCAAAGAAAAATGCACAAAATCGATTCCTGTATCAAATACATTACACAAATCGAAAATGTTCACATATCAAACACTAGAATTAGGTGAGAGCTATCCAAAACAGCCAGTTTCGTGTTGACATTCATAAACGTTTGAAAATATTTTCGCCGAAAAAGAATAGGCGGTCGGTGCACTTTTTTTCAGCTAAAATAATCTTTTATGGATATCAACATGAAACTGGCTGTGTTCGATAGCTCTCACCTAATTCTAGTGTTTGATATGTGAACATTTTAGATTTGTTTAATGTATTTGATACAGGAATCGATTAGGTGCATTTTTATTTGCGCGCGGGCACTATTTGCACTATACAGGGCGTCCCACGGCTATGCCACATGGAGGGAAAGTACCTTAAATATTGTAGATGGAACATTTTACGGAAAGAAGACATTATTTTAATTTTAAAAAACAATTTAAACTGCATTCATAGATATTGAAATAATTAAATGGTTGAACCGGGAATCGAACCCGTTACATGAGAAAAATTATTACCCTGTAGTTTTATCATACCGATCGAAGCTTCATGATAAGGATTATTTTTTGCTTAATAACATAGTGTCAGACATAAAAGGAAGACCATGAATTTTAACATTTACCTAGTAGTATGCAACAAGTCGAGCCGTATCCTGAGCCGAAAGACGCGTAAAATTTTGTCCATCGCAATGCGGCTGGCTGATTATAAAGAAGTTTCATTTTCATACTTTTAATCTTTTGTTACTGAGATTTTCATTGATAAAGTGATTAATGTTGTATTAAAAATGTTAAAATTCATGGTCTTCCTTTTATTTCTGACACTATGTTATTAAGCAAAAAATAATCCTTGTGATTAAGCCTTTCGATCGGTATGATAAAACTACAGTCTTCTTTCAGTAAAATGTTCCATCTATATTCAAGGTACTTTCCCTCCATGTGGCATAGAAGTGGGACGCCCTGTATATGCACGGCGCCTTAATTGCATAATAATGGAAATGATCCGTTACGTAAGATAGTTTTATAATTTTATTAGCGCTTATATATCAGCACTAATTACCTACTTATCTTCGGGCTTTTTCTGATATCAGAGTAAATTCGGTATACCTAACGGAACTTCTTCGTCTTCAATGTTGTTACCTAACAATGTTATTTTTACGTATTTTTTGCCTTTTATCAACGTCACCTCAAGAGAGAAGATAGCCTTCCTGACTTATGTTACTACAGGGTGCACTCTAAGTCGATAGCGGAACTTTAAGTAGGCTGTCTACTGACTGATCACTCACTACAACAACTTGTACCAGGTGGCGAAAAAAAAGGAGCGAAAAAATAAAACTGCTGTTTCATACATTTGGCGCAGTACTAAGTCGACCTTTTTTATATGGAGCAGCAATTTTATTTTTTCGCTCCATTATTTTCGTCACCTGGTACAAGTTGTTGTAGTGATCAGTAGACAGCCTACTTAAAATTCCGCTATCGTCTTAGAGTGCACCCTGTAGTGTCAATAAATGGTGCTCCACGATGTTCCACGTGTTCAAGACATTGGTTAAGTAGGTAGAAGATGGTTTTAGTTGCAAAGTCGCCCGTAACGCCTTTGCGTAACGCGCGCTCTTATTCCCTTGAATAAGAGCGCGCGTGCACTGGTTGATGTGCTGTCAACACAGTGATTTTTCACAACTTTAAAAAAATACTTTTGGGTTGTTAGAAAGTAAGATTAAAGCCTTCGATAAATTAATAAACGCAATGAGGAAAAAAATAACTGGTATTTAAATTATTTGCGGCTCGTCTTTCAAGTTTCAGTTTGATTGATCTTTACGAAATAATTAGGTACTCGGTATCTTTAGGACGGGAAAATGATTGAAGATAGTTCAACCCATAAAATCGACTAAATTATTGACATAATATTCAGGGTTCCAATAAATTCTGGAAGATCAATCGCAAACGCATGCATGACACAAACATAAAATATACATAGATAAGTAGATAGGTACTAATAATGTTAAACCTGTATGCTTTTTGAAACTTTCGTGGTTTTTAGACATAATTATTGTAAGAAAACGTGATTCTTACCACGATTATCGTGATAATCGTGGTAAGAATCCCGTTTTCTTACAATAACTAATTTTAAACCTATTGTAGGTACGAGTACCTTTTGAAAATCAAGGTAATTCCAATTCCAAAATTCAAAATTCACCACAGATTAGACGCTAAAAATACAGCCATAAAAAATAAAATAAAAGAAAACACTCACCATTTTCTCCTTTCTTTCCGTTCTTGACAACCAGGATGCCATTGTTCTTCTCGATACTGCACTGGCTGGTTGAAACGGCTCCGGCCAACTCCTTCATTTTAAGACGAAAAAGAAACTGTTTTTATTTAAAAAAAAAATCTAATCGCGTCTGCGCTCTCGAAACGTCACTTCGACGGCGGTGCACAAAATAAATTATTTAAAACGTTGCAATGGCAGTAATTAAAACCAGTTTTTGCCAAGTAAGCGACTTAGGAAGGCCAAGGTGTACTCGATTGGAGTGAAGAGAAAAAAGTTTCAAGTGGAACAGTGCTGGCTATACAGTAAAGACACACGCCTTTAAAATTGAAGAAGAAAAAAGTCGAGTGACAGTTTTTTTTCGGGGAACGTCAATCGTGGATTGCGCTCGCTAACTGAATGACCAGCATTGTTGGACTTTAAGTTATATTTATATTGGGCGATATTCTACATTAATTATTGGTTCAACAGTCCGATATTTGATATTGTTACATAAAGTATCACTTGAGATCATTAGCTTGCCCTGGGAAAATTTACGTTATTATTAACTTTGGTTGCGAAAAAGACTTTTCGAGTCGAACTTTTCACGCGGAAAACGTTATATTAAAGTTTTGTATCGTTTTTTGTATCGAGTTTTGTATCGCTGGGTAAACAAATAATTAAAAAACAGAACTGGATAAATGATTAGAAGAAAATCAGTAATTAATAAATCAAGAAACAGAGAGTAATGTTAGTTACTCGATGTTACTTACTACCGACTCACCCTATAGAAACCAAATCGCTATCTGCTAATATATTTCTATATTTTTTAAAATATACTCGCTGAAATAATAAATAAGTGGTTTTAAATCCGAAGACATTTGTTACCCTGGTGATTCCAAACAAATTTTCAATAACATGCAAAAGTAAATTTTCACTGAAAATAAAATAAGCGGCGCGCTTTATTTCAGCGAAAATATCTTGCAATCTGCGCCCAGTAATAATGCCCAGTAGTAGTAGGCACATCTAGCGCTGCCAATCTATATCTATCTATCTATACTTATAATAAAACTCTAGCGAAGTCAATTCTGTACATTGAATATTTTTAGAAAAAAACTAGCAGGGGTTACTAAGTAAACTATACTGAATCCAAAAATGCAAAAAAAACGGTTTATGTCTGTCTGTCTGTCTGTCTGTCTGTCTGTCTGTCTGTCTGTCTGTCTGTCTGTATGAACACGATAAACGCGAACACCGCTGAATAGTTTTCAACCAAACTTAACATGGTCGTAACTCACGTTTCTGGGAGTAACTTAGGCTATCCGATGTTTTGAATACATTGCGGGTTGCAATTTTAACTTCGTTTTTTGTAAGAAATATTCAGAATTTTGATATGGCTTCTTGAGAAGGTATGTTAAGAAGGTAATACTGAACATATTTCTGCAAAAAAAAAAAAAGTCCGACTTTGAACCACATTCTTTCGAAAACCTACATTGCGGGTTGCAATTTTTAACTTGATTTTTTGTGACAAATATCCATAATTTTGATATGGCTTCTTAAGAAGGTATATTAAGAACGTGATACTGAACACATTTCTGAAAAAAATAAAAGTCTGACTTTATTATCTGGGAAACCGTTGATTTCCCAGGCATAGTTCCTTGGGCAAAAATGTTCGTTTTGATGAGGACTATACGTATACGTACCTATGCGTGGTCTCCCGCTTTGTTGGCGGTCTTTTAACACTCTGTATAATAGCACGCTACGACTTTTGGCATTTGGGGCGCATATTGTAAATGAAAAATCGGCATTTGTTTTTATTTTATTTTGGCGGAAAATGTTAGTTCTACAAGCGTAGCATAAGGCCGGGTTAGAGCGTATCTATGGGTTTAAAACAATAAATAGGTATCTCACTCTTTTGTTTGACGTAGAGCGGGATGGATAGAGCCATAGATACGCTCTAACCCAGCCTTATGATACTTGCTGGAGGGAATTGTGAGTGGTTTTCGGTGGAGGTCGGACAAAGTTCATCGATGTTAGAAATGTAGTACTGTTGCGTCGCGGTCGAAATCTTCTGGGTTTGAACCCACGCGAGGTTGAAATTTTTTTTGTGCCTTTTTTCTAAATATTTACTCTACTGAGCCCAACTTGATATTAAAAAAATATATTTTGTTTGCCGTAGAGCGGGATAGACAGAGTTATTTGCGGTAGATACGCTCTAACCCAACCTTATGCTTTGCTTGCTGGCTTAGCATGAGAACGGGTAAGACCTTATCTATGGGCTTATAACTTTATCTATCCCACTCTACGTCGAGGGAGATACATAATAAACCCCCATACTTCCCAGGCAATTCTTATGCTAAGCTTCCTGGTATCTTACACGGGCGATACCTAATCTAAACAAACATATTTAATCATAAATGTATTGTTTAGATTAGGGCACATAAAGACAGACACAAAGACAGGCACACCCTCATAAACACATAAACAGACACACACACAAAGCTATCAAACTTATGACACTCCTCTTTGTTGGTCGGGGGTTAAAAAAAACCTTCCTTTTGAGTTTTCCTCCACAGTCGAATTTAAATTAAATGTCAAATGTGTAAAAACGCATACGAAGTCGCGGGCACAACTAGTGAAAAAATAAAAAATAAATATTGTATTTCATTTTATAGATTTTTACGTGAAATTTTATTAATTAATTAAATTATTGATAATGTAACGTTCGTTAATGGTAATGATACGAGTTTAAATAATTATATAATTCAAATAATTCAATTGTAATTGTTTAAATAATTCAATTGTATAACGAATTAGTATTTATTACTGTAATACAATCAATTTAAATAAATAAATAATAATAAAATGATAATAATAATCATACTCATATCTTCTTTTTGGATGCGTTTTTTGCTAAAAGCTAAAACGCGTAACGCGAGCCTCGCGTTGAGATTTTGCAGGAGAGTTTTTGGCAAAAAACGCAAGAAGATATGACTTTTTTTTTCTATGGCGGCGCTAGTTGTGCCTACTACTGAGCTTTAATCTCTGTAAGTTGGTATATATTTTAGAACTGAATTCATTAGAGTTTCAGCATTATTGAATTTCTTATTTATGTACTTAAAAAAGTAGGTTTTCAATAATTTTCAACCTACACATCGGTTTTCAATTAACTGAGAGTTACGTAACCGTCACGTTTTCACTCAATCAGTCACGTTTTAGCGGATCGCACATTTAGTACAGTCGCCCGTAGCAGTTTAATTCGTGTAAAAGGTTACCGCTGCCTTTTTGATCCTACTTAACTATCCTATCCTACTTCCTACTTCCTATCCTACTATCCTACTTCCTACTTCCTACTAATATTATTTTCGGGAAAGTTTGTAAGTGTGGAAGGATGGATGGATGGATGAATGTTTGTTACTATTTCACGCTGAAACGGCTGAACGGATTTGGATGAAATTTGGAATAGAGATAGCTTAGACATCAGAATAACACATAAGCTACATATTATCACGCTTTTACTCTTAGGAGCAAAGTAAGGCATATATCTTTTTTCTGTAGTCCACGCGGACGAAGTTGCGGTCAAAAGCTAGTATGTTATAAAGTTCGTAATTCTGCATACAAAAACCAAATTCTTGCAATTCCTAACCCGACCCTAAAAAAAGAAAAAAACTTTAAAAAAATTGCTACGCGTTAGTGCTTTAGAAAAAAAAAGTTATAAAAAATATCCCAATTTGTTTTTTGCAATGGATTTTTTAAATTAATTTCGCTATTTTTATATTCTACAGCCTCATTAAAATGCCATACGATGAAAAATTACCATGAAATGTGGCCGTACACTCGTGTACCTAAGACTGTTTAAAAAGAGTAATTTCAACTGTGCGGCCACATTTCATGGTAATTTTTCATCGTATGGCAATTTGATGAGGCTGTAGAATATTACGATAGCGAAATTAATTTAAAAAAACATGGGATTATTTTTTTTACTTTGCGGCGGATTAGGAATTGCAAGAATTAGGTTTTTATATGCAGAATTACGTACAGTCGGCCACAGTCTCAGATACCCCTTTTTGTTCGATTGGCGCCCCTATGCCGTGCACGATAAGAGCTGCCGTGGGGTATCTGAGATTGTGGCCGACCGTACATGCTTTATAACATATCAAAAGGGCAGCCGGTAACCTTTTACACAAATTAAACTGCTACGGGCGACTGTACTAAATTGTTTTGATATTTTTTAGCGATTCGACACATTGTATGTTATTGTAAGTTTACAGCCAGAGGTCCGTGCCCTCATTACGTATTCCACTAATATTATAAATGCGAATGTTCGTGAGTGAGTGTGTATGTTTGTTACTCTTTCACACTGAAATGGCTGGACGGATTTGGATGAAATTTGGAATAGACACCATAACACACATAGGTACCTAAAGTCTGTTCGCTATCATAGTGTCACTTTGATATTTGCCGCCTTGGCGCGCGGCGGCTTTTCACAAAAGAAATTAAAGGAAGCCGACGCGGCGCAAACACGCCAGTGAATTTGGCTCGCCGCTCGTCAAAGAAGCGTCGTATTGAGAGGTTGTGCTTGTGACTTTTGACTTAGTATTTTGTATTGAGT
Organism: Zelleria hepariella; assembly: GCA_949319315.1. Classification (NCBI taxonomy): domain Eukaryota; kingdom Metazoa; phylum Arthropoda; class Insecta; order Lepidoptera; family Yponomeutidae; genus Zelleria; species Zelleria hepariella. The sequence goes on from OX439380.1 coordinate 15,404,870, forward strand.
GTCGATCGCTGCGTGTAGATAAAATGTTTTTTCGTTCGTTAGGACAGCGAGGTGCCTGAAGACGAAACTTCGAATGACCCAAAAATTAAAAGACGAAGGTTTTGTAAAACATTTAAGCAAATTCTAGTTAATGTCCATCAGCATTGTGTTGAAATGAATATGTCTGCGCCCATCACAGATACTTCAAAAATAGTAGGTATCCCAAGAACCAAGATTGCCGTCGTGTTTACCGACACTACCTAAGCGAACGGACTTTACCTACTACTTTTCCCTTTGGTTAAGACTGCACTTTATCGATATTATAGCGATACTATAGATACGATAGCGGTGGTGACTTAGTGGTAGGACATTGGACTCGGAAGCGAGAGACCCAGGTTCGATTCCCGGCGCAAGCATGTACCTATGACTGTTTCTTTTCAAAGTTACGAACAATTGTGAATTTGAAGAAGCAAAAAACCATTCGCTAACGGTGAAGGAAAAACATCGTGAGGAAACCCGAGGCCCGAGGAGACCCGTTGGCTCCACATGTATTGACTTGTCGTTCCTGTGGGCTAGGCCGACTAAGCTGCCAGTCAGGATGCTATAGGTGCTGGGCAAACCTATTCCATCTAAAAACAATGCAGCGCTGAGTGGTCTCTTCACCCATCTAGTGTGGATGAAGGGACTGGACGCCACTGGATGATGTATAAACCTCTCATTACCTAGATGCAAAGGCCTAGTTTTCGATACAAAAAAAATATGTTTGCAAGGATGAAGTCGTGGGCATAAGCTAGTCTTGCAATAAGTAAGCGGAAACCGATTCGCCTTGTCAAATTGGCACGAGAAAATTAGGGACGATTAGATCCTGATTGCTGGGCAAGCCTATACTCCATCTAAACAATATAGGCACTGCAGCGTTCGAGTGGTCACTTCACCCACCTTGTGTCAGTGGAGATGTTTCCGGGCCCTTAGCCTGTAACGCAATGGTGCCAAAATGGGCTCCCGTTTGACGGTTTCAATTACGATTTATTAACGCCGTCGGTCCAGTGTCGGTCCTTTTAATGTTTTTGTAGTACAGCGAAGAATATTATGAGTCTAAGGCCCGGTTTCTGAGTTGAGAATTTTACTAAGCACATACTTACTTACGTAACGCTCTGTCACGCTCTTTTGTGAGAAATCTGCAGAGACAGGACGATACCCATTTGCTTAGCGAATTTCTCAACTCAGAAACCGGCAGTAATTCTAAAGGATTATTTCGCTGGTTGTAGGAGAACAACGAAAAAATCCCGGTTTTGTCCTTCTACCTGGGACGCCATGGGGCTCGATAATTTTTATTTAGGTAATGAACGTTTTTTATCTTTAAACGTTTGTATGTGTAAGGTCTACCATTTTAGCGCTGCCTGCGCGGCGCGCTTTCGTGCCCCTCTACTCTCTACCACTTTTCCAGCCTCTCCTGCTCCTATTTGTTAACACGCGCCCCAAAAATATTTAAAAGTATTTCCAATTAAAAAATAAATAAATTGGAAATATACAAGGTGTTACAAAAGTACCTAACTCTTTTTGCAGGGTGTAACCTACTGGTCAACAGGATGTCAAATCTGTAAAAAAAGTTGAAAAAAACAAATTTTATTTTATAACCTCAAAATTGAAAATTTTTCATAACTTTTTTGTTTTTGTTATCGCTCAAATTTAAAAATATGTTTGTGCGTGTAGGTGCATTTACATAGCTTTGAGTTGTTAAAACATTGTGAAAGTCAATGAAAACAATATTTAAAAAATACTTTTCTGCCGCCACATTGTTCACATTTTATTAATTTAAAAATTAACGGAACGTCATAGGGCAAAAAAAAAATTGGTTGTGATCCCTATCACCGGGTGCTATTACCCTGTAAAAAGAGTTAGGTACTTTTGTAACACCTTGTATAGGTATAACGTGTTACAAAACATCCTAAGTCTTTTTACAGAGTGTAGGTAACGTACTGGTCAACAGGATATGAAATCTATAAAAAAAAAATAAAAAAAAAAATATTTTCTCATTTTTTTAATTTTTTTATATTTTTTTTTGTTTTTGGTATTAGTTCAAATTTAAAAATACGTTTATGTGTGTAGGTGCATTAGCATTGCTTTGAGTTGTTAAAACATTGTGAAAGTCAATGAACACAATATTATTATTTAAAAACATATTTTCTCCCGCCACAGCGTTCACATTTTATCTAAAAATCAACGGAACGTCATGGGGCAAAAAAAAAAAATAGGTTTTGATCCCTATCAACGGGTGCTATAAAAAGAGTAAGAATCTTTTTAGCTACCTTGTATTATTTTAGTCTGGAAAAAAAAATCCGCTTTCTCCAAAGTCATAGTAAAGTAATCTACTTGTAATCTACTTGTACAAAGTAATCTACTTGTGAAGGCTTCTAATTGGCTCTCTGTTTCTAAACTTTGTATCTATAATGTGTTTTAAAGCTGTTAGCCTTCCAACCTACTCCATCTAAAACAATGTCCCAGGCACTGCAGCGCCGAGTGGTCTCTTCACCCATCTAGCGTGAGTGAAGGTGCCACTGGACGCTGTATAGATCATCTCATTACGTAGATCCTAAGGCCTTAGTTAGCCTTCCAAAAATAAATAAATAAATGAATAAATAAATAGAACAAAAGTGGTTGGAAATCACATTTAAAAGTTGACGTGTTTTAGGAATAAATTGCCCTCTAGGTAGGTAAAGTTAGGTAGGTATGTGTCTTGCTTGTACTTTTTGCGACCACTGACATCGTCCAAAGTCAAGCTGTGACCTCAAGTGCGACACGCTCGAATAGCTCCGAATAATGTGTTGAATAATATGAAACGTATTATACTAGGTACGGTCGGCCACAGTCACAGATACCCCTTGGCAGCACTTACCGCTTGCGGCATAAGGGCGCTTTAATCCAACAAAAAAGGGTATCTAGTGTCCTGCCGAATTGACCGTGAACGTCCGAGGCGAAAAAAGTTGATATTAACCGACATCAAAAATTGCAGCACAAATTCACAAAGCATTACATAGATATTTTTATAAGGTTAAAAAATTCGCTCGGGACAGGATTTGAACCCGCAACCTTCTTGCATTCCGTGCAGGCGCTCTACCAATTCAGCTACTGAGTCAAGTACTGTCTTTGCGAATTGTCTAACCTCATTGAAACTCGTCTTACGGACGATGGGGCGCAATCTAGTGTAATAGTTTGCACTTATCTACACTACCCACCCAATGCGTTCATCATTAGTATCATTACAGACGAAATGCTCATTGGAATTTATTTGATTTTGCCACTACGTTTTTAACCACTTTTGTATTTTCTTAATCACTAACCCGTGCTAGGGATCTTTATAAAGATTTTTAATGTAGATGTTAAGTGTAGATAAGTGCAAACTATTACACTAGATGGCGCCCCATCGTCCGTAAGACGAGTTTCAATGAGGTTAGAAAATTCGCAAAGACAGTACTTGACTCGGTAGCTCAATTGGTAGAGCGCCTGCACGGAATGCAAGAAGGTTGCGGGTTCAAATCCTGTCCCGAGCGAATTTTTTAACCTTATAAAAATCTTTATAAAGATCCCTAGCACGGGTTAGTGCTTAAGAAAATACAAAAAGTCATTACATAGATTGTGCCTACAGGCGCGGCCATGGAAGAACCGGAAAACGGTTGTCAAAATTCATAATGTGCTAAGCGAAATTTGAATTTTGGTTAGGTTATGCCGATTATGTGTTCGTCTACGAAGCAGTGGCACTGCCCAAAAAACTTGTTGATGACCAGAACACACAGAACCAGAACACCAGAACAAGGCTGAATTATTGTTGTTATATTGTTTACAATAATGAAAAGAATACTATGTTATTGCCGCGAACGAAAAATCGCTGAACGTATTATTCGTAGATTCTAGGAACTAGAATCTAGGCCTTAGGTTCTAAAAAATAGTTAAGCCTAGGGATTCATATTTGACGAACCGTTTTTAGTAAAAATCGCATCCAAAAAGAAAATATGTTTTTTTCATTGGTGGCGCTAGTGGACGGGGTACCCTCCTATTAATACGATAAATACAACAATTAGGGATTTAGTAGCTCAATGCCGACTTTCTGCAAAATGTCTACTAATAAAAAAAAACATATAACTTATTATAAGAAAAAAAGAAAGAAAGAAAAACGCACACACTAAATTCACTAGCCACAACACACAGTATACACAAAGTAGGAAGTTACAAGGTAGGTGCATTTTCTTAGAATTAATTAAATTAATTAATTTATCGCACTAGCCAACTTTCTTAAATTTGAGTATCAGAGATCGCTGAATGCCGACTTTTCGATTTATTGTTATGTTTAGCATTGCTAAGCCTAAGCCGAGATCCCGGGATCGGTGGATACAACTCCGACTTTTCAAACCTTTGGACTTTCGACTTTGGTACACTCAAGTATAGAAATCAAGCTTTTCAATAAAATATTTCTTTAAATCCAGACTCTTTGGATTAATTTGATATTACAGGGGGGTTACCCTTGACGATATAGCGATCAAATTGAAAAAGTTTTAAAATTAATTTCTCTTTGAATTCGCATAGTACCTACTTTGATTTTAAATACTTTGTAATGTTTATTCAAAGGTAAGGCTGTTTAATTCAATAAAAACACAAAATGCGTCTTAATTTGTAAATTATTAAATTTTGTAAATTGCGCCACATTGCGGCCGAATTGGAAAAGTGCATAAAGGGTAGAGCAGCCCGGACCAGCCCGGTCGCAAATGAGGTACTAAGGTACTATCTAGAAATCAAGAAACAAAGTCAAAAGCGTCGCTGACCCCGGAATAAAGAACTTAAATACAATATTATAAAATTATAAACAAACGATTCACACACAGTGGGGTGGAATTAAGCCGGTTTTATCATACGTTGACCTGAGATCACTACTAGTGAAAACGTGGTTATCACTCGGTTACCTAACCATGCCATCTGCGGTTATTCACTCTTCTCATAGGGTAGTATTAATAGTCGTCTGAGATCACCTACTTGAGCTCGATCTCAAGTAGGTGAACTCAGAAAAGTCAAATGCTAATGTCAAGCCTTGGCTAATGTCAAACTTTAGTAGCTATCAGCATATTAATAGACACTATCTTGAGATTGACATTGACACTAGCCAAAGCTTGACATTAGCATTTGACTTTTCTGAGATCACCTACTTGAGTTCTTGAGTTAGTGTCAATGTCAATCTCAAGATAGTGTCTATTAATATGCTGACAGCTACTAAAGTTTGACATTAGCCAAGGCTTGACATTAGCATTTGACTTTTCTGAGATCACCTACTTGAGTTCGATCTTGAGTCGACGATTATTAATGCCACCCATAGACAATAACAATCCTAGATAAACGGTCATTATTTGTCATGCTTTCAACTTTTAACCCCTAACCTACTACTAGATAAATTGGTGAAATTAGATTGGTTGGTTTTTAACCAAATAGCGGTATCGTAAATCCTAAACACATGAACCTACCTACTTATTGCTCTTTTCTAAGGGATGTGGGAAGAAAAGGCTCATTAGGTACAGCAATAATATTAAAGTAAGAAATGGACAGTAACATACATAAAATACTTATTTCAAAACTTGTTAACAATGGCCCGTTTTCAACGCTGAATTAAAAGCACTTGAAAGCACTTGAAATCTAATAAGAAACTAATTTCAATATTTTTTATTTTGGTTCAGTAGTTTGGATTTTTCAAAGATAAAGTTTTATGACGTCACGCGACGGTCTACATACTGTTGGAAGGAACAATACATTTTAGGGCAAAAAAACAAAACTACTGGACCAAAATAAAAAAATATTTAAATTAGTTTCTCAATATTGTCTAAAGATAAGATTAAGCCGGATTTACGGACTTTCGAACAAAAAACTTTGGGTTCCGAATTGTTGTCGTAAAAAAGAGTTGTCAAGGGTTTCTTAATAAATTACAAAGTGTAAAAAAGTTTATCGGATTCAGTAGTCTGAAATTTTGCGCTTTTTACTCAAATCTAAATGCGTTATATTGCCGTAAATAATGTACTGTTGTAACAGTAACTAATGTAATGTACTGTTTATCCTCATATTTCTCTACATTGCACCACGAAAGAAATACTACGGAAACCCAGCTCAGTATTTGTATTGTTTAATGCTAATGATGTTTAAACGACATAATATCTCTTAATTAATTATTTATTTGCTGTCGATTACGAAGACCCCACGGACGATCGAAGGGTTAATAATAGATTGTTAATGGATATTGGAGACACCTTTTAAGGTTTGCCTCCACTGTGGGTCCTTGGAAACTTAACACGGAATTTTGAAGCCATACGTCCTGCGTTACTTGGTCTTCCCTACGGTAGCATGTTTAAGGGTAGACGATAGCAAGGTGGCGGGAAATTCAAAATTTTCACAGACTTTTACATTTTGTAGCTAAACTGAACTATTTTTGTTCAGCGATTTTTCGTTCGCGAGAATAAAACCGTATCTTTTCATTATTGTAAACAACAGAACAACAATAATTCAGCCGATTATGTGTTCTGGTCTACGAAGCAGTGGTACTGCCCAAAAAACTTGTCGTAGACCAGAACACATAATCGGCTGAATTATTGTTGTTCTGTTGTTTACAATAATGAAAAGAATACGGTTTTATGCTCGCGAACGAAAAATCGCTGAACAAAAATAGCTCAGTTTAGCTACAAAATGTAAAAAACTGTGAAAATTTTGAATTTCCCGCCACACTACTATCTTCCAGCCTTAAAAATACCTACTTCAGTGAAAATAATTTAGTGAAAAGACCGAATAGAAATGAAAATGACATCTTGAATCGATATTCCGAACGCGACCATGTTGAAGTGGCTTCCATTGGGTTTTAGCGGTAACTGTAGGTATGAATATAATATAATAGAATAAGTAGAACTTTATTTGTCAAACTGGCCCGGTTTTTGAATTGAGAATAATTCTACTAAGCAAACACTTAACGATAGTTCTGTCACATTCTTTTGTGAGAAATCCGTAGAGGCAGAACGATATTTAAGCACTCGCTTAGCGAATTTCTCAAATCAGAAACCGGCAGATAGGTAATTAAATTATAATGTTTTTACTCATAATATCTTTGGGTCCAGGATCTAGATCCTAAAAATAAGTAACTAGGTAACATCAGGATCCGTGAAAAAGTACCAAATAGGCTTCACGGAACCTTCAAAATCCGTTTTTTGCATTAAAAAAAACTTATTTTTTTATGGGTCAAAACAAATTTACCTTACAAAAAGACGGTTACCGTCTAATAGAACCTTTAAATCTCGTAGTTGAAATGTTTCATAGTTGAATTGAATGTTTTAATAACGACTGTTGATAACGCGTGGAAAAAATTAGAAATTCTACTCGATAAGTCGATATGCGTATCAGCTGTCTACTGCAAGCTATGGGATATTATACATGGTCGTACAGAAAGGTCCTGTGACAGTGACACTGAAAGGGTCTGAAAGTATCTTCTTTAGCGGATTTAGGGGTGGGGGGGCTAAGAGGCTAACCAAAATCCTGAATCCGCCACTTGGTCTCTTTAACTCATCAATACAAGCTTCGGACGATAAACTATACTTAGTTGCAGACATAGTTATAATAAAGCTATCGACATGTGGAAACACTTTTGATTTCATATTTCTAAATTAAAAAATATAAATTACTGAACTACAGGGTGTTGTTTTGGTCAGTGACACCCGACTCAGGGTCGATAGTTTGAGTAACGCTTGAAAGTAAGAAATATACAGGGTGTTAAAAGACCGCCAACAAAGCGGGAAACCACATATTGTCCTCATCATAAGGATCATTTTTGCCCAAGGAACTATGCCTGGGAAATCAACGGTTTCCAAGATAATAAGGTTCAAAGTAGGACTTTTAAAAATTTTTTTTTTGCCCTATTGTGTTCAGTATCGAGTACTTAAAATTTCTTCTCAAGGAATCATAACAAAATTTTGAATATTTCTTACAAAAAACGACGCCGAAATTGCAACCCGCAATGTATTCTAAACATCGGCACCTCGAGCGTAAGTAGCCTAAGTTTATGTCAACGCTTGCGCAATATGACTTCCCTGCGTTAAACTTCCATTATGCGATAAAATATTTTCCAAAATTATAACCTAAAAAACCAAAATGATTTCCCAGCAATAATTTATCGAAAAAGTACTTTGTTTTGGTGTCTAGTATGCGTACCTTTCTGGTCTGTTGGCGGTCTTTTAACACCCTGTATTTTTCGCTCTTTTTCACTGACAATTTATTTTTTTTAGCTTTAGCATCGTGTAAATAACACCGAGTCGGGTGTCACTTCACATAACAACACCTTTTTAACCGAATTTCTGTGATTTTATTTTTTAATAGTCCACAGGAAATAAATGAATAAAAAGTCACAGGAAATAAAAAGTCGATACCAAGCCTTGCTCACGATGTTTTTGCGTGTCCTAGAAATATTCCAAGCTAAGACAATGTTAGTTACATAAACCCCCAGATAACATTTGACACGAAATTTAGCACAAAAAAGTTTTACGTCTTAGTTTTAGTCTTATCGTGGATAGGAAGTGGTCAGCAACAAAAAAAATACATTAGACTTATGTAACAAAGATGTTTGAAAAATTACTGAATTTAAAAAAATAAAGACCCCGACATTGTAGCTTAACATTAGCATATCTCATAAACGGCTGAACCGATTTTTATTAAACTTATCTAAGAATACTCGCTTAAAAACTTGCTTTCAAATAAAATAAACCGCATCAAAATCGGTTCAGCCGTTTAGAAGCTGCGGTGCCACAGACAGACACACATAGCGGTTAAACTTATAACATCACCCCTCTTTTTGGGTACGGGGTTAAGGCGCTGGGCATAGTGAATTAAGTAGCCCGCGTGCAAAGAAAAATGCAAAAATACATTTTAAAAAATTCAAATGTTCACATATCAAACCCTAGAATTAGATGAGACCTATCTAAAACAGCCAGTTTCGTGTTGACATTCATAAACGTTTTGAAGATATTTTGTTCAAAACAAAAATTGCGCCGCCTATTTTTTTTCAAGCAAAATATCATCTTGACACAGGCATCGATTTTGTGCATTTTTTTTGCGATTCATCTGCAGACAGCCTCTACCTATCAACATAAGCCCCAATTTCACACTTGTTGCCTTGAGCTCGGTAAAATTCATCTAATCGTATGGACGATAGCAAAAGTAGGCATTCTGCGACCATGCCAAAGTTCAGTAATAAAAGTAGGCATCGTGCGATTTTAGGCAAAAGTCGGCATGGTGCGATCTAATGTATGAAGGTTAAAAAAAGTCGGCATGGTGCTACCGATTGTATGGAAATATTAAAAAGTTGGCTAAACGCGAAAGTCGGCATCGTGTGACTACATCTGATGCACTTCCCGCCACGCTTCTAGTTTTAGATTTTCGTTGAACCTTAAAATAACCTTTTTTGTTTTGGGTACCTATCAACGTGCATGCATCCAGTTTGGCCTCTATGGTGTAAGTAAGTTGTAGCCTGTACAATTGTACATGTCCCACTAGCTGGGCAAAGGCCTTCTCTCAGAGAGAGAGTTCGAGCTTAATCGCCACGCGTGCTCAATGCGGGTTGGCGATTTTTGCGGTGAGGGTATAATGCCTCATACGCTCAGGTTTCCTCACGATGTTTTCCTTCACGGTCAGCGAGTGGTATTGCTACTACAAATTCACAAATGTACGTAACTTTGAAATTAAACAAAGTCATAGATACATGCCCGCACCGGGAATCGAACCGAGGACCTTTCGCTTCAGAGTCCACTGTTCTACCCACTAGACCACCACCGCTCGCCTCTATGGTGTACCTACTTTTAATCCTGAGTCTTGTTTGGCGCAAATTAAGTCTTGAAATTACCAACTTTTATATTTTCCTTGAATTTCTATACAGAATAAGTATCCCCATTGTAACTTGTTGCATACGAAACCCAAATAAATGGCACATTAATCTTTAGTTTTATTCAAAACTTTTTATTGAGATTGATGAGATTGTTAGGTATGTCGCCTTGAAAAAACTTATAGCAAATGCAGCGCATGCGCACATAAGAATAGTAAAATACTTATAGGTAGGCGCCATAGAATACCTACTTCTGCAATGTCGATAACTGTGGTGTAGTTTGAATATAATAATTTATTAAAATAAAACAACATTTAAATATTTACAAACATTAATCTTTTATTTAAGACAAAAATATCACCTTCCTCTTTCAAGTTACAGAAGGCACATAGTACAAGTAAAGAAAAAAACCGGTGAAGTAAAAATTTTTAGGCACATTGACTTTTTTTTTATTTGGCGAAAATTTTGATAAGCACTATACAATTGAACATAAAAATAATAATTAAATGCCATGTATATCAAATTACTGGAATTGGAAGTATAATTTGTGTGAATTATATATGTATAATGAATAAGTTGTTAATTATACAAGCACCTAGAAATGGAACATTTTTGTATAATTTTATGTATAAATTACATAATAGGCACATTTAATATTTATTTAACAACTATTTATAGGTACGTATAATAGTTGTATTAATTAACTGGTATATTGTTTACAAAAAACCGTAAAAGGCGTAAGTAGATCTATTAATAGTAGCAAACAGTTATGTTATGTACGTTTATTACTTTATTATGGCATCTCCCTAGTATCATTGCTAAAAGTAATTATTGTTAAATCATAAAGGTGGCTTAACATTATTAATTTTAAAATATTATGGATAACTGTACTTTAATAATTATTTTCGGGACTGAGACGCTTAAAAAAATATTCTTATCGTTTAAAAAAAATACAGAACACAAATTATTGAACACTAAATAGAATGCTTTTAATTCTAAACTTGTACTTTTTACAAGAACTGACTGAATTTACTTATTTGACTTAAGGTGGTACGCAATTATTTTTACTATTTTAACATTCGTCACAACGCACGTTGTATATTCAAAGGCATTTTACTAATGGTAGATATACGCGTATCACCTTAAATAAATTGTTTTTTGTAATTATTTAAAATTAACTGTGGTTAACTTAAAAATAAAACTAGGGTGTGTGATACTTAATTATACTTTGGTAAATTTACCTACTATTTGTTTTACTAAAACTAACGTAAGAGAATCGTGTTTAAGTGTTGTAGATTAACTTTTAAATAAAGATACTAAAACAGGATTACACATTAAATAGACAGAGATTAATGAAAAATTGTTAAGTAATATTATTTAAGGATCTATAATGACCTAAAGTCAGGTAGACAACTTTTGATGTTCATTTCGACTCATGGACTCATTTATCTTCAGGACTGTCCATAATCAAAGTAAAGCTAACTTTTTGTAGTAGATACCTACCTAAGATGTATGCCGTAGCTGACTTTAGCTAACTGCTTAGTTTGAATAATTAAAACAAAATAAGTACTACGAAATAATATTTACAAAATGTACTTATATTTTTTCCAGAACAGAAAACAATAACACCTAAAAAAAATTATAAAATGCCAATTTTTTTAATAGTGAAGCTTGGAGGTGTACGACGTGATCGAGAGTTAATTTTAAGTACCTAGCGCTCCAAAGTTTGTTACTTCATTTTGACTAAAATTACGAAAAAATAAGAATATTGTTTTTTTACTCCGTTAGATAGGTAGGTACGTAAGTTATACTTATATATAACTATAACTGTACAAAATTTTAAAATTAGTAAAAAGAAATGCATTTTGAAAAGCTAGAATAAAATAATTTTCAAATTAAAATTATAATGAATTAAAATGTTAACATTCAATTACTTAGTAAGTACTGTACTTTTTTTTCCATTTGTAGCATGTAGTAGTTACCAATTTTATTAATGTGTGATGTTATGTGAATATGTGATGAAATAATAGTTTTAATACAAGACACTTTTAAAATAATTACTTTTGCTACCATTAAGCGTAACACATTTTGAATTGAAGGCAATTATATAAATTCTAAAAGAGTTGCTCCAAAATACCACTGTTTATGGGAAATATATTTTTAAAACGAAAAATGTATTTACCTCACAGATTTTCATTTCAGTTATATTTTTAGAGTTACCTTACTTTCATGATTTCAGGACAACAATTTTTGATAAACTTACAACTTTCCCACTTACTCTTACAAATCTGTTTCCAATTCTTCAATGCTAGAATAATAAATATTTATTTTACAAATCTAATTGGTAGTCCTTACAGCATTCGCACGAATAAATACATGATTAGAGAAGCTAATAATGCCGACTCCGTCCTGGTGGAATAAGCTGCAGCCCGGTATACTGAAAAAAAAAACATAATATAAATATTTAAAAATTATATTATTAAGTTGAAACGCAGTACAGGAAGAGCTGGCGTCTTTTGGTTGCGGAGGCCAAGATCCATTTTGGGTCGCTGAGCTAGCCAGAAGAATTTCGAAACGTAGTTTGACTCAGTTTCAAGGTTTGACAGATCCAGACATAAAAAAAAAAATGTTCTACTGAATATGGATTTCAGTTGTCTCAATAAATATTATTTTGATTAACATCATTTTGGGCCAATCAAATGTCTGCGAGAAATCCAAAATGAATAATTGTGGGGCTATTGTTGAAATTATTGTGGAGATAGGCCTGAAGCCTGAGAATAGCCCATAATTATGATTAAATCAAAGACATATAGATAGACTCCGAGACCACAATCAATATATTCCTGAAATTGCCATTGCGGCTCAAATATGGCAATGTAAATAAATAAAAAAAAAATTTAAAGAAACATAAAATAATTATTACCTGATGCGTTTTGGATGTACTGTGGATGAGTTTCTAAAAATAAAGAAAGAAAACGAACCAAATTAAAACATGCGTGGATTAAAACAACAATGATTGTAAATTGGATGAGTGAATGACAGATACAAACTTTCTACTTTGAGAAGTGTTTTGGAACATATGGACTAATATTGGATTAAAAAAAAGAAGGACAATATTAAATAAATCAGCAATTAAGTTGTTTTAGAAAAAATATTAAAATTAACGATTAACCTATTTATTAAGAGGAAACGTGGATAGCCGCTGCTCCATACAAAAAGGGAGACCTGGGGGGTTACCCTTGACGCTATTGCGATCAAATTGAAACAGTTTTGGAAGGAAAATGCGTCAAGGGTATAGGGGCTGTTTCCTCCCTGGATAGTTAATTTAGAAAAATTATGTTTATGCCATTCAATTTATTTGTACCTCTGCCACGTCCCTATGATTTCCTTTTTTTCTTGTTTTCATTATTTTAATATATATTTTTAAAATAAGAACAAAAGGAAAACATAGGGACATGGCAGAGGTACATATAAACTAAATGGCATAAACGTATTTTTCTAAAATAATTATCCAGGGAGGAAACAGGTCTCCCTTTTGGTATAGAGCAGCGGCTACCCGCGTTTCCTCTTAAGGTGGGACGATAGCAGCGTGGCGGGAAATTCAAAATTTTCACAGTATTTTACATTTTGTAGCTAAACTGAGCTATTTTATTTCAGCGATTTTTCGTTCGCGGCAATAACATAGTATTCTTTTCATTATTGTAATAAAAAAAAACAACATTAATTCAGCCGATTATGTGTTCTGGTCTACGAAGCAGTGGCACTGCCCAAAAAACTCGTTGATGACCAGCCCCTCTACCCTTGACGCATTTTGCCAGAACGGCCGCAATATAGCGCAATTTACAAAATTTAATATTTTACAAATTAAGATGCAGATTGTGTTTTTATTGAATAAAACCGCCTGACCTTTGAATAAACATTACAGAGTATTTAAAATCAAAGCATTACTATGCGAATTCAAAGGGAAATTAATTTTAAAACTTTTTCAATTTGATCGCAATAGCGTCAAGGGTAACTCCCCAGAACACATAATCGGCTGAATTATTGTTGTTCTGTTGATTACAATAATGAAAAGAATACTATGTTATTGCCGCGAACGAAAAATCGTTGAACAAAAATAGCTTAGTTTAAAAATGTCAAAAAAAAAAAATTATTTCCCGCCACGTTGCTATCGTACCGAAACGAAAGTTCAATGAAAGAAGCGTGGCGGGAAATTGTCAGGTGTTTTTTTATATTTTAGCTAAACTGAGATATTTACAAGCAATTTTGGTTTTACTACAGTAAATAGTGTTCTGTTCAAACAACATAACAACAATAATTAATGAAAACAATACTAAGTATTTTATTGTCCTGAAACAAAAATCGCCAAACAAAAGTGGCTGAGTTTAGTTAGAAAATTGAAAAAACTGTGAATCAAAATTGTGTCCACTTTCTAAATGTGGATGACTTTATTATCTAGGTATGGCTGCACTGCACCTACTTATATTTTATCGTCCAAAGTTGAATCATACTCTTACAATGAATTAAAATGTTTAGGAGGTGCGTGCGAAAGGGCTGCAGTTTTCCAGGGCATTTACGGAATAACATTTTTGTTGTTTTTCCTCACCGATTTCCACGACAGCCGGCTCGGCCTGCCCCCAATCGAAAGCGTTCTGCACGTGAATCTGCACCTCGTACTTCCCTGGAGCCAGGTCTTCGGTGATCTCATACACGACCGGGTATTCGTGCCCAGAAGACTCCGGAATCGGGACCGTGATGGTGCGGGCTTCTGACGCTTCCTGAGGATGGAAAGGCCGTTGGGTTCAAGATGCCCGAGATAACATAACAATAGGACGCACAACTAGCGCCACCAATGAAAAAAAAAACATATCTTCTTATTGGATGCGTTTTTTGATAAAAACTCTCCTGCGATTTCTGCATAGTGAATAGCCCGCGCGCCAAGAAAAATGCACAAAATCGAGTCCTGTATCAAATACACTAAAGAAATCAAAAATTTTTACACAAAACTGGGTGTTTTAGATAGCTCTCACCTAATTTCTAGGGTTTGATATGTGAACATTTTCGATTTTTTTTGTGATTTTGATACAGGAATCGATTTTGTGCATTTTTCTTTGCGCGCGGGCTAATTCACTATGCCTAGCGCCTTTACTATTTTTTAGGACCTAAGGTTTGGTTTCCAGAACCTAGACCTTAAGAATACAATCAATTCTCGCCAAAAGTGGCCACTTTTGGCGAGAATAGATTGCATTCGGCCTTAAGGCCCAGTAGGACGCACAACAAGCGCCGCCGATGAAAAAAATCATATCGCAGTTCTAGGATCGGAATTAAGGTTTGAACCTTAGGTCCTAAAAATAGTTAAGCCTCGCGTTGAGATTTTGCAGGAGAGTTTAAAGCAAAAAACGCATCCAAAAAGAAGATATGTTTTTTTTTCATTGGCGGCGATGGTTGTGCATCCTATTGTGCCATAAAACATCTAGACAGCCAGGCTTCGTCTTTTTTGCGAGTGGTTAGGAACATGCTCGATAGCTGGCTGATGATGCAAGGAGGTTCGGTCTACAATAATAGTTTGTCAACCATCACTACAATCTACCCGCGACCACGGCAGCTGTAACCTGTACCGTACAACATAAGGTACCTTATTAAAAGTTAAAGTTCCTTCACGACAGGATTCAACGTTAGCTGGTCCATCTCTCTCATGAGCAGCTGCATGGCCTTCAGCGGTTGGTGCGAGTGGACTGTCCAACTCAGCTTGGGTCCGTCCACGTCCAAGTGTTCCATCACTTTCGTCCGGTTCGGTGGTCTTTCGTGGTTGCAACAATATCTGCCTTTCCTTCTACCTTCTAGCTTCTTATTCTTCGGTTAAGACTTTATAATCCGTGCGGGATGAGAATGGGATGCGACCTTTTGGAACTGAGACGCGCGCGGTAAGCAAACTCGCGTCGATGCAACCTTGTCAAAGTAAAATACAGTATATTTTCGATTGACTTCGCCAAGGTACCATCCCATTCTCATCGTGCGCGGACTATACCTGGTCTATCTCTCTCAAGTGCAGCTGCATGGCCCTTAGAGGCTAATGCGAGTGGACCGTCCAACTCAGTTTTAGCCCATCTTAGCCCGGAGCTGCTCTACAACATGGCTCAACCTTACCTGGTCCATCTATCGCAACTAAAAACGCAAGCTAGCAATTTGATTGGTCTACATTTCTATAACCTTTAACTTTTTTGATTTTTAGTGCTTGTGGCAAGGTCGTCTCTCTTATGAAGACATTTCTTCTTCTTCGATTAAGTCCTTACCTGGTTCATTTCTCTCAAGTGCAGCTGCATAGCCCTCAGCGGCTGGTGAGAGTGGACCGTCCAACTCAGCTTGGGTCCGTCCACGTCCAAGTGTTCCACTACAGGTGTCTGGACCAGCTGGATGGAGCGATCGTGCTTGCCGTAGCTGTTCTCGGCCTGGAAGATTTGTGTTTTTTATTAGTCATCAGATGCTGCTGAAGAGCTGAAAACACGCACTCCACTCTCAATCATATTATGTCAACGACGTATCTCAACGTTCTTTGGACACATAGCCCGTAGAGGACCTGATAGCCTGGAAAAACAAATTATGTCGGGAAAGGTGGAGGGAAAGAGAGCTCGAGGCAGACCACCCGCTAGATAGACGGATATTATAACCGAAGCCACGCAAAAACTGGTCCACATCGCGAGTGATAGAGCGCAATGGAGAACTCTACTCTCCGCCACCTTAAATGATGGTCACGATCCTCAGCACTGAGGGAACGACTGAATGGAATGGAGATGCTTCAAAGATCTTTTTAGGGAATACAGAGCAACGCTCAAGTCAGGACTCGAACCAACCCGGGTAATAAAATTGTTTTGTAAGAACAAAAAGTGGTGAGCGACTCGGCAGCATCATTTCCAATGGGCAAAGGTAGGTAGGTAGTACTTTGGATGGACTGGGTTGTTTCCTGTTCTGTTGTAAAATAAACCGGCCAAGTGCGAGTCGGACTCTCGCACGAAGGGTTCCGTAACATTATCTATAAAAATGGCAAAAAAATCACATTTGTTGTATGGGAGCCCCCTTAAATATGTATTTTATTCTGTTTTTTAGCCTGGTGACAGTCGGACGGACAGACGGACGGACAGCGGAGTCTTAGTAATAGGGTCCCGTTTGGCACCCTTCGGGTACGGAACCCTTAAAAATACGTTCTGGAGACAGTCAAAAGTTTGGGACTCGGCGGATCAGGATTTGCTACGTTTATTTACTTGTTGAAAACGACCAAAAACTCTTCTTCTTGTAGTGCCGTCTCCTATCGGAGGTTGGCAATCATCTTGGCTATTTCTTCCTTTGAGGCTGCCAAACGGAACAAGGAGCTCGTGGATTGTTGGTACCAATGGCGTAAGTTCTCCAGCCATGATATCTTGGGTCTTCCAGGTCTCCTCCTGCCTGGTATCTTCCCTTGGATGATTAGTTGAAGGAGTCCATATTGGGTATTGCGGATTATATGGCCAAAATACTCAAGTTTGCGTTTTTTGATGGTCTTCATTACTTCAACGTTTTTTCTCATTGACCAAAAACTAGCCAACGGAAACAAAATTTTCTTCTTCTTCTTTGTTCCCATAAGTCTTTCGTGTAGTCTGGGGCCGACACAAGGGTTTCCATTTCTTTTTTTTGTAGTTTATTCTCCCCTTGAGGCTGCCAAACGGAACAGCGAGCACGTGGATTGTTGGAATCGATGGCGTAAGTTCTAAAGCCACGATATCTTTGATCTTCCAGGTAGCTTTCTGCCCGGGGGCTAATTCTTAGAAATCTTATTCATAATCATAACGTTTATTGCTTCATGTGGTAGTTTTACAATATTTTAAAGATTTTAAAATAATTAGAGTCCCATGACATGACCCCTGTAAGGGTACTGCAATTCAAATGCCTTATTACCTAAATACATAATATAGACTGGTAACTTAATAGCTAGGTACTTCATATCTAGGGTTTCTCGCATCTCTCGAAGCAAAAATCTCATTTTGCGGCAAATGTCACATCTCCTATTCTTACTAAGTCATCCTCGACATGAGGCAAGAGATTTCTGCGAGATGTTTGCCTTTTTCGCTTGACATGAGTCGAGTGGTCGGGAGCAGTCGAGATCGAAATGATATGAGATTTTTCTTTCGATATGTGTCGAATGCGAGATTCCCGAATGCAAGAATTAGCGCCCTGGAGTCGTTCCTTGTCGACGGAGTCCATACCTTCTTAGGCCGGCCACATACAGACGGAATTCCAGACGGAAAAAAATCGAATCAGGATTCCGAACGCTGACTGCATACAAATCTATGACCTACCTACCACACACATTTACGGTTTTTCCGTCCGGAATTTTCATAGATGCAGTTACTGCGTTCGGAATCCTGATTCGTTTTTACGTTACGGAAAAAACCTGTACCTGTGGCCGGTCTTTCTGTCCCGAACGGAAACAATACATCGCCAAAACCATTTACCTCGCAAGTGAAGGTTCCAAACTCATCATCACTCTTCGGGGTCACCGACAGATTGGAGTGCTGGCCCAGGGTCGTGATGGTATACTGCGTCGAGGACTCGGAGATCAGAGCACCGTCCTTGTACCAACGGATCAGCGCACTGGAAGAAGGAAGCGTCATCCATCAATGATAATGTCAAAAAAAGAAGTAAAAAACAAAAGTAAAGTAAAAAGCCAAAAATTTAATGATAAGTAGTAGTTTGCCCCGAACTGTGAACCCACATTATTGTACACCAAGAAGTGATAATATCATACCATTTTGCAGAAAATCAGAACTGAAGAAAAGAGGAAAACAACAAAACGAGACGCTTGAAGCACCGGTGAGCATGAATTGGGGAATACACAAAACAACAATAATATACCGTATACAGGGTGGATTTTTAAAGCGGGGCAGTAAAGGCAGGCACCTTAACCGTTATAGTTACAGGAAAACGTTCTCAGGAAAATTTTCAATGATCCATAACTTTTTGAGATATCCTGAAATGCATTTACAAATTGTGGAAAAAAAATACAGTTCGGCGATAAATATGGTAAAATAAAAAAAAAAGTCTCTCTTATAAATGGATTAAAAATGTATTAATAGGTGCCATTTTTTGGAGGGATCAAAGGTTTGAGGCACCTGAGGTTTGAGTACTAGAAACTTAGCAATTACATTTTGTATGGAAAAAAATATAGAATAATTCTGATAAAAGTGATCTTTTGCAGCCAACCTTTGGGTGGAAAGGTTAAGAGCTACCACGCGCGTAAATTTTTAGACTTTTAGGTGGGAATTGTTTAGAACTTACGGAGGTTCTTCGTGGGCAGCGCACTGCAAGATAGCCTCGACGTACAGCGCCGAGTTCACGATTGTTTTGTGCACGTGGACGCGGGGCTTGCCTGGAATTAAAAAAAAATATATGAAAAATATTTATTTAAACTAAAAATTGACATGTAGGTAAACAAAGAGCCAAAAGCCACAAAGAGAGTCGCAAAGAAATACACGAAATAAAATGACGATGGATCGGACACGAGTTCAGGGAGACCAGATAGTCACCTGTCCAAACAAGATGCAAGCTAATCTCAATTGAGAAAGAGGCTGCGGCCCGGTTTCTGAGTTGAGAATTTTACTAAGGACATACTTCCGTATCGCTCTGTCACGCTCTTTTGTGAGAAATCTGCAGAGACAGGACGATACTTACCCATTTGCTTAGCAAAATTCTCAACTCAGAAACCGGGCCTGCATCAACTGGACTAGTCTGGAAGGAGCTGGCAAAAGCTAGAAAAATGTAGATCCTTTCTTCGAGCCCTATGTCACTGATAAGGGATAAAATGATATCATCGTTATAGTAATTTTTAATGACTCGGAATATTCACCTAATTGTTGTTCGTCTGCGCTATTCGCTGGGCAAGGAACAGAAAAGAATATGGAGAGCTGACGGCCAACATCCATTAGTGGAGAGGCAAGAGAAGAAGACGCAAATGCGACACAATTTTAACTTTATGATGATGTTGTTGTTATACTCACCAAGCACCTGTATCTTGACGGAGCCCACGTCCGGGTTGGCCACCTTGTTGTCGGCGAGACAGATGTACTTGCCGGCCTGCTCCCGCCGCACCGACCTGATCGTGAGGCTGTTGGCAGAGAACTCGGCGTCGTTCTCCGAGAGAGCGTGGTTCTGAAAGCGGAGGAAAACGGATT
The DNA here is from genome assembly GCA_949319315.1 of Zelleria hepariella. NCBI lineage: Eukaryota > Metazoa > Arthropoda > Insecta > Lepidoptera > Yponomeutidae > Zelleria > Zelleria hepariella. Next base: position 15,424,937 of record OX439380.1, read on the forward strand.
GATCATCCAGTGGCGTAGCTAGGTAACCGGGGAACCTGGGGCAAAACACAAACTGGGGCCCCAACTAAACTGTTCAGGTTTTATCAAGTCAAAATATAGATAAAAAATACAATTGAATACTTAAAGGGCCCCTAAAATTTCAGTCTACAACGGAGAAATCTCTATAATAATCATTTCAAACCACTTTATTTGTTCTAATTAAAAAAAAAACATAGCGCGCCCCAAAATTCAACGATTTAACATTTTTTTTCCAAGCCGAGGGGGCCCCCTGAGCTTGGGGGCCCTGGGACATTGCCCCTCCTTGCCCCTAAGTAGCTACGCCACTGTGATCATCATAAAGTAGGTAGTAAGCAGAATGCGACTCGCTCATCCAAAATAGGTAGCAACATGGATTAGGAACGATGATTTCCCATTGGGCGTTTTTCCTAGTGTCAAATATAGTTGCAATCGCTCTCAAATTCAGTCTACAGAGTCTATCAGTCTACGGTTTATACTAGTAATTCGACCCGAACTGTGAACTCGCGACCCTATATCTCGGTAACCCCTCGACCGATTTGGCTCATGTTCGAACTTACAAATTCTCCTAATTTAATTTACCTGCCTACCAAATTTCATGACGATCGGACCAAATCGGAAAAACTCATGTCATTTCGATCTCGACTGCTCCCAACCAATCGAGTCATGTCGAGTGAAAAAGGTCGATGGATGGATGGAATTTTTCCTTCGAGATGTGTCGAATGCGGTGATCATTGCAGCAATTCATTCGTCAATCAACATCAGTGACAGACAGACGGTCGTGTTATCGTCGAAATGATGTCAATGCGTGTGGTGTGAGGCTTATCGGTTGCATTACTGACCTGTCTTTTATCGGACGGAGACGGCAGAATTTAGTTTAGGGTTCCTTACTTGATTTCTTTAATTTTTACACTTTCTTTAATTTGTTCAAAGTAGCTTCTCCGTGGCCTTCCTCTATCTCTTCCTTTCCTACTATTATGTTATTAGTTATGAAGGTGGATATCGTGCGTGACGTACCAGGCTGCGAAGGAACTGGCCTGTGATCGAAGTGCATGGAGAATGCTGCATTGACAAGAGGATGACTCTTAAATATAATGATGACTTGATATCTTAATGTGCGGTTTGCATAATCTTGGTAAGAGAATGCGTTCTTTTCAAACAATATATTCCTCTTTCTTTTGACCCTCGCCAATGATCCAATATTTGCCTGAATTCCCATTCTCCAGCCCTTTAACTATATAAGTAAACGTGTTAATTAGGTAAATACCTACTGCATCCCCTTTTAAGGAAGAGGCTGCCCTAAAAGAACAGGACCCTACAAATTTTAAATCATGCACACACTTGACTTGACCTCTGTCAACCGACACTCATTATGTGCATTTCGTAACTGCAATAATAAGCGATTGTTTGTACTTTCTTCGGAGGAAGTAGGGCATTATTTTTATGTGATAAGGCTTTTGGTAACTTTGTGTACATGCCTTACTTTACGAATACTGTAAGAATTGCCTGGATATAATATAACATTTGTTCAAAATAAAAATTACTAATGTTGACACCAGCCCGAGGGCTAATTTCACGCGAGCTTTTGCCTGTAGGATTGTGTCAAGAATATCTCCATTTTGTCCTAGTTCGTGGCTTACTCCCTGAGTTTAGTTGCCGAAATAAGAGATCTTGTTTTAAAGAAAATAATTAGCACGTTTGGTGACACACTGTCGTCCAGGAAGCAAGATGTGGAAAACCTGGCACCGGATCGTCCACGATGGGCAAAAAATACTTGCAGCCCCATATGCACGAGCTAACTTCGTACACAAGACAGCACGTAGACGCTTACACGCTAGAACTCTATTCGGTTACGTTACGGGTGACTTAACAACAAAAGTGTAAACTCTGATGTGCTGTCGTGTGTACATCGGTTTTAGGTTCCATTCCTGTCTAACATCGCTGAGCGATAGAGCGAGAGTAGCATACAATACACTTTCCTCTGCTCGTTAACCATATAGTTCTGAATATGGTACATCTCTGATTGTACTGTTCATGTTTTTCATGTTCATGATCATGATCATCAACGAGAGCTAGTGAAGCTGGAGAAAAAAAAGTTGCTACCTAGATACTTACTTAGTATTAGATAGTAATAAGTATTTGATTAATATACTTTTTTTACTTTTGATAATACCTATTTTGACCTTCAATGTAAATAATTTATTTATGGCATATTGAATAAAACCTTTTGACTTGACTTGATTTGATTGATACGGTCATTTAAGTATAACAAACCTCGCCAGAAGCGTCCTCCCTGGACCAGATGATCTTGGGTGGTGGCGAGCCGGAGACGGCGCACGTAATGTGCACCTCAGAGCCCTCCTCGACTTGGCCGCGATTATTCGCGCTGATTTCTGTAGATTAGGTGAGAAAATAATGATAAATTAGTTTAAACGAATAAATCAGTATCAGAATATTTTCTCGTGAGAAATCAGGCATAGAAATAATACTGGGCCTAGAATGCTGCCTAGGTTGGGAATTGGGATAGGTATTATGTTTCTGTTTTTGTTTTTATTGTTTTCTGGTTGCATATTATCTTCGATGAAGCTGATGATGGTGGCGTAACTATTTGAATATCAGGTCAAAATAAGTGCCTTGATAATAGCAGGTGATGAAAAGATCATCTAAGTATTGTGTCAACGAATTATGCCTGGCGCAGTAAGGAAAATAAACTCCCAATTAAATATTCTAAGGTATTAAAACTGAAATAAGAATACATGAGGACAATTCTTAAATATGCACGAACAAAGAAAGAAAGAAAGAAAGAAAGAAAATGGACTTTATTGCAAAAAAAAAACAAACATATTTAGTAGGTATAAGTAGACATTAACTAAATTAGAGTAAACAAATAGTAATAATAATCGTACATAACACAAAATTTAGCAATGGGTGCCATGCTCAGCATTTGTCGTCGGAAACATAAAGTAGGTACCTACCTACTTAATCTGTTTTCCGATCGACGCTGATTTTCAGCATGTGCCCTACAGTACTGCTAAACTTGGTTGAACAGAGAGCGCATAGCGCGTTCAAGTGGGAACTAAAAAAAAAAAAAAAAAAAAATAAACATAATGATGAAAACACAAATAAATTATGGCGTTCCCCAGGCATCGTTCTAGGGTCTTTACTGTTTTTAAGATTCACAACATCACATTGAATTTCTGAAGATCGTTTTCGTAAATTCTTACCAATAATCTTAGGCGGGGCCTCGACCCTGACGGTGTGCTCGACAAACACAGGATTCTGAGCCTCGCTGTTCTTTGTAGCCTCCTTCATGATGTCACAGCGGTACTTCCCCGAGTCTGCGGTCTGCAGGTCTGTAATCACCAGGTCCGTCTGCGTCTCCGAGTCACTAGGGAAAGGATAAAGATAAGATAAAGATAAAATATTTTTTATTATGTTTCTTTTCTTAGAAGTTTCTTAGATTAAACAATTTACATTTTGTCTTGGCCTCGAAAAAAGACGTCCACATCTTTTCGGATCTTGAAATCTTTCATGGTATGAATCGGGTCACCGTTCCTATTGGAGGAGAGGATTTGTTGGGTGAGGAAAGCAGCGTTTTTGGGTGTTGGTAAGTTTATTTAAAAAAAAACTAGTGTCACACACGATAGTACCTACAGCTGATGCAGTGATATCGATCAAAAACGATAACTTCGAGATAAGCTTTCGATGAATAAAGTGGCATTGATGAAAAATTTCAAGAAGATAAAAGTTGTCCTCCTCTTCTTCAGGTCTCAGACTCAGCGAAAGTTGGCGGTCAGCTCCGTATCTTTGTTACTCGCAAGTTTAAATAGTTTGTATGAAGAAAGACTTCGCACCGAAGTTTATTGGATGATTTGATTCTTTCGGAGCCTGACACTGGTGAAAATTTTATACGCGTCTCTGTCACTTCTGCGTAATCATATAATATTGCAATCTCGCTCAGCCATTGAATCTGTACGAGCGAGACGGCTATACAAGGTGTTACAAAAGTACCTAACTCTTTTTACAGGGTAATAGCACCCGGTGATAGGGATCATAACCTAAATATTTTTTTTGCTCTATGACGTTCTGTTAATTTTTAAATTAATAAAATGTGAACTATGTGGGGGGAGAAAAGTATTTTTTAAATATTGTTTTCATTGACTTTCACAATGTTTTAACAACTCAAAGCTATGTAAATGCACCTACACGCACAAACATATTTTTAAATTTGAGCTAATAACAAAAACAAAAAAGTTATGAAAAATTTTCAATTTTGAGGTTATAAAATAAAAATTGTTTTTTTCAACTTTTTTTTACAGATTTGACATCCTGTTGACCAGTAGGTTACACCCTGTAAAAAGAGTTAGGTACTTTTGTAACACCTTGTATACTTATATGGGAGTGACAGAGACGCGTATAAACAGGTCAATGACCGAAATTGCCTCTGCTCGGCGTCCGGACAGTGAGTTTATGGCTCAAAGAAATTGTCTTTCATCTGACTAGAGAGTGACTTACATGTGTAACCGTGCCGGTGCCTCCATGCGGATGGATCCGATGAAGTAGTCGCGACCGTCTCTGCTCCACTTGAATGCCACATTTTCTGAAATAAACAATGTTTTATTTTAGTTATTGGTACACACGACAGCACTTAGACGCTTACACTTTCGTTGCAAAGTCGCCCGTAACGTAAGTGAATAGAGAAGACACGTGTAATCGTCTACGTGCTGTTGTCTTGAGTAGTATAGAACGGTGTCGTCAGAGATTTTATAAAAGTGCTCTCCATCATTAGGAGTTTTGGCGGTATGATCTTATTTTTCTACTAGTTGTGCCCGCGACTTCGTATGCGTTTTTACACATTTGACATTTAATTTAAATTCGCCTGTGGAGGAAAACTCAAAAGGAAGGTTTTTTTAACCCCCGACCAAAAAAGAGGGGTGTTATAATATAAGTTTGACAGCTTTGTGAGTGTGTCTGTATAGGTATGTGTTTATGAGGGTGTGTCTGTCTGTGGCACCGTAGCTCTTAAATGGGTGAACGATTTGGAAGCTTTAGGTTTTTTTTTTTTGCAAGCAGGATTTCTAGCGAATGTTCTTAGCTATGTTTTGTCAAAATTGGTTCAGCTATTTATTAAATATGCTTATTTGAAGCTAAAATGTCGGGGGTATTTTAATTTAATAGTTATTATTTCTTAACTTCTGGTTGCCTAGATTGTGCCCAGAACCAGGACTTATCACGGTCCTAAATTTGACTGAAAACTATTCAGCGGTATTCGCGTGATGAGGTAACACACAGACAGACAGACAGACATAGACCGATTCTTTTGCATTTTTGTATTCAGTATAGTTTACTTAGTAACCCCTGCTAGTTTTTTTCTAAAAATATTCAATGTACAGAATTGACTTCGCTAGAGTTTTATTATAAGTATAGATATTCATAGTTTCCATGTATTATTCAATTCAATTTAATTATATTTATTTCAGACAAAAATCCATACAAACTTAAAATTAATACTTAAATAAAAACACGCACCCTGGAGTGGCGCTTTCTAAAGCACCGCGAACTCTGTTCATCAGAGACGCCACGACGGTTTTTGTATTTTGTGGAATTACCACACCCAATAAAATCATGACACATATCTCCTTCCAAGCCCTTCCAACTTGCCTATCATGGGATATCTAGCATAACTATCATAACAACATGATATGTATTATGTATGTATCATTTATGTTTCCAAACGGGACCTTAGAAGGCAAGCTTTTGCTGCTTGATAGTAGTAAAACGATGAAATGCAAGGCCTACAGTCTACCCATTCAACTCAGTTAAGTTAGACATTCCGCTCACGGCACACAAAATTGGCTGTACGAATCTATTACCATACTCTTCCTGAATCAGATCCGCCAATTCTCCAACAGAAAAAAACCTCCTAAACATCAACGGGCACGAGTCGTCGATAAATCACTCGCTTATCTATCAAAAACTCTAACAATGAATCAACGCGTAATAAAATTTAATTTTAATATTCCCGCTACACTTCCTGTGGCGCCAAATGTGTGAGGAGCTGCGCGCGCGCACGTATTGGCTTCCTGCTTCGCTGTCACGGAACCAATATGGCGGATGTTGGGCGTTACGTCTTGTACTTACTGCTTTGTCTTTCTCGCTAGATTTCCACTGGTTCATTAACGCATCACGACACAAGTCCTATACATAAGTAAGTCTGTCAATTTCTTTCAACAAGCCCCTAAAGTTTGTCGATTGTTTCTTTAACACCCTGTCCCTCGTTTCCACCAAGACTGTCTATCTTTCAAGGACGTTATAGTTACCTACTCCCAAAAAGTTAAACTGAAAAGTTTTAGCTACGGTGGTTGTACCCCTTGTACTAATAGAACAACTCAAGATCAACAAACGTTTGTCTACGAAAAAAGCCAAGAAAATCCCAAATTTTTTGGACTCCTCATCCGAAAGAAGGGCACCCACCGAGTGTACTGAAGGAATAAAGGCAGGAAGGTGAAAACATTTACAGGGCAGCCCAAAGAACAGAAGATCGACCGTTCAATGGAAGCGACTACGGCATGGTCGCGATTCTCAGCCTTGATGAATCGATGAACAAGGAGAAGATGTACTAACCGTTGACTTTAGGCGAAGGGTCAATGTTGCATGGCAGCCGCACGGCCTTCCCAATGCCGACTTTGAACTCTTCGCCATTGTTCCTGATGATGGCATTGACGTCGTCCTCCTCTTCGTCGTCCCCTGGAAAGAGAGGCAAGATGTGGATCACTTCAGGGTAGAGAGAGAGGGGGAGGAATACTGAATATTTTGGTGATAATAAGATCACAAAGGGCAAGGGCAGTCCAAGTTAAGGAGGGACTCCTTTAAAACCTTTTTACTCGTAACCTGTTCTTAAACTTTCCTGGAGGCTCTGCAGAATGTCTCCAAATCTAAATTCATGTTACCGAACACTTATCGGTATGCTAAGTTTTTCCTTCTTGATATAAAGAGGCGTTACAGAACTATCAGGAATTCGGGAACCATAACGATCGCGATGTTGGTGATCGACTCGAGTCTCAAGTGGAAATGGGTGGGCGAGGCGGGAGGATGGCCGATGGATAAGGGCAGTGACAGAGTGAAGGCCTAAAGTAGGAAGGCGGTCGGTGGGAATACCAGCCAGTTCGATGGTCGGATGACATCGTTGTGGCGGCGGAGGGTCCATGAATGCGGATGGCGAGGGACCGTGAGAGGTGGCACGAGGGGAAAAAGGCTTATACCCAACAGTGGGCAGAGTTGGGCTGTTGATGATGAACGATCGCTTAGCTAAGTTCTATTTGACAGCGAAAATAGCTTTCTTTCAACACGCCCACTTAGGTAGAAGCTTTGTTGCGGTGCTAGCGGTTTCACTGTTGTCGATCGTTGTATCTTTGAATCCGTCCCCTGCTCTACCAATTGTGCAGTTACCTCATTCTAGTGCAGTCTTACCTTCAGCGTCATTCTGCGTATCGTCGTCAAACGCAGCGTCAGCCAGCACTGACTTCTCGTCGTAGTCAACGGTGTCTAATTCTGGATCAGGCTCGGCGTCCCGTCGGAGTATGTTGTGTGTCCTTGCTTCTGGAAAATGTGAGAAAGAGCTTGTTAATTCATGAGTGTTTTCATCATCATCATCATCAATTCCTGTCATCCCTGATCAGGGACATAGGGCTCTCAAACAGTTTTTCATTTTGGGCGATTTTGTGCCTTCATCTCAAAAAACTTATTCATGCCAAAAAACTTATTATAAAACAGCGCGCCAGGTAGTTCATGAGTTTAATGATTGGTTGGCTTGGTAAATGACTATTTATGACATTACTGTAGCAACACATCAATACGCAATCGACATAGCGTCTGAGAATAGATATACGTTGACGAAAGTGTTTCCATACAAATAAAATGCGATCAAACCAATGGCGGTACAATGTAGGTAGGTTGTACAGTAATCAAATTAATACGGACGTCCGGAGTGAAAAAAGGGGAATCTGGATTTCAGGAAAATAACATAAAACTGCATAGTGCATACGTGACATGCCGTTCCCCAAGGCAGCATTCTAGACCCGATATAATTTCTCAACTACGTCTAACAGTTTCTATAATAATTATTATTGACTATCTGTCGTTAGGCCATAAGTGTTTGTAGGATTTAATAATTAACAAAAAAATAAAAAGGCGGAGTCCCTTGAATTTTTAGGGACTCCACAAGTGCAAGTCTAAGGGTTTTTGGAAAAAAATAATTTTAGACCCTTTGATTACTCCTTTAGGGGTAATCAGCGTGAGGGTATGTAAAGTGGTTTAGTCAAATGTCATATTCTAATAGAGAGCCGTGAATCAGTATTCCGAAGGCTCCCGCGGGCGAAGACACGCGGTCTTTCCTTCTCTTTACAAGTGGACGGTACAGTTAGTGTTGGAAGACAATGGGTTAACAGATTTATTTATTTATTTAATATTTAGGAGAACTAGTGACTAATAGTTTTAAAAAAAGATAGAAAAATCTGGATGCTGAAAGTCAGTGCTCAGAAAACCATTTTGCAAGCCGTTTCACAAATCCTACCCACGGTTGTCCTGTAGCTCACATCCCCATAACCAAGGGCGCCACTTTAGGTCTCAAGAAAGGCAACCAACCATAGACAATTAATAATGACGATGACGATTACTTAGGAAGAACGAATGGTGCAGTGTAACGCAATCACTGCAAGGAAAGTAATCAAGATTCATCAGATAGAAGAGAAGAGGAGAAGAGAGCCCTATCGCTTGCTATCGGGCTCGTTGCAAAGGATCATGATATACTTCTTCAAGTAATTATGATGGACAAGATTGAGGGGAAGAGACGTATTGGCAGAAGAAAGAAGTCATGGATCAGATTTGACGGATAACTTATAGTCAACGTTGAAGAACTGTTTCGCTTGGGAAGAAATAGAGGAGAATATGGATATCTGACGGCAAACCTCCATTATTTATTTATTTACCCCTATTTAATATTTAATTTAAGGAGACCTAGTTACTAAAAGTAACATTGATATAATTTATAACAACAAGTATAGAAACACATTAGTGGCGTAAAAAAAGAAACTTAAATACAGCAGCCAGTCTTTGAAACTTGCCACTAGTGGCTACAACATAATAAAAAAGAAAGGATAAACTAAATCGAATATATTTTAATCTAATCTAATAACCACCTAGGAATAGGCTCATTATTAGTGGAGAGGCACACTAAGAAGAAGAAGAAGAAGAACCTAGACGTGTATTCTTTGGTGTTGGCAAAATGCTAGACGTGTATTCTTTGATGTTGGCAACAATCATCTAACCTCGACTGTCCCAGCCCGTATTACAGTACAATTAGTATTCCGAGGACAACACAATGTATTGAGCGCTCCAGAGGGAACGTTCACGATCGCCGAGAGAATGAATAACAATACGCTTGGTGGTAGCTAGAGGTACCGTCGCAGACCGCCCTACAGGTACATTGTTTAGGATTAATTGGGTACGCAAAGTTTTTTGTTCGAAAGTCCGTTATTGGCTTAAACTTATCTTTAGACAATATTGAGAAACTAATTTAAATATTTTTTATTTTCGTCCAGTAGTTTTGTTTTTATGCGCTAAAATGTTTTGTTCCTATGACCGCCAACAGTATGCAGACCGTCGCGTGAAGGTCATAAAACCGTATCTTTGAAACGTTGTAAAATCCAAACTACTGAACCAAAGTAAAAAATATTGAATATAGTTTCTCAATATTGTCTAAAGATTAGATTAAGCCAATAACGGACTTTCGAACAAAAAACTTTGCCTTCCGAATTAGGCTGTGGGAGGAAAGAATTGGTGTAATTTATTGTCCTTGGTTGCCAACTTGAATAATAATTGTCTGACACTTTTGGATTGGATTCCAGATCCTAGAGCCTACGAATGAAATCGATTCTCGCCAAAAGTGGTCACTTTTGGCAAGAATCGATTGCATTCTTAAGTTTTAGTTCCTAAAAATTGTTATAAGCCTCGCGTTGAGAAATCGCAGGGGCGTTTTTAGCAAAAAAAACGCATCAAAAAAAGAAGATACGATTATTTTTTTCATTGGCGGCGCTAGTTGTGCGTCCTATTTCGTCTTTTGCTTAAAGCGGGTACAGTTTTTTTTTAATACTACTAATCACTGAAGAGCGCTATACTCGAAGGGGACCATTCCACTTTGTCCCACCAGAGTTGCCCCACTGGTAGGGTAAAATGGCATCATTGTATGTGTGATTTCATTTTTCTCTACCAGTGGGGCAACTCTGGTGGGGCAAAATGGAATAGTCTCTCGAAGGCCACATTGCAATTCTGTGTTATCCACGGCATGCACTGACGAGAGAATGACATGAATTTAGGCCTGATCTCATGATTGAGGGAACTTACGAGCTTTCTCATCTAATCGGTCAGACTCGATTCCATCAGTGGTTGCCTGGAAGAAATTGCTATTAGCAATAAGGCCGCCAATTTCACCTTGTTTAGTTAAGTTTATTTTCTTTTTGTGTATTTATATTGGTGTGCAATAAAATAATATTTTATTTTTATCTTTATCTTTAACGGTCACCGACCACTATTTTCCCGGATAAAACTCGTCAATCCATCGGCTCGGGTAAACTAGAGTTGAGCTGACAATTCGTTAGAAGCAGGCCATTTCAATTGTCTCTAATTAACGGGTCTGGGCTAATCCACTGCGATCCAAATATTTATACTTCTTCTGGTGACATTTTTGTCGTAGTAAAAACTAAGGCCTTTGCATCTATGTAATGAGATGATTTATACTGCGTCCAGTGGTACTTTCACTCACACTAGATGGGTGAAGAGACCACTCGGCGCTGCAGTGCCTACCCCCTTAGCAGGCTGACCTTTTGCCTACTCTCAACTGTCACCTTAGCCACTTAACACTACTGGGGTGACAGTTAACAGTGGCTAAGGTGACAGTTGAGAGTAGACAAAAGGCCAGCGTGCTAAGGGGGCTGAGACATTGTTTTAGATGGAGTAGGCTTGCCCAGCACCTATACTATAATGACAGCTTAGTCGGCCTAGCCCACAGGAAAAACAATTCAATCGTAGTATTAGTAGGTAGGCATTTGCATATTCTATGTTAGATAATTTAGTTGGCTATCTAAGCAGCCAGGATGGTATAGGTGCTGGGCAAGCCTACTCCATCTAAAAAACAATGTCCGCCAGGCACTGCAGCGCCGAGTTGTCTCTCCAATCTCTAGTTCACCAATCTCCGATAGAAGACGACAAGAAAAGTAATCTTTCATGGCCAAGAAGTAATCATAATATGGAATCCATCAGGCACAACCCTCATTGCTCACAAACGGATAAACCGCCAATTCTCACATGCCTTTACTAGAACATTCGTGCAAACTCCTGGGCCCCCCACATACCAACTAATAGTATGTTCCTACAGACCACCAAAGAAGCAATCATTTAGGGTAAGAGTGACAGTTGTAGGCCAGCGGATAGATTAGCCAGTAGCCCGCCATAAAACAGGACATCTGGACTGCGACGGGCTATTTCTGGGACACTGACCCGAATTTCGAGGACGACTTCCGAATGGCATATTTTGGACATAAACATATTTCTGAGGAACGGTTTTCGAGGTTAAATAATGGCCACATATTTTGACTAAGGTGTAGAGTTTGTGAAGTTAGGGCTTATAGAGTTATGTAGGGCGTGTAGAGTAAGAAGCTTGGCTCTACATGATAGCTTTTTGGCAATGTGAGGCCGAGGTGTATGGTCTTGTCTTGGCAACATTTTTTACATGAAAATATTTCTGTGGATCCTTTTTAGAGGTTAAATTGTGCAATTTGTAGACGGACCAACAACTTAAGGGCCAAACATGAATCGAAGGAAACTAAATATTTTTTTTCTTCGATAATAAATTCTTCTGAAAGTTGCGTGTTTTTCAAATCGATATAAATTATATCGATGGTTTTTCATTGGTTTGACTAGTAGAACTACGCGGTAGGACTACGTGTAACAAAGGGAATGAGGAAGGGATGAGGATGAAAAGTGAGGTGTGTGTGTATGAGGCAAACTACGGCCTACTGTAATCTATTGTTCAATCAAATAAGCTGTTACTTTAAAGGCCAATAGCCCAAAATAACTGGTTATCACTTTCACACGCTCATACGAATTGTTAAATCAACACAATTTCTGATGGGAGGCAGTAATTTTTAAAACTTTACCAACGGTGGTAAAGAAAACAAACAATGGTTTCTGGGTTCTAATTTTTGGATTGAAACATACGTAGTTTTCTTTATGTTTTTTCTTGTCTCTTACATGCAGGGAAAACATCGTGAGGATACCTGCGTCTTAATTGGCTCCGCACGTATTGACCTTGTCTTTCCTGTGGACGCTACAGATTAGATAGCGGAACTTTAGGTAGGGTGTCTACTGATCAGTACAAACAACTTGTTCTAGGTGGCGAAAAAAATGGAGCGAAAAAAAATCTGCTGTTTCATACATTTGGCGCAGTACTGAGTCGACCTTTTGTATGGAACAGCAGATTTTTTTTTCGCTCCATTTTTTTCGGCACCTGGTACAAGTTGTTTGTAGTGATCAGTAGACAGCCTACTTAAAGTTCGACTTAGAGTGCACCCTGTAGTTACTAGACTACAGCAAGCGTAGCTTAAGGCTGGGTCAGAGCGTATCCATGGGTTTATAAACCCTCCCCCACACAGGCGCGTTTATATCGGTCGATAATATTGGATGCGTTATTGCAATATCTGTTTTCAGTACATTTTGCATTAGGATGGCCATAGCAACAGCACATCGCAGCAGTGTGTAACTCCATGGCGATCCTAATACAGTCAGCCACACGCTAAGATACCCCTTTTTGTTCGATTGGAGCTCCTTATGCCGCGCGATAAGAGCTACCATGGGGTATCCGAGCGTGTGGCCAGTGGCCACACTTGCATACACTTGAGATGATTGATCGTTAATAGGTATTATTTATAAACAAAACAGTGCATTCAAGTGGCCGATTTATGTGTGTGGTTATTTCTAAACCCTTACAGTTTTTATTCAAAGATGTTACTTGTATTGTAGAGTTTGAAAAAAATGCAATAACTTCTGTATTTTTTCAGATGCTAGGGAGAATGCAGAGTATTGGAATGAATGACATTGGCTTATTTCACGCAAGTAAGTTGCACAATACTATATTATCTCTCATCACTGTCATGTCTGAACACCTATCCCAGGGGTCGGCAACCTTCTGAGACGGAAGAGCCAAAATATTATTTTTTTCAAAATGTTCCACTTTTAAAGAGCCACTAACAATGTTCGTTTTGGTATTATTATTATACAATTGGCTCGTTGAGTTAAAATAAAAAAAACACCAATTTCATTGATAGAAAAGAAAAAAAAATTGTTTCTGTACGCAATCTTTCACAACACGGTTCGAATTTTGCGCAATTGCCTTTCCTAATGGCTATTGATTTTGGGGGGATCATGACACCTGAATCGGAATTTACCGCTCTGCATGTCTTATTTAAGTTATTTTTTTGCGTATGGAACTAAAAAGCGGCAACCTCCATCGAAAGATCCGCATGCGGCTCGCGAGCCGCTGGTTGCCACCCCCTGATCTATCCCAGACCTTTTCCCAACTCGATGCTACAAACGCATGTAATGTTTTTATTCAAAATGCTTTTAAAAATCTAGGTTGCTGTAATAAAAAAAATGTGCACAGTTTCCGCCGTCTATTTGCCGGGAATCTGGATGCAATGAGAGCATGCGCGGTTGTGGGTGGCGTTTATTTTCGTTAAATCATGCAAGACCGCAGGAATTGTGTCAGCCGCACTCTTTTATTTACATTCGATGAAATTTCCTCGCGCCAGTGATCATATTTCATCATAAATGGCGCACTGTTTTTGAACGAGTTTTGGTGCTCGATAGTTTTATGGTTTCAGCTGCTGATGATTTAGTTACCTATTTCAGAGTTTATAGTTTAAACTACATAATGCAGGCTCAGTCCTTCAATTAGAGAAATGCTTTATCACCACGAGTAAATTCGCATTGCAAGTTGGCGAATTACCTGCCTCATCAGTATTTTTTTTAAGCACGAGATCCTTGGAGTTTCTTTACCATGCTTCTTCTCCAAGAACGATCAGAGCTAGTAAAGCTGGAGAAAAAAAAGTTGCTAGATACTTGATTTATATACATTTTTACTTTAGATAATATTTTGACGTTCAATTAAATAATTTATTTATGGCATATTGAATAAAAACTATTGATTCTGATTCTGATTCTCAGACGCGGTGGTGGCCTAGTAGTAGAACCATGGACTTAGAAGCGAGAGACCCAGGTTCGATTCCCGGTGCGGGCATGTACGGTCGGCCACAATCTCAGATACCCCAAGGCAGCTCTTACCGCGCGCGGCACAAGGGCGCCGGGCGCCAATCGAACAAAAAGGGGTATCTGAGACTGTGGCAGACTGTACCTATGACTTTAATTTATTTCAAAGTTATGTACAGTCGGCCACAGTCTCAGATACCCCTTTTTGTTCGATTGGCGCCCTTATGCCGCGCGCGATAAGAGCTGCCATGGGGTATCTGAGATTGTGGCCGACCGTACATATGTGAATTAATTTGTAGTACAGTAGCAATACCACTCGCAAACTGTGAAGGAAAACATCGTGAGGAAACCTGAGAACCCGCTTTAACGCTAAAATCGCCAATCCGCATTGAGCACACGTGGTGATAAGCTCGAACTCTCCCTCTGAGAGAACCAGCTAGTAGGACAACGGGAAATGTACAAATGTACAGGCTACATCTTACTTTTTATGTCTCAGACGCTCTGGTTTCCCTAGAAAGTGGTATAATTGCTATCTCATAAAATACAGAAAAAAAGCTTTATTCCTGAAACAAGTGCACTGCTATCCCAACAAGTGAATGTGATTTCCAACAACTTTTCCCATCGATGCTTTTAATTTACTGGACATTTCTAACCTTTTGGACCATTTCAGTCCTGCCTGCAAGGCGCACTTTTGTGCCCCATTACTTTCTACCACCTTTCCAGCATCTGTTCCAACTTTTTTAGCTATAGCAGCTACGGCCATTTTTTACCGAAACGCTGCTTTTTATGATGAAAGCAAGCCGCTTTGCACAGTGATAGAAGGGACAAAAATAAGCGATTTGACCCTCAGCAGCACCAGTTTCATCCCTTAGAAACAGAGAGGGCGCCACTTCTAAAAATAACTTTGAAAAATTCTAACAGCCTAACGGGTGAACCGATTTCAATGATTAATATCTTAATCGAAAGAAAAACACTTATTGTACAACCTAAAATATAAAATTAAAATAAAAACTATAATGGCTGCCCTAAATCCAACGTTTTGTAATTTTTTTATTTTTATTTGTCAGTTTTACTCAATTATGCAAAGAAATTGTACAAAGAGGGTATTCTTTTTATAATTCATATTGTTACTAATTTAATAATAAATTTAATAAAAAAAACTGCATGCCAATATCATTAGTAGTTTAGGAAATATTTAGGTTTACATGTGCTGGAAAAGCGGGGCATTGCCCTCACGTCATAGTAACTATGTAGAGAAAAAAACTTCTATTTGTGGTGGAAGCTAGCCATTTTGCACAGTGATAGTGGAGACTAAAATAAGAAATTTTACTCGCAGCAGCAACATTTTCATCCCTTAGGGACACAGATGGCGCCACTTATTTGACCAAACTTCAAAATTTTGTATAAAGTAAACGGCTCTATCGATTTTCATGATTTAAACGCCCAATGGTTGGTTTTTATACCATAATACATATACAATATAAATAAGTCAAAAAAGTATTGTAAATAAAAATAATAAAAAATATTTTGTAAAATAAAAGTGTTTTCATTGAGGATCATGAATCACTTATTTATTCTTTTTAGTTTTTGACAAATACTTACACATCATTTCTCATTTGCCTTGTCACAGATATGTACAACAACGTTAATGCCTAACAGTTCACAAGTTTCCTTATTTAATTCGGTATACGTAAATTTTTAGTCGCTTATTCTGAGTAAACTGTATTCAATGGATTAAATGTAGTATTCCAAATAAAATAAGGAAACTCGTGAACTGTTAGGCATTAACGTTATTGTACACATCTGTGACAAGGCAAACGAGAAATGATGTGTAAGTATTTGTCAAAAACTAGAAAGAATAAATACAAGATTCATCATCATCAATGAAAACACTTTTATTTTACAAAATATTTTTTATTATTTTTATTTCCAATACTTTTTTGTCTTATTTATATTTTATATGTATTATGGTATAAAAACCAACCATTAGGCGTTTAAATCATGAAAATCGGTTGAGCCGTTTATTTTATACAAAATTTTGAAGTTTTGTTAATTAAGTGGCGCCATCTGTGTTCCTAAGGGATAAAAATGTTGCTGCTGCGGGTAAAATTGCTTATTTTAGTCCCCACTATCACTGTGCAAAATGGCTAGATTCCATCACAAAAATAAGTTTTTTTCTCTACTTAGTTACTATGACGCGAGGGCAATACCCCGCTTTTCCAGCACATGTAAACCTAAATATTTCCTAAACTACTAATGATATTGGCATGCAGTTTTTTTTATTAAATTTATTATTATATTAGTAACGATATGAATTACAAAAAATATACCCTTTTGATACAAGCATCGTTCAATAAAAATTGACAAATAAAAAATTAAAAATTAGAAAACGTAAGATTTACGGCAGCCATCGTAGTATTTTTTTTAATCTTATTTTTTTGTTTGTACAATAAGTAATTTTCTTTCGATTAAGATATTAATCATTGAAATCGGTTCACCTGTTAGGCTGTTAGAAATTTTCAAAGTTTATTTTTAGAAGTGGCGCCCTCTCTGTTCCTAAGGGATGAAACTTGTGCTGCTGCGGGTCAAATCGCTTATTTTTGTCCCTTCTATCACTGTGCAAAGCGGCCTTCTTTCATCATAAAATGCAGCTTTTTTTTCATAGCTGCTAAGACTATTTTCAAAAATGTGGGATGGGGGTTAAAGGGCTCAAGCTCTCCTCTATAAAACTTAAATGTTGTATGTTCTTATTATCTTGAAAACCTACGCTCATTGGGTTCAGCCCCCCCCCCAAACCAAATCCTGGATCTCCCCCCAACTCTATTCTATAAATAAGCAGATTTAGGGGAGGGCTCAAAAGGAACCACCACTGGGTTAGCCCCAACTGTATTCTAGGAGTCCAATTCTATTATTCTTTTGATTGTCGTTTTAGGTGATTCCTGTGAAGAACGTGAAAAGTCGGTCGCTCCAATCAATAAAAACACGCCCAATCCACAAACTCTCCGTAACAAATCCATGTCAAGAACAGGGCAACAAAAAGTAACTATTCCAGCCGTTTTAAGTTCAAACATTGCTGCGTACATTCACCTAAAAGTTTCATTTCCTAAACCATCTGGTGACCTACAACTGTAATACAATTTGTTCACAAAATAGGGAACCAGAGTTCAAGGATAGACATGGATAGTTGAATAAACAAGGAGCGCGAGGGATCCCGAACATTTGGGAGCTAAATACCTGCTGAGTATATTTTTTTTCGGGTTTGGTCCAAGACACACGCTTTTGGCGAGCAGAAAAGCTTTTCAAAAAAGGTCATTGCTGTGGTAGTTATTTCAGGAATGAAAGTATACCATTCACAATCAGAATAACACATTTGACAGCTGTCTCGATAAAGGTTTTATTCGACGCTGGAAAGTCATTTTCTTGAGTTGATTTCTCCAAGGTACCTCGAGAAAAAAGCTTTTTTCGAGTTGAAATGCCTGAAAAAGCTACTATTCGACTCTAGTAATCTCTCCAGCTCATGAATAACGCTGTTGGACACAAGCCTCATCTCTATCACGCCAACATCTCCGGTTTTTTCTAGTCTTGGCAACTGTTTTCCAACTGCTTTTGATGTCACCGACTCCGAAAACTCACATAATAATATATCTCCTCTAACCTCGGAGGGTTCCTAAATTGGGTTAAGGCTGCATAGTCGCTCGATTATTTTCCCTCCTATCCCTTCCTTGCTGAGTGTGTGTTCCTAATCCGTAAATCCAAAATTATCGCATCCCCTGGTACAAGTACTGAGTCGGTGCTAGCGAGCCTAGCATACAGCCGTCTTCAATAATCGGTGCGTGGATTAATTATTCTACCTTAGGGTGATTCATCCACGAACTGATTAAGGAAAGCGGCAGAAACCAACCGACTCGGTATATACGGCCTGGCCGTGTCAGGGTAACCTGGCTGGGTGGATTGCAATCGTATCGTATCGTATCGTATCTAACCTCGGAGGGTTCGAGTTCTTATGAGTCGTTTTCAAAGCACAAATCAGTTCATAGATGGTGCTTATAGGTGTGCCCATACAAGAACCCGGACACGACTGGACACGACTGTCAAATTTCGCTTAGCACAGATTAATTTTGACAGTGCGTTCCGGTTCTTCTATGGCCTGTAAGCGCCATCTATGAAGTGCTTTGAATTTGTGCTTTGAAAACGGGCCATTACGATACACTCAAAATCTGACCTTGCAGCTACAGTGCGACAAGGATCTTTTGGCACATGAACTTGATGGGAAATTACGCCACATTTTTGTTAGACGCTATACAGGGTGTTACATAAGTACCTAACTCTTTTTACAGGGTGATAGCACCCGTTGATAGGGATCACAACCTAAATTTTTTTTTTTTTGCTCTATGACGTTTCGTTGATTTTTAAATCAATGAAATGTGAACGCTGTGGCGGGAGAAAAGTATTTTTTAAATATTGTTAATCATGGACTTTCACAATGATTTAACAACTCAAAGCTATGTAAATGCACCTACACACACAAAAATATTTTAAAATTTGAGCTAATACCAAAAACGAAAAGGTTATGATTTTTTTTTTCAATTTTGAGGTTATAAAATAAAAATTGTTTTTTTCAACTTTTTTTACAGATTTCACATCTTGTTGACCACTAAGTTACACCCTGTAAAAAGAGTTTGGATGTTTTGTAACACGCAGTGTAACAGATCGCTGCGTTTACCGTTCCCTGTGAACGTAGTACAGTCGGCCACAGTCTCAGATACCCCTTTTTGTTCGATTAGCGTCCTTATGCCGCGCGCGGTAAGAGCTGCCATGGGGTATCTGAGATTGTGGCCGACCGTACGTCTTTGCAGCGAACTGTCGTACAGTGGGGTTTTACGAGATTGCGGTAATTCGTTATTTTAGATCAAGGTCAAGTGCCAAAAGATCCTTGTCGCACTGTAGCAACATGTGCTCTCAACTTGGACCAGCCCCCAGAGTGCACTGTAAATATTTGGAGGCAAATAGTTGCGGTTACCGAGACCCAGGAGTGTCGGCCGGTCTGTCGGTTCGTTCTGTTTTTACAACTACCACCTACGAGTATACCGTTCTAGTTGATATAGGTTAGGTTTGAAAGCGAAAGTTTACATCTTTCCCTTTTCTTCTTGTTCATGCGCAAATTCCTGTATGAAAGGATTGTGGGATAATTTTTAGCTTCATAAAACCATAGTAATAATTTTAAAACCTTATACGAGCTCTGGATTTTTTTTGCGATTACAGGAGCAGCAACAACGAGTGCGAAAAAGCTGTGCCGGACGTCTGCCGGACGTCTGTCATGTATCCTAATACTATAGTAGTAAGGTTGTGTATACAACTTATCACTTTCAGTGACAGTGACAGTAAGCACTCGTGGTAGCTGCTCAGATTCACCAATCTGACGCTTTTGAGGTACAAAAAAAAAATTCAAAAAATATGCAAGCGGGGAGGCGTATCCAGACCACGCGTCCTCGTCTTCCTAATTTAAACGTTGGCGACTACATGGTCAACTAGTCCACAAAATATTATATTTAAACAGGTTAGGTAAGGTTAACTTGTTAGGTACATCCTGTAGATCAGCCATACTCAAAGGGTGTTCCGCGGAACCCTAGGTGTTCCGCAAGAATTTAGAAAAAATATTAAAAACACCTCTCTCTGGTAGACCGTTCTGACGCGGCGTCACGATTCACGAGGAGCAGCCGAACTTAGTCATAGTATAGTACATACACCCTTACATACATACACTCGAAAAACATAACCCTCCCTATGGGTCAGTCGGCTAACAACTATTGTTTTATTGTAGGTCAAGTATTTCACTTTCCAAAAGGGTTCCGTCACAAAAAAAGATTGAGAACCGCTGCTGTAGATAAAAAACACACGGCACGGAACGGCTCTTTTATTTTCTAAACTTGGCTAATACTGCTACACTGCCTTCACGGATTTTCTTGCTAGGTTGCGTCTTGGCGTCTTTTTAGGGTTCCGTACCCGAAGGGTGCCAAACGGGACAGTTGACATTTTTACAGATGATGTATTTCTGTTGCCGCTATAACAAGAAATACTAAAAAAACAGAATAAAATAAATATTTAAGGGGACTCACCAACAAACGTGATTTTATAGATAATGTTACGGAACCCTTCGTGCGCGAGTCCGCCTCGCACTTGGCCGGTTTTTTTGTTAATTTTTTTATCAAGTTGGCCGAAAGTGTCAATCGATTTACAGAAAATGTCCACGCGCGTCGTCCAACCATTGCACATTTTGTTCGTAGAAATGTGCGTATAAAATAAAGTCTCGTCTCTTATTCTACTCTGTATTTATTTGAGCAGCTGTGGCGGTGGGCGATGGCGGTGGCGAGTATGAATCATACATACACAGACTTATAAACAGAAATAAATCTCGGTTTTGTAGGGTGACCATGTTTGGGGCTAGATGCTACTGAAATCATCAGGCAAATCGAAAATTTTAAGAAATTGCTGAAATTGTCCTGAGAGAAAGAAGCTGAGATCTTTGTCCAATGCACCATTGCACACTCGATTAAATAACTTCTACAAAATGTTGATGAAGTCGTCCAATTTCCCTGATCGAGTGTACGTTGGACAAAGATATTTGATAAGTGTAATACCAGCCTAATAAACATGTCCAATTGTCCATGTCCGATATACTAAAGAATAAAAATAAAAATTCAATTAATTTTTAAACTTTTTATAAGAATCGCCAATATGTGGGACTACCTATTGTTTTTCTTCCTATAGGACTATTAGGTATATGAAAAACTTGGATACTTGAAAACATCGCATTGATAAGTGTGTACCTACCTCTAATTAAATGATCACTTTCAGGAGTTCAGGGGCCTGAGTCTGTAACGCAATGGTGCCAAAATTGACTTCTAGTTGACGGCTTCAATTACGATTTATTAGTGCTGTCGGTCCTTTTAATGTTTTTGTAGTACGGCGGAGAATATTCTGATTCAAATTCTAGAGGATTAGTTCGCTGGTTGTAGAAGAAAAAGGAGGAAACCCCGGTTTCTACTTCTTCTTCTACTTGGACGCCTCAAGCTATCGCTAGTCGCTACGCTCCTTGTATGATTTTTTAACGTCCACAAAAATCCCCACGGCCTGGGGACCCTACGGTTCAGTCCCTGCATTCCTTCACGCCCTTTGGGATCGGTTGACCCCACACTCGGTGGACCGACCTCGCAACAGACCCCCATTGTTTTGTTATTAACGAGACTTGACGATTATTGCCTTTGAGATTGTTGTAACGTGGAGAAAGTGAAATTGTTTTGTTGTAGGTAGGAAGTACCTACTTATGTAGGTAACTTTGTATACACGTCACCAGTAACACCACACCACCTTCCATAAATGTTTTCAAAAGTCTTCCACCGAAATTAGCACAGGTCTTTTGAGGTCCATTTAGCAGATTAGCTGATCCTTACATTATTTCTAACCAATCTTACAACGAGCTAGCGGAGTCTTGCAGAGCAGATTAAAATTATAGAATGATACGTCGTTAAAACTAGCTCGCTTCGCAGAAGATCAAACATAATCCAAGGTAATAAACTCCTATAAAATGTTGACAACCGCTGGGCCGGCTTAATGAACGAATGACATCATACTCACTCATACTCACACTGGAAACAGCGGATGCGCAAGTTATTTGTTTAGTTGTGTTTACGTTTAACACGATACTCCGGTGATAAAACATTTTTATCGCCAAGTGAGAAGCTTGGGTAATGTGTGTAATGAGTCGAATTTCTCTGAAGTAATGAAATAAATAAAGGCCTTTGCATCTACGTAATGAGATGATTTATTTTATACAGCGTCCAGTGGCACCTTCACTCACACTAAGTCTGTAGATGGGTGAAGAGACCACTCGGCGCTGTAGTGCCTGGGACATTGTTTTAGATAGAGTAGGCTTGCCCTTCACACACACTGGATGACTAGATGGTTGAAGGGACCACTCAAACGCTGCAGTGCCTGGGACATTGTTTAGATGGAGAAGGCTTGCCCAGTACCATTCGTTAACGGTGAAGGAAACATCGTGAAGAAACCCGCGGCTTAGTTGGCTCCGCACCTTGTCTGAGGCATAATACCCTCCCTAAAGCTCGATGGGTAGGTACACACAGAAACCCAAGGCGCGGTGGAGCCGAATACCTAGGTACAGTTTTGGAAATTGGCAACTTCCTGTCCTTCAAAAGAAAGGTCGCTTAGGAACCAAGTTTTCCACAACGACTCGCAACACAAAACACCATAACTTCTCCCGACAGACACCATGACACAATTAAGTCACACCCTCGACCTAGTAAACTGAAGTCTCCATAACTGGGGAAGTCACAGAGGTACCATCATCCCACTTGACAATTTGAAATAACTCGTTTTAAGGGTGGACGATAGCAACGTGGCGGGAAATTCAAAATTTTTACAGTTTTTTACGTTTTGTAGCTAAATTGAGCTATTTTTGTTCAGCGATTTTTCGTTCGCGGCAATAAAACAGTATTCTTTTCATTATTGTAAACAACAGAATAAAAATAATTCAGCCGATTATGTGTTCTGGTCTACGAAGCAATGGCACTGCCCAAAAAACTTGTCGTAAACTCAAATTTTTAAATCGAGTCCACGGAATGACAGTTGCTACAAAGGCTTTATCTGACAGTTCCATACTAGCAACTGTCATTCCGTGGACTCGATTTAAAAATTACAGTTTAGACCAGAACACATAATCGGCTGAATTATTGTTGTTCTTTTGTTTACAATAATGGAAATAATACTATATTATTGCCGCGAACGAAAAATCGTTGAACCAAAGTAGCTCAGTTTAGCTACAAAATGTAAAAAACTGTGAAAATTTTGAATTTCCCGCCACGTCGCTATCTTTCCACCTTAAATGGTCTTACCTGAGTGTACGGCCACATTTTAAGGTATTTTAACATCGCATGGCAATTAAATCAGGCTGTAGAATATTATGAATCCGAAATTATTTTTTTTAAAACCATAAAAGAAAAGGTACTTATTGGATTTTTTTTATTTTTGCGGCGGGTTAGGTATTGCAAGACTTAGGTTTTTATATTTTACGTACTTTATATATAACATATCAAAAGAGCAGCCGTAACCTTTTACGTGAATTGAACCGTTACAGGCGACTGTACTATTAGGTCGGATTCTCATTTAACGACCCGTTTTTAGCAAAAAACGCATCCAAAAAGATGTTTTTTTTATTGGCGGCACTATAAGTGGACGGGGTATCCTTCTCTTAAATGGCATGGTAGTTGATGATGATGATGATGATGATCACAAATGGGTAAGGTGACTACAAGGACGCTGTAGTATCTGTAACAGGTTTTAGGTAGATATAGAAGTGAACTAATAGATAGAACCCCGAATTAATTAATCCAAACGTATTCTTCTGTCTTCACCCGGTGGGAGCAGATCGTTAATCCATGAACTTATGGTGCAATAAAACTCAGCCATGATTTGAATAATATTCTAATTTATTGCAAATATAATATTATGGGGGTTTTAGGGCCAGCTTAAGGGAAAGCCGATTGGCTTTCACGACTTCAGGTTTTCTCAGAATCGATTTCGTCTACGCTTTTATGAAGAGTGTAAGTAGCCTTCCGTACGAGTGGTCAGTTTACCCATCTAGACTTTGGTCAGTGGAGGTACTAGCTAGCCTAATAATGCAGATTTGTATCCTAATAATGTTTCTGCCTGAAAGTTTCTGCTTACTCAAATCCTCATAAATAGAATTCGACGAAGTGAGAATCGCATCCCATCTAGGCCAGACAGTTTAAACACTCCATAAAGCTTCCAATTTCATTCTAGTCTAGACTTTATCTAGGTCTTTTCGTGGTGTGAAAGAAGGGTGTTTTCTAGCGAACTTCCCACTTCCTATTTATCACAAACATCTATTTATAGGATTTTATCAAGATTTGTACTTTATTACGTGTTGTTTTATGATGAATAAACTTTTATTTTAATTTCAATTTCCAATTCCATCAAAACTTTAAAAGTGACTCTCTGGAACATTCTAAAACTTTGGCGACTTTGTTTTACTCAATGATAATGATCTAACTATCTAGAAACGTCTAGGTCCCAGGCACTGCAGCGTCGGAGTTTTCACTTCACCCATCTAGTGTAAGTGAAGGTGCCAGTGGACGCCGTATAAATCATCCCATTACGGAGATGCAAAGGCCTAGGTTTTTAGCTGGAAGAAAATAGACTGTATGCTCATTAAGTCAATATTTCTTTTGAAAATGCAGAGAATATCTCGTTGGAAAATGCAGTCGAAACTCCAGCCGAAACCTGCCATCTACCCCTGAAAGGTAATGTAACAAAATCGGTAATTTTTCATACCAAATGTTGGGACTTCGGTCAATTATTATTATGCTTGACTCCTTTTCGCGCTCCAGATATCTTGCATCTTCAAGATGAATTATACAGTACTGGTACCACGAGTGCTTACTGTCAATGTCACTGAAAGTGACAAGTTGCATAAACAACCTTACTACTATAGTATTAGGATACATGACAGACGTCCGGCGGACGTCCGGCACAGCTTTTTCGCACTCGTGGTAGCTATACTGCAAACAATTGCAACCCACTTACACTAGATGGGTAAAGTCACCATTCGGACTCTGATGTTTTTTTTTGCTTGCCCGGCACTAAGTATACCATGATTTCAACTTAGTCGGCATAGTCGTCTTCAGAAGTCGGTGTCTTTTGTACCCTGATACTAGCTGATACCGACATCATTTAAGTGTCAGTGTCGGAAGGCAACTCCATTGTTTCTTTTAACGCCTTAACTGTCGAATGCTTTATATCCTCTCTCCGTGGGAAGTCAATAAAGAGTAATGGATACATGGCAGCTGACGCCTTAGCATTACCATGGATGACGCCATCGGCTCTGTATTAAAGTTTAATCTATGGATAGACGTCAAAGTCCTAAGATAAACAGTTACAAATAGCAAATATGTTGAACGTAAAATACGCAATGAGCCGTTTTCACGGCTGTCAAATTTCGCTTTTTCTGAAGATATTATTAATCTGTGTAAGCGAAATTTGACAGCCACAACCCGATTCTTGTATGGCCAAGCCTATATGAGCGCCATCTACCAAGGGCTTTGAATTTAGCTTTTAACTGTCAGTTGAAAACGGGCCATTGTCATAGAAATCTCGATCTTGAATCTCGAATAAAAGTAACGATTTCTTTCGATACACAGACAAATTTTTCAGGAGACAAAACTTTACAAGAAACGAGTTTATCACTAGGTACTTTGAGGGCTTGCTGGGACAACCCTTGCTAGGTTCCTAAAATTGTCGTGTGATTTGCTTCGTTTTTTGCGTCGGTTAGCATTTCTGTGGAGCCAACTAATTTGTGGGTTTCCTCACGATGTTTTTCCTTCACCGTTAGCGAGTGGTTTTAGCTACTTAGCTGCTTAGTTGGCTCCACACTTTTTAACTCGTCTTTCTTGTGGGCTAAGCTGACTAAGCTGTCAGGACGGTATAGGTGCTGGGCAAGCCTACTCCATATGCAAAGGCCTTAGTATTCCTGTGTAAATACCCAAAAAATGATTGATAAGTCTTACCTACCTGCTGGGGTATATGGGTACCTAGTTATATGGCCAATAATGGGTAGACCTATATGATATATTTAAAAAAATACCTACCCCTTTCTCTAATCATTATCATGAAACTTTTTTCAATCTATCTCCATAATAAACACCATCCATCTTTAGATTGAGAACCCTATGTTTCTTTTTCTTTTTAATTTCACAGCAGAATAAACTATTAACACTCCACGAGATTGAATCTCGATTGAAACAGCTACTTCCTAGTAACTAATTAAATCATTACACCTTCAAACTTTGGCCCAGCGGGGGTCTGGCACTCGAAATCGATCCTAGGTAGGGTCGAAGGCCTCTTGTATATTCTATTCGTCATTTTAAGTAAATCAATCTTGCATTTAACTTAAAAAAAGGAATAAACTCCTTGAACTGCAAGAAAGGAGTTCAAGAAAGGTATCCAGGGAATTTATTTATTTTTTAATTTCTGAAACACGTTAAGTTTCATGTGATTTCCAACAATTTGTGTTTGGTGAAAGGGCAATTTTTTTGCAACATTTTTGGCGTCCAATTACAAATAGGAGCACAAGAGGCTGGAAAGGAAGTAGAAAATGGAGGTGATACATATTATTATTATTTGTTGAAAAAAAATCATATCGATAAGAGCTATTTTCCGGGGAAATAAGCCGGTTTTAAGGACTAGCAACTGCGGATTTTTTTCGCAGAATAAGCACACTGAACCTATAAGTATGGTATAGCGAAAATATGTCTCTAGAATTAAAAGACGTAAGTAATTTCCACCAAAACACTTCCAAGCCAGTGCCCTTCTAACCCACATAGAGCCCGGAATAAACCCAGACTGGGGGTAAATTTGCACTGGGGCAATGTCAACAGGGTAAGGCACACAACCGTGGCCCAGTTTGCATAAGTCGCTTATTGCGTTTGCTCTCTGCGACATGATTTGGTGCCCAATATTGTTGCCTTTACCCTTTTGGGAATGGGGATTGGGGATCTATTTTTAACGTGAGCCACAAACAATAATAAGTAGTAGAGTTGGGTCTTTCTTGAATAATACAGGGGCTTAAGTCTGTAACGCAATGGCGTCCCAGTACTCCCAGTAGACGGATGAAACCGGGGTTTCCTCGTTTTTGTCAGCGAACTAATCTTCTAGAATTAGATTTTTTTGTTGCACTAAAAACCATTAAAAGGACCGATAACATCAATAAATCTTAATTAATTGAAGCCGTCAACGAGCCGTTTTCATGGCTGTCAAATTTCGCTTTTTCGAAGATATTATTAATCTGTGTAAGCGAAATTTGACAGCCACAATCCGCTTCTTGTATGGCCAAGCCTGTGAGCGCCATCTACCAAGGGCTTTGAATTCAGCTTTTAACTTTCAGTTGAAAACGGGCCACTGAGAGCCTATTTTGGCACCATTGCCTTACTGAAAGGTATGGATGGGCCTTACTCAGGCCCCTGAACTTACTTACTAATACTCATACTTCGTGTGAGAAGGCAGCTGGTTGTAAATAAAGGGTTCTTTTATTTCCGTAAGAAACTATGGGAAAATGCAATTTTTTGTGATTTTCCTAGTGCAAGACAAATTATCTGCTTCGATCTGCATCATTGATGATGATGATTCAGGGAAACATACTAACAAGTGACAAATATACTCCCGTCCCATTTGTTCCCTCACCCATTTATTGATCATCATCAGATGTCTGTGTCATCAGCCCACCTCTGCCCACTGCTGGGTATAGGCCATTTCCCCCTCGCACCACCTCTCGCGGTCTCTCGCCATTCATATCCATGGACCCTCTGATCCCACAACGATGTCGTCCGACCATCGAGCTGCTGGTCTTCCCACCGACCACCGTCCTACTCTGGGCCTCCACTCTGTCACTGCCCTTGTCCATAGGCCATCCTCCCGCCTCGCCAGGTGTCCTGTCCATTTCCACTTGAGACCCGCGATTCGATCACCAACATCGTCAGCATTCGTTCGATGACGGAGGACGACATTTGGTACGCGATCCACGCGACCACGAGTCTGAGAACTTATTAGCTCACAATTTTTTCGATTGTCCGGTATTTTTCACACACAATAATGGATCAGTCCCACCACGAAATCTCATAACAAAGACCTAATTATGAATCCCAAAATGATTAGTTAACGACGCTACGACCATGCCATAAAATGTGCAGTAAAACCTCCGAGTTATTGAGGCCACTATAAAGTTATAGGGATGTCACGAGACCGACACAGATACCGATATTTCGGCATCTCCGATTACTTATTCACCGAATTAACCGATATCAAACAGTCCGAAAAGCGTGCGAACACGTCAAGACTCATACCACAGAATATCATGAAAGATCACTGATCTGGGCCTCGACATCTTTATACGTTCTGTAAAATGAAAATGTAAAACAGATAACCCGCAAATGATATTATAAACTTTACACTTCCCTAAAATAAAAATCTGTCAAAACAAAACTTATCTTTACTTATCGACTTTTAGTGCTAATTGAAATTACTTGTTTAGTTATTTTGCTGGCAAGAAGATAGCATTTAATAAAATACAAGCTTTTCTTAATTTTTTTACTGTCTGCTTTCTGCTATTGAGATAGGTATCGATTTCAGCGATTACTTATATTCTACAATGATAATCGGTATATCGTGTCATATCTTTACATCCCTAGTTAATAGGGCCTTCTGCCTAACAAGGGAAGTATAAAATATCCAAGGATGCATGCGGGAAACTGGACTGTGTGATAAATAAAGATCGGATAACATTCGTAGAGTTACTCGTAATTTCAGACACGTCAGTTAAACAGGCATGGAAAGGAAGTGACTAGCATTGAACCGTACATGAATTTAAGGTGATGGTCAAGGCACACTAACAAAATTTAAATCTAAAAGCGCGAGAAAAAGCTATACGTAGCTAGTTTTTGGCCTAGGTATATTTTTTGGCGCCCAACGTGGGACAAACTCCTATCCGAGTTTGAATACCTACAAAAAATATTCCTTCCGAGTTTGAGTAAAATTTCTACTCAGTTACGCAGCCTAAGTACCTACCTATGTTATTTTGGTGTGTAAGCTATCTCTACAGGGTGTTTCTAAAAGGTCCTGTGACATTGACACGGGTCGCAATACAAGCAACTTTTACTATGGGGCAAAGTACGAAATCTCGAAAAAAAATATCAGCTGCTCCATACCTACATTTGGTGCAGTAGGTATCGATTTTTATTGTGGAACAGCTTATATTTATTTCGAGATATTGCACTTGGTCAAATGCGTTTAGTATTTTTTTAAGTGAAACAGTAACAAACATATCCATCCATCCATCCAAACTTCCATACCTTTCGCGTGATGGTATGGATTAGCGTGATGTGATCTGTCTGTGGTTTACCCAACCGCAACGATGTCCAAAAGCGGAGCTTTATTACCTGTAACGAAAGACAAATAATAATGAGTTAAACAAGCCCATTTGAATTATGCTTTCTAATTATCTAACAGACACCATGCGTGATTAGCATAATGTAAAAAAAACCGGTCGACAGGCAAACAGACAGAAGCTATTTCTCTTTAGGTATGTCGTTTGTTTAGATGACACATCAACAATAATCAACATACAACATGACTTTTTAGATGTTTTGTCCTTAGACGTAGATACTCTGAATTTTTCGGGCGTGAAAATATACGATCGAGAAGAATTTATAGCTTGTTTTTACTAGAAAAAACTTAAGCCATTGCATCTAGAAGTTATGAGATACAGTACAACTTCACTCAAACTAGATCGGTAAAATGGCCACTTCTATGCTGCACTGCATGGGACATCATTTTATATGGAGTAGGCCTAGCACCTATACCATCCTGTCAGATTTATTCCTCGTGCACAGGAAAGACAAGTCAATACTTGCGGAGTCAACTAAGAAAGTCAACTAAAATAAGGGAGACAAAAACAAAGTCATTTGTGCGTAACCGTAGCCGATTATATATTTCGACTTCTTCCTCAGCAGCTAATGCGAAATCAGCGATTTCATGCAATTTTCGCGTGGAAATGGCTCTTGCTTTTTAATGCCTCGGGTTTCCTTACGATGTTTCCCTTAAAACGAAATAAAAATTATCTCCAGACTAAACCAAACCTACACACATGAACAGCAATGCACATTCTTCGCCAAGCTCGGCTAAAAAGAGACCATGCGGTGCGCGATGATTGTGTCATCGTAGGCACATGATACCATGTACTCGTAGTACGCATTAAGATTTATGGCCTATGATTCAAGACCATACGAATACCACAACCTACCTCTCTACTCAATACTCATAATGGGAAACGGTGACTGTATGTTTGTAACGTTTTTAACGGCTAATGATTTAATCCACTAGGAAAACAAGGCAATTTGACATTCCCAGTCTACAGGGTGTTAAAAGACCGCCAACAAAGCGGGAAACCACGTATTGTCCTTATCATAAGGAACATTTTTGCTCAAGGAACTATGCCTGGGAAATCAACGGTTTCCGAGATAATGAGGTTCAAAGTCGGACTTTTCAAAACTTTTTTTTTGCAGAAATGTATTCAGTATTTAGTTTTTAACATACCTTCTCAAGAAGCCATATCAAAATTATGAATATTTCTTACAAAAAATTACGTTAAAATTGCAACCCGCAATGTATTCTAAACATCGGCACTTTAAGCTTAAGTAACATAAACTTATACATACGCTTGTGCAATATAACTTCTGTGCGTTACACGTCCATTGCGTGATAAAAAGTTTTTCAAAATTATAACCTAAAAAACCAAAATCATTTCCCAGCAATAATTTATCGAAAAAGTACTTTGTTTTGGTGTCCGGTATGCGTGGCTTTCGGGTCTGTTGGCGGTCTTTTAACACCCGGTATACTTTGGCTTTTTGCATAATCATTGTCATCATCAGTTTGGAAGTTTGGGTCGGACGCGCACTGCTCTTGCGGGGAGGTGCAGAGCATGTCGCACATCCCGGACCATTCCCGCAGTGGTCAATAGAAGGAGGGATCCAAAAGATCCACGAGGCCGATGCGGAAGTGACAGATTGGATCAAAGGCCTTCCCTTTGTTCTTTGATATTCGCTGCATAATGTGCCATCATCATCATCATCAGCCTGTTAACACCCACTGCTGAGTAAGCCTCTTCATGCTCACGCCACCTTTCACGATCCTGTGCCAGGCGCAACCACTGTTTTCCGGCTACTTGGACTATGTCGTCGGACCATCTGGCTGGTGGTCTGCCAAACGATCTCTTTCCCTCTCGGGGTCATACGCAAAATAAATAATCATCAGTTATCCCTAATCAGTAGGGACATAGGGCTCTCAAAACAGTTTTCCGTTCTGGCCGATGTTGCACCTTCATCTCATGCTGAGTGTGATTATCCAGAGACTGTTCATTTCCTGTTGCACTGATCGAGCACTTCTTGCGTAGTACGAAACGAAGTCAGTTTTTCACAACGATTTTCACGATATTCTCGCGTGGAAATGGCTATAAACCAGCGGGTTTTCTGGCGATGAGTCGCTTCTTAGGGTGGCATTAAATGACATTAATAGTCGTCAGCTCAAAATCAAGCCCAAGCAGGTGATCTCAGAAAACAAAATCAATGTAGCTTGAGTAGCTGTCAGCATATTAATAAACACTAGCTTGAGCTTGAAATTGACATTAGCCGACTTGAGACCTTGGCAGACAGCTACTCAAGCTCGACTGATTTTGTGTTCTAAGATCACCTGCTTGAGCTTGATCTTGAGCTGACGACTATTAATGCCACCCTTAGTGGCTTGCTGTATTTCCTGTGGATTAGTCTGTTTAGGCCAGGAGAATGGTAGAAGTGCTGGATAAACCGGACCAGTATCATCATTTCATCTACTTGGTGTGGATAGAAATAGCGACTATAAGTACGCTGTAGCTTCACCGTGGCTTTCCTCTATCTCTATTTCCTTCTATTATATTAGAACCAAATTAAAGAGAAGGTGGATGTCGTGACGTACCAGGCTGCAAAGGAACTTGCCTGTGATCGAAGTGCATGGAGAATGCTGCACCGACAAGAGGATAACTAATATAATGATGATGAAGTACGCTGTATGTTTTATAATAATTTATTTTACCCAATTGTCTCTGTTCTGTGATTTCTTTGGTACCAAAAGTGTCTCCTTCAAAACTATGATTCAGTGCTTCTCTTTATGTTTTTATTTCCTCACTGTATTGGGATATTGCTCATCTCATAAGAGGACAAAGTTGCGGCCAAAGCCTAGGTATTTATCAGTTAGTTTCTACTTTATACATTTTTCAATGACATCATCATAGCTAGTGCGCCTGATTTATTATAACCTCAGTTATTAACTAACACTTTGCAGCAATAGTGTGTGAAGGGAAACCGGTCAAGTGTGTGACCTGAATTACGATTTTGGTTCCATGCTTTCAATAGCTAGGTACAGTATGTTACGCGTCATTCGTTTCACTTATCTATCAAAAGCAACGAAACTTTGAGCTTTTGAATGAAGAGCGTCGTTTCAAATCGAAAGCTGGAGGGAAAGAGAGCTCAAGGCAGACCACCCGCTAGATGGACGGATATTATTACCAAAGCCAAGAAAATCACCTGCACGAACTGATCCACATCGCGAGTGATAGAGCGCAATGGAGAACTCTACTCTCCGCCACCTTCAATGATGGTCACGATCCTCAGCATTGAGGGATCGACTGAATGGATGGTCGTTTCAAATGGCAACTTGTCCAACAAGCAAAATATTTTTTGGTTGCGTTTTGAAACAAACCTCGTTTTTGACATAATCTTTCTAAGCATTAAGAGCATTTTGAAGTAAATAGGCTCTCGTGGTTGTAAAGTACTTACCAGTAAAATTTTCGCCACCGAACCCTAAAAAATACCACTAACCAGCGCATTAACTTGCGGCTAGAGTTCAGTCGTGTACAGATTAACAAATAGTTTGAGGTTTGCGAACTACCAATGTGGACGGTATTCTATTCCAACAGTGACACTTTGTTTTTTGTGACACTTTGTAGGTTCGTACACATTTACAATGTAGTAGGTCATTGCCATTGTATAACAAGAAAGTTTTAAAGCATTCGACAGATATAGGTATAGCTTGGACGAAAAAGAGAAAAAAGGCAAAGGAGAGAAAAAGTGACGTACAAATAAGAGTCTGATTTAAATTTTTCACTTATATCAAACTCTGATATCTCATAATCAGCTGAATTATCGTTGTTATATTGCTTAGAATAATGAAAAGAATACTCGCTCATCAAAAATTGCTCAGTTTAGCTAAAAAAAAAAAAAAAACTGTGAATTGTGCACTTCCCACCACGCTACTTTCGTTGAACCTTAACAGTTAGAGAAGAGAATACCCCTTTTAGGTACAACCTAGACAATTAAGTAAGTAACCTGACTATTAAAGGTCTAGGTAGACCGAAGCTTAGTCACGACGCGGACTTGTATGGAATAGTGATATCATTGTAAGAGTCACTTCACCATACAACAGATGGAAATAGACAGATGGTGTCATAGAAATGGATCAAGGAATACGGATTGACACTTAGTTACTGTGGCCATGCTTTGAAAAATACGAGAAATACCTAAGTTCATACATGAGGATATTTCGAAGAAACCATTTTGGTACATTGTGGTGGGAAATCACTATTTTATGGTAAGTAAACATTTTTTTTTAAATTAGGTACGCTAATATTATTTTGAATAAAGTGTAGCAGCCTAGCAGCGCAAATATAATCTCAAATAATTATTGTAGTATGAATAATGTTTCTGGTATTTTTTTTTAAATAATGAACGATATAATTATTACGTACACAACATAAAATACCAGTTTCACAATAAAAATGAATAGGTACCTCATCTCATTTACAAACAGAAAATAAGAAGTAGTGATGTGTCAATACTAAAATTATCCAACCATCGATAAATTACACTCACTTAGTCGATAAAAGCAATTACATCGAAGACAAAAACCAACAAGAGGCGTTGTGAGAACCGATTTATTAAGGCAGTAGAATGTTGGTCAAAGATGTGCCCGATCTCCATTGCTACTGTGTTAAAACCAAGTGGTTAATTTACTATAGCCGCAAGCACAAGACAGACTAACACAGATAGTCTGTTTTACGTAAAGTGTGCAGCAAACTAAACAGTTTTGTCTACGCCCTCTACAAACTAAAGAAAACTTCGGACACCCAAACGGCGCTCATAGCATATCATGGCTATGTAGCATCTGTACTAAGGTACGGCCTTATTCTTTGGGGACATGGCCGAAAGTTAGAACAAGCATTCAAATCGCAAAAACGTTGCATTCGCGCAATTTGTAACGCTGGTCCCCGAGACTCATGTAAACCCCTATTAAAAAAATTAAGGGCCCTATCGTTACCAAGTCTCTACATCTTTGAAATGGCATGTTTTGCTCACAACCACCAAAATCTATTTACTAAATTCCACGATTTATACAATTTTAATTCTAGAAACCCAAACAAACTTATAGCTCCAAAATCTAATACAGTATATTTCGACAGAAGTTGCTACCTGATGTTAATTAAAATATACAACCTATTGCCAAAAACACTAAAAAGTCTACGATTGTCGCTCTTTAAAAAATACCTGCACAAATGGCTAATAGAAAAGTGTTTCTTCAAAGTAGAAGAATTCTTAAACCTGAAAAAATCTGACATTATCATCCCATGACATCGGAATTGTATCGTTCGTTTGCCTCTATAGTAAGATTTTTTGTATTTATAGTAAGATTGACTCTATATTCGTGTAAATTGTAAAATAAATTGTATCAAACATTCCGTTGAATCTAATATTCCTGTTGACTTAAAAATTATTGACATCTTTAAAAATTATTGACATTATTATTAATTTTATTGTTTTGCATTATGTACTCATAAGATTTGCATGCCTTAAATAGGTTGAATGTGCTGAACTTTTAAATACCAACTATTTTAACATCTGAAATGTACTTACCACGTTCAAAGCAAATAAATATCTTGAATCTTGAATCTTGAATCGTACGGTAACAGTCTAGCTATACACCATGGCAGCTCTTACCACGCGCGGCATAAGGGCGCCAATCGGACAAAAATCCTAGCGTGTGGCTGACTGTACACACGACAGCACGTCAGATTATACAGTTTTGTTGTAAAGTCGCCCGTAACTTAACCGAGTAGAGTGCTAGCGTGTCTATGTGCTGTCGTGTGTACAAAGCTGTATTGAGCGATTCCAAACAATATTACAGGTAGGGTAGGTAATCGTATGAGGTAGTGGCCACCCCTGGTGTCAGAGTTTTTAGGCCTTGACATGGCTTAACGATTTTTATAATTCAACAACAACCGGGACGAGCACGGAAGCGCTCAGATATTATTGCCACTAGCGGTCACCCATCCATGGACTGACCGCGGCCGTTGTTGCTTAACTTTGCCTATCGATTAAGAACGGTTAAGATTAAGAACGATTAAGAATATTACAGAAGCATTGGCAGTTAAATGAGACAAAAAGATTTTTTTAATTCGAACATGAGCCAAATCGGTCGAGGGGTTGCCGAGTTACGGGGTCGCGAGTTCACCGTTCGGGGCGAACTTCTAGATATATTATATTTCTAGAAGAACAAAAAAATCTAATCGTAGGCTAGGTATAATATGAATTCCTCGCTGGAAAAGTTTAGACCGGCTAGGTAATTCTTATCAGGGTGACAAATAGCGAACCAAAAAAAATACAGTCATACACGTGTCAGGTCACGATGTCATCGGTCTCTCGATAGCTTGTGATACAATTTTCATGTCATATTTATAAAATTTTTAGACTTTAAGGTGGGACGATAGCAACTTGGCGGCAAATTCAAAATTTTCACAGTTCTTACATTTTGTAGTGTAAACTAGGCTATTTTCTTTCAGCGATTTTTCGTTCTCGGCAATAACATAGTATTATTTTCATTATTGTAAACAACAATAATTCAGCCGATTATGTGTTCTGGTCTACGAAGCAGTAATCGGCTGAATTATTGTTGTTTACAATAATAAAAAGAATACTTTGTTATTGCCGCGAACGAAAAATAGCTCAAGATGTAAAAAACTGTGAAAATTTTGAATTTGCCGCCACGTTGAGTCCAACCTTAAGACGACGTACGTCTCACAACTAGCGCCGCCAATGGAAAAAAAATCATATCTTTTTTTGGATGCGTTTTTAGCAAAAAACGCTCCTGCGATTTCTCAACGCGAGGCTTAACTATTTTTAGGACCTAAGGTTTGGATTCCAGATCCTAGAACTTAAGAATGCAATCGATTCTCGCCAAAAGTAGAATCGATTGCATTCGTAGGAAATCCAATCCTGGAATCCAAACCTTAGGTCCTAAAAATAGTTAAGCTTCGCGTTGAGAAATCGCAGGAGCGTTTTTTGCTAAAAACGCATCCAAAAAAAAAGTAATGATTTTTTTTCCATTGGCGGCGCTAGTTGTGAGACGTACGTCGTCTTAAAATCGATTTTGACTCCGTGTAGTACAAGACGGATCTTTCTCATCTCTTTGATCCGTGCTTTAAGTTGAATCAATGGTGATTATTCTTTAATTAACAGGTAGCAAGTTGCTTTGTAGGCTGCGCTGCGGAATGCTGCTTGTGTGACATACTTATTAGCATTATTGTCGTAGTGTTTGTTGGTATTGGATCGTGCATGCGACAAACGTACAAAGGTATGCAGAAGTCATTCATTGATTGTTTTGAAGTAGCTACAGAGGAATAATGTATTTTCCTGGTGACTTAATGGTGGAGTCGGCGAGGTAGAAAATGAGCCGTTTTCACGGCTGCCAAATTTCGCTTTTTCTGAAGATATTATTAATCTGTGTAATCGAAATTTGACAGCCACATCCCGGTTCTTGTATGGCCAAGCCTATGAGCGCCATCTACCAAGGGCTTTGAATTCAGCTTTTAACTGCCAGTTGAAAACGGGCCATTGCGAGGTAGTTGAGAGTGAATGTAATCTTAGAGGAAATTGTAGTTCAGATCAGCAAACAATAGCACCTACCTTAATAAAATCTACATTATGTGTTTCCTATTATTCCCCAATTTACACTCTCATAAGCTCATAAAGTCATAACTGAACCAATTTATATGACAGTCGATATACTTTAAGAATCTATTAAAATTTGACGACTGTAATTTTTTCTGTTCTTTGAAATAAATGCGATTCACAGACATATTTTGTCACAGCTTTTTAGATATTTGTTGGTCCAATATGTTCTTCCAGCCTTCCAACATAATTAAATCGCTTATTTTCATTATCACACTTGTCCAATTATATTTTTATTATTATGGTAACATAGGTACACACGACAGCACGTCGACCCTTACACG
Organism: Zelleria hepariella; assembly: GCA_949319315.1. Taxonomy (NCBI): domain Eukaryota; kingdom Metazoa; phylum Arthropoda; class Insecta; order Lepidoptera; family Yponomeutidae; genus Zelleria; species Zelleria hepariella. The sequence continues at coordinate 15,462,231 of OX439380.1, forward strand.
CTAGCATTCTACTCGGTTACGTTACGGGCGACTTTACAACAAAAGAGTACCTACACTCTGACGTGCTGTCGTGTGTACTCATTTGCCCCAGCCGCATGTTCCTACGAAACCATACAGCACTAGTCCCACTGAAAAGTATGAGATCTACAGGGTGCACTCTTAGTCGTTAGCGGAACTTAAAGTGGGCTATCTACTGATCAATACAAACAACTTGTACTAGGTGGCAGAAAAAATGGAGTGAAAAAAATATCAGCTGTTCCAAACAAAAGGTCGACTCGGTACTGCGCCAAATGTATGAAACAGCTGATATATTTTTCGCTCCATTTTTGTCGCCACCTAGAACAAGTTGTTTATATTGATCAGTAGATAGCCTACTTAAAGTTCCGCTATCAACTTAGAGTGCACCCTGTAGAATTAGACAAGAAAGTAATATTAATTTTTCGCATAGCCATGTACTTCCATGATAAACAGTGTTTTTTGTCCCAGAAATAACTTTTTGTACAAGTGCGATAATTAAAATAAGCTGTTCAATTATAAGTATTTCCAACCAATATAAAACACTGTCCTAGCTAAGTAGGTCATAATAGCCACTATATCAACATTAAAATGTTGGAACATGTGAAAGGGGAACACCCAACAAAGCTTTTCCGAGAGGTGCGCAGCAAAATGCCCATAATAAGTGGAACAGATCGACTCAATGAGTCACTTTGCCTGAGTCACTCGGCCAGATGAGGCTCAATTGAAAAGCTGGGACAACCACTCTCGCCGTCGAGTCGAGTGACTTGACGGAGCTCGGCTTTAGTGCCTGGGATGTGTTGCAAGCTATGGGTGAGGCGTTTTCTTTGAGAATTAAAAGTTCTAAAATCCTAGACTGATGAAAAATTAAAAAAATATGGCGCTGAAATTAATCATAGAGCGTAAAATATGTGAAATAAAATATTTCACAGCATTACGTCAACCTATGGATAAATCGATAATCCCCAAAAAGTTAACCAATGGACATAGCTTCCAGATAGCGAAGGCGCAAGCCCGTGAAAGTAAGTAAAGTAAGTTTTGTTTTTCTAACATCATAAAGCCCAGATATAGGACTAGCGCCGCCAATGGAAAAAATAATCATGTATTCTTTTTGGATGCGTCTTTTGCTAAAAACGAAGCTATAGGTTCTCAACGCGAGGCTTAACATTTTTCAGACCCAAGATTTTAGAACCTAGGAATTTACCGCCAAAAGTGGCCACGTAGGTCGTATTCGTAGGTCGTAAACCTTTTTTAGTTTTTTTTTTGTGCAATAAAGTGTAACAAACAAACAAAGCACTCCTACAAACTCGTTTAAAACTGTTCCCGCTATCGCCTGTCCTTTGCACTGTAGGCTGCAGTGTCATGCATTTGTCTCACTTGAAGTGTTTGAATAAAATTGCATTGTCTTCGTGAGTACACAGCAGTCAGTACTTATTGGAACTTGTATGGATTATGTTTTATTTAAATTCATGAACAAGGCAACTTTCCTTAGGTTGGTAGGTACTCGTATTTGGTTTTATTGACGATGCGTACACCTTTGTCTTTTTTATCGACTAGACTAAATTCCGATTTCTCTATTGCCAGATAGGTACCTAAGCACTATTCCTAAGAATAATTTGAAAATCGAACCAATTTTGTATGGTGAATAACTAACTGGGCCTAAAATAAGCAGATCGTTTACTTAGGTCCTAGATTTTTCTACCTAAAGCTTAGGTTCTTTCAAACAGCATTCCCTCTTTTGGCCTAGATTTTTCAGACTGTACAAGACCGCCATATATACTAGCTATCTAAATACAATATAATTATTTATGTTCCACTATTTTGACCTATGAATTGCTGTTATTATTAGCCCAGAAAAATATTATTTCTTCTGCGTTTTTTACCACGTTGGCTTGCGCTAGATTAATTATTATTTTCACTAGGTGCTATCGAAATAAGCTTAAATTTTCCAGTGACTCAGAGGAAAAGAAAGAAAGCAACCAAACGTCATACCAATATCAATTGACGGACTGTTAAATAATGTATAGCGTGAAATCGCTGACACAATTTCTTTGAAGCGAAATTTCAGGTCACGCAAAAAGCTTCCAACTGTTGCTTTTGTTACGTTTCATTTCGCTTTTAGCAAAGTGCGAAAGGGACAAAGACTGTCTGGAGTTTTCTTTTTCGCAAAGAAAGTAAGGGACGGAGAACATCGGGACGTATGCGTATGCGCATTCCAGCCGGTCTTGATTGAGATTTAGTGTTGGGGTAAGTGCGTAATTGGTGCACCTACATTATCGATGTTTTTATGGTCGATATTCCAATTTGCTTTGTTTGCATTGCTGTACTCAATTATTTTAGTATTGATACCTACAATCATGGGGAGAAATAAAGTTTTAAAGCCTCTACTGACTCATACATTTAGAATATGTAAAGTTTGACGGGTTATTTTATTTATCGTATGGCATTTTACAAAGGTCTATTAAGTATAGGTACATTTCATAAGCTTCAATTAATATAGGTAATATAAAGAATTTAATTAACAATTACAATTTTATTGTAGAAATTGTATGTCAATTTGCAGTCATTTAGATACTTGGCTGAGTCAGCGGCAAGGTTTATGAAAACGAGTAAAACTTACGTACGTTTTACTACTTTACAATACTTTGCTATCTAATAAACCACCGATTTTTCATCAAGTTTCAAAAGTAACCAACCAGCCGGTACCCATTCATTTAAAACTCTTTTTTTTCCTTTTATTCTTCCGCCTGTCACGTTCCACATTTCTCTTCAGTGTCGGTCCAAAAAGAGAATAAAACGCACCGACAATCGTGACTTCACAAAGGCGACTATATTCTGACCTTGTGTGCGTTTTAGAGTCCATTCTGTGCTATAATGAGCTCTAAACCCTATTATGATGCAGCTCCTCCCTTATACTTAGTTGTCTGGCCGACGGTTAACTTTGTGGTGACCTCAGTTTTAAACCATTTTAGTTCGGCGAAAAGTTGACCAGGGCTCGGTGGGTTAAGTTGTGATTTGATGTCATGACAGTAATGTATACTGAGTGAATCATATTTTATGAATTAAAATGATAAATTGAATATATTTCGTCATAACACGCCTGTTAACGTGAGATAGTTTTTATTTATTGTCATAGAGTCGTATAAATATTATTTTTATGTGGTCACCCAAAAAGAACATGAAAGATGGGCTCAGTATGGTTGCTTGGAATCTTAATAAACGAACCTCATATAAATATTTTACGTCCATTGTAGGATGTTTATACAGGGTGTTAAAAGACCGCCAACAAAGCGGGAAACCACGGATCGTCCTAATCGTAAATCATTTTTGCTTAAGGAACCATAGTCAACGATTTCCGAGATAATGAGGTTCAAGTTTTTGCTGTTTTGTAACCCTGTACATCACCACTGTTGACCAAATCAAGACCACTGTGGGCAAAAAACTGTGTGAATGCACCCGAGAAACCTCTGACCGAGAGAAATGGCGTGGCATCGTAAGGCGCGCAACATCAGTCACTCACTGATGATGATACTACATGTGGACCACCACCGCTCTGACAAGAGTGCAACGACGAAGAAGAAGATCACTTGTATCAACAAAAAGTTGGTTAAAAAGCTCTCTCTTCTATAACTGAACAGGCAATATTTTGAATCTCCTCGTGAAATACCCGTTGCGTAATTTGATTTGGGACAGGATAATAATATTCAAGCTTCGAGCATGAATAATATTATCCTGTCCCACTTTCTAACCTTCCATCTTCCACTGGAACTATCTGACAAAAGCTTCGGCCGAAAACTTATCTCGTACACTGTTTATAAAGGCTACATCTTAGGTACAGTTGGCAACATGTGAGTGTGTTTGAGCTCCTCTTATCTATGCGGTGGTAGCCTATTAGGTAGAACGTTAGGTACACAAGCGTTTATTCCCAGGTTCTAATTCCGGCATGGGCAATGTACCATGACTTCACTTTGTTTCAGAAAATTTCGCTCGCTTCGGGAATTGAACCCATCCCTATATAATAGGGATTATGACAAGTTAGTCAAAAAATGAGTTCCTTTTAAAAACAATTTAGAACGATATTTGTATTAGAATACCTAGTTATGGCTTCACGTTTTAGTATTAAAAGAAAAACTTTTTAAATGTTTTATTAATTCAAACCTGATGTGCTAGATTTTCAGAAAGTGTTTTGCGATACTTGTTTTGATAAATTTGAATGTATTGCTATTGCAGTCATAATCCCCATAATTATTCCCCAAAAACATAACAAAAATGTGGCCCACTGTACCTTATATTTTATAACAACAAGACGAAGAGATTTTATAGCGGGTTTTTTATCAAGATAAGCGTCATGTAGTTTGATACCGGCTTGATAAAGACGTTGTTGGTTGTGGGATGAGAAAAAGTCGAGTTTATTTTACCTTAGGACGTTTCGATGATGGACAATGTATTTTTTTTTTCCAACGTAACGAACCTGTTTAAATATTATAAACCTGTTTAAATATTACATTTAGAAGTTGACGTGTTTCAGGATAAAAGCTATTTAAAATTTACCCTGTATAATGTGGGTCATGCATGCTCGATAAACTTTATGTATACCTACATACTTGCTCGTAGAACGTTGAACACAGATGCGAGAGGTCTCAGGTTCGAATCCCGGTGCTAGCATGACTTTAAGTAATATACCAGAAAATACACTACAGAACGTCGTGAGGAAATCCGCGGCTCTGCACATATTGGCGTCTTTCCTAAGGATGAGGTCTGCAAGAGGGTACTATTTCGAAGAAAAACTAAACTAAGGCCTTTACATCTACGTAATAAGATGCGAACTATGTTCCAGGCACTGCAGCGCCGAGTGGTCTCTTCGTCCATTTAGTGTGAGTGAAGGTGCCATGGGATATTTTTTTACATGGAAGCAAAAGTCTGTCTATAGGTAAGTGTGATAGACTATTATGCAACATGTTGTTATAGTATGCAATAGCTGATACCATATTTGGTTCTGGGAAGTAGAAGAGGCATTTATCATGAATGAAGATGGGCTTGGTTTAGCGTGGGCTGGTGAATTGAAGATGTGTTTTGAGATTGGTTAGTCGTGAATGGAGAGAATGGTGTCGGAATGTATTTCAATTCCAACCAGCCTTTCCCAAGGATTATGGTTAAGTATAATATCATTTAGAACCTTGATCATATTTTCAGAAATCGAACTAGGTATGGGAGCTAAGTTAGAGTTAGCTAAAGTGCAAGAAAGTAGGCTGAGATGGTTTGGGCACGTAAAGCGGAAGCCCCCTGACTACATCGGAAACGAGGCGCTGCGTCTATCCATACCCGGGCGGAGATCCAGAGGAAGACCGAAAACCAGGTGGATGGACGTGGTCAAGAAAGACCTCATAGAATGCGGAGCCTCCGAAGACGACACCAAGGATAGGGCGAAGTGGCGAGAGAAAAATAGGAAGGCCGACCCCACCCCCACCACTATGTGTGTGGGACTAAAGCTTGGAAGAGAGAGAAGTTAATTCTGAAAACAGATCGATCGATTTCAATACTAATGAAGTAATGAAATATGGACTAATTATTCGGTCAACAGATTTCAGAGCAAAATAAAAAGCAAACATTGTACTCTAGCCAATACTGAGAGTAAAATGTTTGCTTTGAACTTCACCTAATAATATGCCCTTTTCTCTGTAGTATTGAAATCGATAGGTGTGATGTGTGATCTGATGATGGTGATGAAGAATCCGTGGCGAAACGAGTTTAGAAAGGCAACAAGCCAACAACCTCTTTAAACAGCACCAGCATTTCACCAAAAAAGGAGCAAAATTAAACCCTGATTTCATTCAAGCTGCTCCTTGAAACAAAGCTTCCTGCATTGCAAAGAAGCACCATATACCTACAGCGTGTTCCATATAACGTGGCACACCATATACAGGCTGGAGCGTCTGGCCTCCCATGGGGAATAAAAACAATCCCTGTGTGCCAATTCTGACTCGATCCAAGCTTCGGCTGCGGACCGGTTAGCCGGCCTGTTGGAGTAGGGATGGGATAGTATCGATGCTTTTATCGATAATTTGGTTTTTAGTTCAGAACAGAATCCGCAGCGATAATTTAGAAAAAAACTGATATTCTATGTAAAAATCGACCAAGTTATGTTCGAAACGTTAGAGTGCAAGAACTCGTTAGTTCCCAATAGTTGTAGGTAGTAGTATAACTAAGTGTGTAAAACTGGATATTTTTTAATAGTAAAATGGACCGAAAGCGACCAAAAGATGCTACACGTCAGACTTAGGTACTAAATCTGCTCACACTCAATGCCACGGTCTACGGTGGCCCTACACTTTGAGGCGGGTACTAAAACCTACCAGGAGACGATGCATCGTACAAGAAATAATGCTCCAGATGAACTGATGAACGAATACTACGATCAGTAATGAGGATGCCCACGCAAGGAGAAGGAGGGAATATTGCTTACATTTCTGTCATAAAATTTGGTAGGCGGGTAAATGAGTCAAAGAGATTTTTTAAGTTCAAACATAAGCCAAAGCGGTCAAGGGGTTACTGAGATATGGGGTCGCGAGTTCACAGTTCGGGGCGAACCACTAGTTTAATAGAGTTTTGGGTAAGTACCTACTTAGCGTTTGCCCCGTTTACTGAACTAGAAAGCTTGTTTGCAAAAACACCACCAACTTATCGATAAAAAACCAAGACTATCGACAACACGAAACCTATTCGTCGACCCCTCCCTAGTTCAGAATGCGGTGCAGTAACTATCAGTGTGAATGAACAGTGCGTTTCTTACCACGGTAGATATACCTCAGACACACCCGTCCCTTTCGCACTAGACTTCAATTTGTGCGTTAGAGAGAGAAAACGAAAGTCATGTAAATCCGATATTGCTATACTTATGAAGTTGTAAAAGTCGCCGCTCGTTTTTCGTGCAGCTTTTGGGTTTTATTTTTCGTTTCAGTTTTCGGTACCAATTTGTGTGCAAAGTAATTCTTTCGGGGGGTCCCGGTAATAGCAGTGATTGAATATTTAGGGGCAATTACGGTGGTCTAACTTGTGTAAATTATCAATTTGCTTGTTGCTGGAAGCTTTTTAGGGTTCATTCATACTGGTAATACATACAAACATCAAACTCGGTATGATTATAGGGCTTAATTTATAGTATTCCTGTGGGCCAGGCCGACTAAGATGTCAGGATGGTTTTGGTGCTGGGCAAGCCTACTTCACCTAAAACGATCTCCCAGGCATTGCAGCGCCGAGCGGTCTCTTCGGCCATCTAGTGTGTGTGAGTGAAGGTGCCACTGGACCATCTCATTACGTAGATGCAAAAGCCTTAGTATTTTTTTGGCAAAGGTAGACGCGTAAAGCTGACGGCCAAAACTAGTCCGACGAAACTTGGCCAAGTGCGGGCCAGATGGTGCCAAAATAACAGAATTTTAATTGATACAATAAATAATATGACTTCATTGAGCCTACCACAGATAAGATGATGACACAAAAGAACAGCTTTAGTTATTAGGGTTCCGTAGCTCAATAGGAAAAAAAAAGAAACCATCACGAACGGAACGGATTACTTCGTTGTCCGTCTGTCTGTCAAGAGTTCAAGACCCTTTTTCTCAGGAACAAATGTATCAAGTTGTAATTAATATCAAATACACAAATCTGTGATAACTTAGGTACTGAGTTACTGCCGATTTCTGAATTGAGAAATTCGCTAAGCAAGCACTTAAGGTGGGACGATAGCAACGTGGCGGGAAATTCAAAATTTTCACAGTTTTTTACATTTTGTAGCTAAACTGAGCAATTTTTGTTCAGTGATTTTTTGTCCGCGGCAATAACATAGTATTCTTTTCATTATTGTAAACAACAAAACAACAATAATTCAGCCGATTATGTGTTCTGGTCTACGAAGCAGTGGCACTGCCCAAAAAACTTGTTGATGACCATACAAAAAAACATACATACAAGCGCCGGATTGTTCCAGTAGACTCGGAGAACTTCTCTCGCTTCGCTCACTCGTTCAACTTACTTAATAATATTTGGTGTTCATACTCGGCTGGATATGTTTTATTATTTTTAATTGCTGTATTTTTAACTCAACACATGTGAGAATTAAAATCAGTTCATTAACTCAGATTTTAATTCTCACATGTGTTGAGTTTTCAAGGTTTTTAGATTTTTAACTCTGTTTAATAATCTTATTTATATTGGGTTTTATATTAATTTGCTTTTGCCCGCGACTTCGTCCGCGCAGACTTATAAGTACACAAAAAGCTACAGAAAAAGTTTATTGGTATCGAGAGGGCGCAAAGTGCTAAGTTGAAGTGTCGGTCACATGCTGGGGGTATCCTTATGCTACCATGGAGTACCTAGTTGTGCATGTGGCCAACCGTACCTAGGTACTTGAAAACTTTTTCGTTGAACTTTCATAAGTTATCTGATATCAGCACACATTGCAGACCTAAAAGGCCCTAAAAACTTTAAATCAACCGGAATACGGGTGGAAAATTACACATTATCTCCCACACGTTCTCGGCGAGAGTGTAAATCTGTCACACGTCGTCACCCGGCATAACCTATCGATCACCCGCCACCAGAAAATCCTCCTCACAACTAAGTGACAATTTATTTAAACCAGAAAAACAAGAGGGCTACCCCGAAAACGCTCCTGAAAGTGAATTTTTGAGGTTACCGTGTAGAACGCGGTTGGAATGCCTCGTTCTATTTTCAAACCGCGTATGGGGGTCAACGGCCGCCGGGATCGAGCTATGCGCCTGCGCACGAGTTGACGGTTTATAAGCGATTGTGCTGCAGCGCCTTTGTGCTGCGGAGTTCCGGGTTCGACGCAGGGCGGGAGTTTTTTTGTTGAAAAAAAAAAAACTTGGTCCAAAGATAGGTGAAGTGACCACTCGGGTGATGCAGTTGAATGAGGAGTGGTTAATACAAAAAATAATAATGAACGAACTTCTAAATTACAATTTTAAAATAATCCCGACATTTTAGCTTCAAATTAGCATATCTCTTAAAAAGCTACTACAAATTCACAAACAACGTAACTTTGAAGTAAATTAATGTCATAGGTACAGTCGGCCACACGCTAGGATACCCCTTTTTGTTCGATTGGCGCCCTTATGCCGCGCGCGGTAAGAGCTACCATGGGGTGTCTGTGACTGTGGCCGACCGTACATGCCCGCACCGGGAATCGAACCTGGGTCTCTCGCTTCCGAGTCCATTGTTCTACCACTAGGCCACCACCGCTACCTTTTAGATCAAAATAGAAAGTTTTTTTAAAATTAATGTACCGTTTAATTTGTCCATATAACCACGTTAACTCTAAGTACCTAAGTAACATAACGAGACGGTTTTCTAATCACTGAACCTAATTAATTGGTTTAAGTGGGTGCTAAGTTAAGTGAAAAAGTGGTCAAGATAAGAATATAACCGTTTAACTGTGAAAATTCAGTGCGTAAAATTTGTATAATGACTCTACAAACTCTACATCTAAATTTTACTTGGGTTTGGTAGGTTATTTATTTAATAAATGGAGATTAAAACCTTTATTCATAAATGATAATTTGCCTAAACGATTGCTACCGAAATAAAAAAGATTTATTTATAGTTTTCGCCCGAAAGGCAATTTTCAGCAAAATTGTATAGAAAATCGGCGCGCTACGTTTCACGTTGCTCAATGAAGTCCGGAGGTAAGCTAAGGTGTAAAGTAACTAAGGCCCGGTTTCTGAATTGACAATTTTGCTAGAAGAGCTTCTAATCCAATGAGCCGTTTTCAAAGAACAAATTCAAAGCAGTTCATAGATGGCTTTTACAGGCGTGGCCATGGAAGAACCGGGATACGGCTGTCAAATTTCGCTTAGCACAGATTAATTTTGACAGCCGTATTCTGGTTCTTCTATGGCCACGCCTGTAGGCGCCATCTATGAAATGCTTTGTGAATTTGTGCTGAAAACGGCTCATTGTTCAACGAACACCTGTGTGCAATTTCCGTTTCGTTCTGTCACATTATTTTGTGAGAAATCCGCGAAGACAGAATAGCGAATTTCTCATTTCAGAAATCGGCAGTTAGTTAGCTGATCTCTATGTTAATCAAATCACGGATGATGTTTTTGCTTTTGCAACCTACAGACGAAAATTGTCCAAAAGTTTTCCCGAACGCGGTAAAAATATCCACACAGGCCAGTCAAAATACCAAGGAGAATGCCTAGCATTGTCCAACTCATTCATTCACACAGTGTTAATAATAAAAAACCCGCATCTTGGCCGCCATCTTTAAAATTCTTTCATTAAGTTACCAATTGGTTGTATGAGGTTTTTGACCTGCGCTTTGGAGGGATGAAAAATGATCAATGATTGTGATTATTATTCGGCTGGTAGTTCGTTTAACACGTCTCGGGCCCTTGCGGTGACTAATTGACCAAATGAGTCAGTAAGTCAGGGGTCAGCATGATTTTGTTGCCTTGTGGTGTGGCAGATTGGTGGTGTGTGTGCACCATTTACAGGTAGTTCACGTTTGGGATAAAGTATCTAAGTACTAAGAAATAATTGTATTTAAATATACAGAGTGTATCAGAAAGGTTCTCTGACAGAACAAAAGTGTAGAAATCACATTTAGAAGTTGGGGCGTTTGAGGAAAAAAGCTATATAAAAATTGCCCAGGATTCAATGGATATTTGGATAAGTAGTAATTTTGAGATAACTTGGTTAGAGTGATCTAGGTATTTTTATTCAGTAAATTCAGTTTTTATTCAGTAAAGTGATACCTACATAAAGTTTTGATATTTAAGCACTTATTTGGAATTTTCAAGTGTTAGGTAGGTTTGTGTAGAGTTCTGAACTCTCCATTCAATTAACAAAACAGATATAATCATTAATTTATTAACACCACACAGTTTTAAGTAGCTCATTTAAATTGACGATGAAACTGAATAGCATTTACGGAATTTTATTACTCTTCAACAGCTCAAACTCTATTTTTGAACGGAAATTCTTGAGAATAATGGTCTCCTATGGGTAACTTGAGGCTTGTTATGGTTTAAAAAGGAATAAGAGCCAACTGTGAGGAATTTCCTTGTCATGATTTTGCATTGAATCAAGTAAACAAAATAACAAATTACTAGTTACTAACCACATTTTTTTTTATTATGAACTAAGTAGTTAACTTACTTACTTACATGAATTCGTTTATTCTGGTTGTAATATAGTACACGCATAAGCTTTAAGCTGCCAGTGTATTAATAAATAATAATAATAGTTCAATGGCAATCAATGGCATACAGTTTTGGTCGGCAAAAATATTCCTGTAATTTCACCCGTAAGAAAAATGTCCCACGTTATTCTCGGATTTGAAAAACCCAAAAAGACTTACACCAAAGCTTACTGTGGCCACCTTAAACATCAAAAAGTGCATTGAACTGTGCCGTTGACCTATAAATGCACTTTTCGTCAGAAACGACGAATTTAGGTTAATGGCAAACCATTGTTTATTCATGGTTCGGTAATACCACTGCATAGCTACTTTTTAGTAACAGAAGGTAAAAGCTTGCATTTTGAGAATAAATTCTTAGGTTAAATCAAAATTTTGGTCGTGTAAAATCGGGAAATGCAGACTTGCATTCGGTAACTATTCACTGAATACACAACAAATGTTATGAACTGTCAAAAGATGCGTTCAATGTGAACTATTTTCAATCAAAAAAAGATGTTTTGACATTTGACAAGTGCATTTAAACTTTTCGATTTGACATTTTTTAACCGTTAAAGTTGACTGACGACGATACAATTTTGGTTTTGTGGCATTGTTTTTTTTTATTACATTTCAAAAATAATCTGCATCTGCTTACACTTAAGAAAATAAATGGCGTGAGGATATTTGCCGTTTTAAATGTTTTTGTTTCAAATATGGTGGGGATGGCCTTTCGGTTTATTCTATCTTATTGTAATGTTCACGTTTACACCTCGTTTAATTTATTCGGTTTGAATAATTGGGACAACAGTCATGAACAGTTACTTATTGAGTGTTTTAGGTTTACCCATAACCACTACCAAATGAGCCGTTTTCAGCTCAAATTCCATCCATCTATGAAATGCTTTGTGAATTTGTGCTGAAAACGGCTCATTGTCAGTGATAAAAGTATTGTCAAAACGGTTAATTAGGATTTTCTGGCTACATGAATGCATCACTGGCTGGCTAGATGAAAAATAAAATAAAAAGTAAGAGCTGTCAAACTTTAAAATAAGTTGTTACGTTTCGTTGCCAGTTAACTTTACTGACTCGTTGGAAAACTCTCTATTTTCCTTTTAAAATCCCATTTAGTCGTATTAAAAGTCCATCTTTTGAACACCCACCGCGTCAGAGATGCCATATAAAAGATAACAGCGTAGAAACCGACTTCCCCTTTTATCTCTACAATTTATGGCCAAAGAAAATACTTTCAATTAGTCAAATGATGGAAATAAAAACAAGACGTACCTACAGAATCGGTGCCTTTAGAGCGTAAGAAGAAGTGTCGAATTAAAAAAAGAAACATTTAAAGTTCAAATTCTTTAATGGAACGTGTGGAACCATTTTTGAATTTTGAATTCTGAAGGCTGAGGATATACCGAGATAGGAATGGAGTAGCCCACATTGCTCACCAATGCATTTCACAGGTGTTTGACAATCTCACAAGCTTTACTTTAATTGCCAACTTTTAGAAATTCAGTTTCTTCTCGATGTTTTTCTTCATGAACAAAATTAAAGTGAAAGAATTGAATGACAATGCATGTCTGGCAAAAGCTACAAAATGAACTTTCGAAATTAGCTGTAACTGTAATTGCGTAGTGGTGGAAATCTTGCCAATGAAGAATACCATCAACTTTTGATTTCTACCTTACCATACACTCTATTAAAAATGGAAACGTTGGGTGAAAAAATTTTTTCGATACGTCTTATAGTTCCCGAGATATTTAATTTTAAACTAGCTGTGCGACGAGCGCGCGGTCGTCAGCTGCTGTGACGTCACTAAACAGCTCTCAACCGACACATACATCGTAACACTCATTCAATGACATTCCAATCACTCATTCAAAGGGCTGTATCTTTGGAACCGTACTAGGTAGCCGGTTGAAATTTTCAGAGATTATGTTTTATTATGGTGGATTACCCAAGAAATAATAAAAATAAAAAAATATAAAAAAATAAGAGGGGTCCCCATACAAAAAACGTTGTTTTATACTTTTTGCTCTATAGAAAAAACGGTAAGGCATACAATCATCAAACTTGGTATGATTATAGGACTTACTCCATAGTATAACAAAAAAATATAAAAAACGGTCAAGCTCGACTCGGACTCACGCGCCGAGGGTCCGTATAACCAGTTTTTTTTTGTATGGCGGTACGGAACTCTCAGTGCGCGAGCTCTACTCGCATTTGGCCAGTTTTTTTGTGTGTTTAGTCAGTGTTACAGTAGTGTTTTAATATAATATAACATATTTATAACGTTAAAAATTCGCTAGGGACAGGTTGAAAGCCGCAAGCTATTCCCTAGCACGGGTAAGTTAGTGCTTTAAAAATAACAAAAAATCCGCCATATATTATTACTTAGCTATGGATGTGGATGACGGCTTTGAAAAATGACAATCCGATAACTTACCTAAAACAGACGAGTTAATGGTTGCCCACTATTTTTTTATGAGTAAAAATGTACCTATGCCTAGGTTATACTAGTTTTATTACTTATTAATATTAATTTGTCATTTTTCAAAGCCGTCATCCACATCTATAGCTAAGTAATAATATACGTTTTAATTTTATTTTTATAGCACTAACTAACCCGTGCTAGGGAACAGCTTGCGGCTTTAAAACCTGTCCCTAGCGAATTTTTAACGTTATAAATAAGTAATATTATATTAAAACAATACTGTAACACTGACTAAACACACAAAAAAGCGAGTAGAGCTCGCGCACTGAGAGTTCAGTACAATAAAAAAACTGGTTATACGGGCCCGCGGCGCGTGAGTTTGAGTCGCGCTTGACCATTTTTTATATTTTTTTGTTATACTATGGAGTAAGCCCTATAATCATACCAAGTTTGATGCTTGTATGCCTTACCGTTTTTTCTATAGAGCAAAAAGAATAAAACAACGTTTTTTGTATGGGGACCCCTCTTATTTTTTAATATTTTTTTATTTTTATTATTTCTTAGGTAATTCATTATAATAAAACATAATCTCTGAAAATTTCAACTGGCTACCTAGTACGGTTCCAAAGATACAGCCCTTTGAATGAGTGTTACGGTGTATGTGTCGGGTGCCAGCTGTTTAATGACGTCACGCGAGTTTGCCGCGCTCGCGCGAAAAACTCCAAAAGGACGGAAACTAAAACCGTCGTAACTTTAAAACTACTGGCTCGATTTGAATGAAACAAAAACGGGCGTATTTCTAAACTTGTAGGCTACACGGTCATAAAGTTTCAAGTGATTTAACCGACCCACGGACATTCTTCATTCTTTTATTGTTTTCTAATTCTAAATGTATTAGAAAATCTTGCCAAGCTTCAGAAACGACATAAATAAGCATGTCAAAAGTGAGTTATGGTAAACTTGGGACAATTTATAATTTATTTTAGCCAATATTTTTGTCATTTTGCCAATCTATACAGGGTGTTAAAAGACCGCCAACAGACCCGAAAGTCACGCATACTAGACACCAAAACAAATTACTTTTTCGATAAATTATTGCTGGGAAATGATTTTGGTTTTTTAGGTTATAATTTTGAAAAATATTTTATCACGCAATGGACGTGAAACTCACAGAAGTCATATTGCGCAAGCGTATGTATAAGTTTATTTTACTTTAGCTTGAAGTGCCGATGTTAAGAATACATTGCGGGTTGCAATTTTAACGTCGTTTTTTGTAAGAAATATTCATAATTTTGAAATGGGCTCTTTAGAAGGTATGTTAAGAACTGGATACTGAATACATTTCTGCAAAAAAAAAAGTTTTGAAAAGTCCGACTTTGAACCTCATTATCTTGGAAACCGTTGATTTCCCAGGCATAGTTCCTTGGGCAAAAATGTCCCTTATGATGAGGACAATATGTGGTTTCCCGCTTTGTTGGCGGTCTTTTAACACCCTGTATATATAAAAGGCTTAGGTTGACTGACTCATCACGCTACAGCCCAAACGGCTGAACCTATAAGTATGAAATTTGGACAAAAGTTGCGTTATATGGTGGAGGGTTCATTTAAGAAGCGATTTTTTATTATTTAACCCTTAAGTGGGTCAAAATAGGGCTGAAAGTGTGTATGGGAAAACATTTTTTTTTGGTCTTTTGTTCTTAAATCTTGATTATTTGTACTTTTTTTTTAAAATGACTTGACACCTATTTCAGATTTTTTCTCATTTCTATGTTCTTAAGGGTTAAAATGGGTGCCAAAGTTTTTCGATTTTTTTCACCAGTTACGATCGATGCTGGAACAAAACCGCTAATGCCAAAACAATGAAAATTTTACAATAGTTGTAATTTGTGGACACGCTACGGGTTAAGACAGATTTACTTCAAGTTTAACCCTTAAGGCGGTAAAAATGGGGTCCAAAGTTTGTATGAAAAAAAAAAATTTTTTGTCCGGATTTACTTGCAACTAAGAATTCGTATATTAAATCAAAAATAATTTAACACCTGTTTTAGTTTTTTTGTAATTTTAGCAGTTTAAGGGTTAAACGAGGTTGAAATGTCTGAATATTTTTCGTGATGTAGTGTCAACGTCGGGCCCAAACCGTTTAAGCTACAACTATGAAATTGAAACTGCAGTAGCGTTTTGTAGCAAAACTACCCACCATGAAGAAAAAAATATAATTTTAAGCCTTCAAATGCCCAAACCGGGGTTCAAAGTTTGTATGAAATAAAATTTTTTTTTGGTCCGATTAACTTGACACTTAGTATTTGTATATTAAATAAGAAACAATTAAACACGTGTTTCAGCGTTTTTCAAAAATATGCCCACTAAAGGGTTAAAAGGGGTAGAAAAGTTTGAAGATTTTTCCTGATTTAGTATCAATGCCAGGCCTAAACCATTAAAGCTACAATTATGAAATTTAAACTGCAGTAGTGTTTTGTGGCAAAACTACCTACCATGAAGAAAAAAATATAATTTTAACCCTTCGAATGCCCAAACCGGGGTTCAAAGTTTGTATGAAATCAATTTTTTTTTTTGGTCGGATTTACTTGAAACTTAGTATGTGTAAATTAAATAAGAAACAATTAAATACGTGTTTCAGCATTTTTCAAATTTTTGCCTACTAAAGGGTTAAAAGGGGTGGAAAAGTATGAAGATTTTTCCTGATGTAGTATCAATGCCAGGCCTAAACCATTGAAGCTACAACTTTGAAATTGAATGTGCAGTTGCATTTCATAGCAAAACTACCCACTATGAAGAAAAAAATATAATTTTAACCCTTCAAATGCCCAAACCGGTATTCAAAGTTTGTATGAATTAAACATTTTTTTGGTCCGATTTACTTGAAACTTAGTATTTGTACATGAAATAAGAAAAAATTGAATACGTGTTTTAGCGTTTTTCAAATTTCTGCCCACTAAAGGGTTAAAAGGGGTAGAAAAGTTTGAACATTTTTCCTGATGTAGTATCAATGCCAGGCCTAAACCATTAAAGATACAACTTTGAAATTGAATGTGCAGTTGCATTTCATAGCAAAACTACCCACCTTGAAGAAAAAATATATAATTTTAACCCTTCAAATGCCCAAACCGGGGTTCAAAGTTTGTATGAAATAATCATTTTATTGGGTCAGATTAACTTCAAACTAAGTAGTCCTATATTAAATCAGAAATAATAATTAAACACATGTTTCAGCATCAAAAAGGGTGGAAACATTTTAAGTGTTTTCCTGATGTTCTATCAGTAACAATGCCGGAACCATTAAAGCTACAACTATTCAATGAACATTTAACTACAGTTGCGTTTTATAGCAAAACTACTAACCATGAAGAAAACAGTAATAATGATAAACCTAAAACGGCCAAAAAGGTTCAAAGTATGTATTTTTTATTGTTGGATTTTTTTGATCTTTACCAATTTGGTCACACACACACAATACATACACTTCCACGCTGAAACTGCTCGACGGATTTCTATGACATTTGGAATAGAGATAGCTTACACAAATACACACCCATGACTCTATTCATGCTAATTTGATAATGGTGAAAGATGTACCCAGGCAACTTCTTATAAGTCTTCGCGGACGAAGTCGCGGGCGAAAAGCTAGTTGCATATAAAACGACCTTGCTTTGACATTTATTGAAACTACATTTTTACACTATATGAAAAACGCCAACTTGTTTGCTCCCGGTATGTCCCTAACCTACAGGGGCGGTAGCTAGGCAACAACGGAATCCACGCGCCCATATAGTTTTAGTCAGGGGGTTATTAACCTAACTAGATGGGATAGTGGTTGCCTTTGCATTATCGATATTGGTGCAATGCACTGTCGAATCGATATTTTTAGCGATGCCAATAAATCTTGGTTTTGGTTAAGAATATGTATTTAACTTACTTTACATTTCTAGTTTATTATTCATAAAACAGCGTCTATTGGTGTCTCCCTCCACTTCGACCACTCAGACGATTTTGCAGATTAATTTTACACCTAGAACACTGTTCATTAACAAGTCTTTTGAAACCTTCTGGCATATTTAAACTGAACATAATTTTTACCGTTTTCATAATTTTATCGATATTTTAAATAAACTTCAGTCAAAAGTAACATCACTATGATAAACGGTTAACTACCGAAAGGGCGCGCAACGCAACACCCAAATAAATGTCGGGAAACACCAAAATGCATTGCTACTTACTTTATTACACTTTCCCATGCTACTGTCGTCTTTAAAATCTTGACTATAAGAACTATTACGTCCTGAAGTAAGCTCTGGACTTTACTGTCACCTACCCACCATAACAGATACTTTTGGTGGCACCAGGCTTGAAACTAATAATACAAAACCTGAGCTCACTATAAAGCTCTACATTTTGAGAACACTATTATTTCCGAAATGTTGTAAGCTATTCGACATTAGTCGTTATCTTTAGAGTTATAAGAACTTGAATGGTTTGGTGCTATAAGCTGTCAATCGAGAGGAAGCCAGAAAGCATGTATTTTTGGTGAATCAATTAAAATAATTGATCTAACAGTCTCCCGATCTCGATTCTCGGAAACGAGGGGTTTTTTTTTGTCGTTTCATTCGAATTCGAATGTCAAGTCGTGGTGGGCTATGAGAATAGACCTCCTTTTTGTTCGAATTTGGAACGTTTTGTTTTTAAAAGCACTTCGACCATTGGAATTACAGTTGGAATCGAACGACTGGCTGTTAAGAAATTGAAGAAATAACCTAACTACTAACTTACTGTGGAAAAGTTCAGTTCAAATCTGTCGTTATAAATTTCTGACGTTTCATAGATTCGCCTGTCGCTGTCAAATAGCCAATTTCCAAAAACTGTATATTTAATACTTGCATTTATTTTATAGTCCAAGTGCATAAATTCACTAACACTTCAAACACTTCAAAGTAACGAGGAATAAATATTCATATTTGAAAGACAATACTGAATGAAACTAAAATCGTTAATATTCCACGATGGTAAAGAATTTGCATACACCTCTCATCCAATTTTCACTGACCTCTCACTGTAAACCCTTCTTATACTAACTGCAGATCAAGTTATACTGGACGTTTTGTCTCTAGCCCAACTTAAATAGACCCGGAAAATCTATGGAATAAGCTCCAGAACGGAGGTCAAGTTTCACAAGTTGATGTGTCGAAAGATTGCATGTGTCAACAACACAACATATAAGTATGCCGATGGTAGCATGAATGACGATGACTTACTGATTCATAGTAATACTGGGTCTTGGGAAATTATGTAGACGCATACCTGAAAATAAATTAAAGAAAATTATTAGTATGGGCAGATATCGGCAGATACAATTTTTTTTTTTACTTGACTTCAAAACTTAAAAATTATTGTTATCTTGCGAGCAAGAGCCAAGAGAGGATATTAATTAATATCTTATGCAAAAATAAGTCAAGGCAGAATGAGTACTGCAAGGAATGTATGAAAAAGCAGATGTATTTTTACCCCATAGTAAATTAAATAGCAGTGGTTTATATTGATGAGTAGTAAGACCGCAACGAATTAAATATCACTCTATATATTTACTATTTCATAAAAAGTCAAAACACAATGCAATCTTGCAATTAATGTATGACTAAGTGTCACTTTTCGTCACCCTACACTCATGAGAAGCGCAAATATTTGTCATCAGCCACACTCACAGAGTCACATCATACAATGAGTTTGGGTTGTTGTGGGCGGGTTTCCCCACTTGAATATTGCGAAACCAACTACTAATAAGTGAGTAGGTATGTTAGTGCTATTATGATGTCATCCCCTTTTTACCCGACTACACGAAGCAAAATAAAGTTGCGAATGCAAGAAATAAAGTTGCGAAAGTGGCGTTGGATTGGTCAAACTATGCGAAGACACGAAAACCACCCCTCCAAAATAGAACTTAAATGGTGTCCAACTGGAACACGGAAGAGAGTACGCCCTAAAACTACCCGGCGTCGATCAGTGCAACAGGAAGCAAACAGTCTCGGGACGTGCATATCCGAGCTTGAGATGAAGGCGCAAAATCGGCCAGAATGGAAAACTGTTATAAGAGCCCATGTCCCTGATTAGGGATAACAGGAATTGATGATGATGACGCGAAGCAAAAATTGACAAAAAGGGTTATGTATGTATGATTCATCAGGTGATAGGACGCTCCAGCAGACGAATAGGTTAATAGTCTACTCCCGTTTTCGACTGTCAAAATAAATTATTGTTGGATAATAAGTTCTCATGAAAGTAACAATATTTTTGACAGTAATTGATAACGGGTGGATTGACTGGGTGGATGTATATTTGTATAGCAAACAGGGGCCTTAAATTTGTTAGAAAGTGGTTTTTTGATAGGATACAATTGTATTTTAAACTAGTCTGTGTAACACAATGGATCTCAGCTATCCCAATAAATAAATATATTATAATTACTAGTTGTGCCCGCGACTTCGTATGCGTTTTTACACATTTGACATTTAATTTAAATTCGACTGTGGAGGAAAACTCAAAAGGATGTTTTTGTTTAACCCCGACCAAAAAAGAGGGGTGTCATAAGTTTGATAACTTTGTGTGTGTGTTTGTTATGTGTTTATGATGGTGTGCCTGTCTGTGTGTCTGTCTGTGTGTGCCCTAATCTAAACAATACATTTATAATAAAATATGATTTGTTTAGATTCGGTATCGTCCGTGTAAGATACCAGGAAGCTTAGCATAAGAATTGCTTAGGAAGTAAAGGGGTTTATATGTATCTCCCTCGACGTAGAGTGGGATAGATAAAGTAATAAGCCCATAGATAAGGTCTTACCCATTCTCATGCTAAGCCAGCAAGCAAAGCATAAGGTTGGGTTAGTTAGAGCGTATCTACGGCAAATAACTCTGTCTATCCCGCTTTATGGCAAACAAAATATATATTTTAATATCAAGTTGGGCTCAGTAGAGTAAATATTTTAAAAAAGACACAAAAAAAATTTTCAACCTCGCGTGGGTTTAAACCCAGAACCTTTCGACCGCGACGCAACAGTACTACATTTCTAACATCGATAACACTGGCCAACACAATTTTTGGTGCCGGAATTTTAAGACCTGATTATGATAGTACCTGACTCACTGATTTAAAATTTGTATTCAGTTTTTTTGTATCAGCTCTAGTTTTGAAGATATAAAAAAAAACAATTTGTATGAAAAAAACTCATTTTTTAATGTTCAGAATACAAAAAACTTCTCTTGATTGATTTTTTTGCATGTTTCTTGTTTGGTTTGTCTCTCATAAGAGCCCAGCAATAATCAGCCATCATGTAAGTATCCCATCTACCCTGGTACTGATCCTCCATGTCTTGATGAAACCGCTCTCTTTGTTCTTCACTGAAGTCACCCAGGTTATATAAGACTTCATACAACTTCGTTTGCAGTTTGTACACTGTCTCAGATGTTCACTGTATGTTCTACATACAAAATAAGGAACCCAAAGCTTATCTTGATGCTACATACTCAAGTTGAAGTAAGCGAAATATACTTTTTTCACGAACTCTGCTATCGGTTTTCGGTATTCCTCAAAGGTTATTCGCCGCAAATATAAAAAAATGTATTTAGATAGGTAGAGCAACATCTTGATGAGCTCGCCATAGCGCAAAAACAACGAAATTGTAGAAAATATAAGACTTGTGATACTTTGTTGGAGTAAAAATGACGAAAATTTAAAATTGAAGGTAGTTTTAAATTAAGAGCTGATACAAATATTCCTGATATAGCAGAGTCATCAGAAACACGTTCAGAAACAATATCTAAAAAAAAATTAGCTGCACCAAAAAAAAAGTTTATTTTTGTTGGCCAGTGTAATCTTTGTCCGACCTCCACCGAAAACCACTCACAATTCCCACCAGCAAGCATCATAAGGCTGGGTTAGAGCGTATCTATGGCTCTGTCCATCCCGCTCTACGTCAAACAAAAGAGTGAGATACTTATTGTTTTAAACCCATAGATACGCTCTAACCCGGCCTTATGCTACCCTTGTAGAACTAAAATTTTCCGCCAAAATAAAATAAAAACAAATGCCGACTTTTCATTTACAATATGGCGCCCCAAATGCCAAAAGTCGTAGCGTGAGTGTTAAAAGACCGCTAACAAAGCGGGAGACCATGTATAGTCCTGATCATAACGAACATTTTTGCCCAAGGAACTATGCCTGGGAAATCAACGCTTTCCGAGATAATAAAGTCAGACTTAAATTTTTTTTTTTTTCAGAAATATGTTTATTATCACGTTCTTAATATACCTTCTCAAGAAGCCATATCCAAATTATGAATATTTCTTACAAAAAACGAAGTTAAAAGTGCAACCCGCAATGTATTCTTAACATCGGATAGCCTAAGTTATACCCAGAAACGTGAGTTACGACCATGTGAAGTTTGGTTGAAAACTATTCAGCTGTGTTCGCGTTTATCGTGTTCATACAGACAGACAGACAGACAGACATAGACCGTTTTTTTTTGCATTTTTGGATTCAGTATAGTTTACTTAGTAACCCCTGCTAGTTTTTTTCTAAAAATATTCAATGTACAGAATTGTTTTCGCTAGAGTTTTATTATACCTAAGTATAGAAGATTATTACTCGTAGCATTTTAATTGGGGTAAATATTTTGGCCAACCGATCAAATATCACAGTGACCTATATTCTTCAAAGCATTACGTAATTTTCTAACGAATTTTACACCACGTTACATACACCATACATGACGTAATACCTGATGAACAAAGTTAATTACGAAATAAAAGCGTAATTTCATTCATAAAACCGTTAAACAGAACAGGTCGTGCGCTGAAAATGCATTAGTTAATAAACAGCGGAGGTGGCCACGAAATTAGCGATTTATCTTATGCAGTATACTAATCTTAGAAACGTCAACATTGTATCTAATAAAACTTATGATTTGCATTGGATTCGGATGCGATTAAGCTTAGGTACGTTTTTGGGGGGATGCAAAGATAACTTTATATCACTTTATTGGCCCTTGAATCAATCAGTGATAGAGTGCTCAAAACTCTCGTAATGGTTATAATATTTTATCCATAGACATACCTAAGAAGTAACAACCATTAAAATAAACATCGCATCAAAAAAGACGTAACAAGACATCGCATCAAAATATGGTTTGACCAATCACTGGATTGGAAAAAGCCTGATCACACTGTCTTGGGCTACCTTGAAGAGGATGAATGAAAAGATTCAAAAGTTTTCCTTCACAAGCTCTTTTCGTGGCCCAACGGAAACGAGAACGTTTTTCAGCCCAAAAACCTAATTTCAGCGAAACTCATAATATACACTCTGTAAAAATAACTACCACCATTCCAGACCTGTATCACTCTATTTTTTTAACCTATGTAGGTGTCTACGTACTCTGGTGCATTTACTTTACCAGCCAGCTACATAGACCCCTTATTTTCAATCAGTAGCACCCAGTAAGAGGTCAAGTAACTCTGGCAAAGTCGTTTCATAGATTTGGCACATGTTTCTGCGATAAAAGTGAGTTTTTATTCGACTCTATTTGTTTTCGTGTTTACGCGGTTTACGAAATCTGTTTTGTTAATGAGCGAGGAGTTTTTTTGAGAATAAACATCCCCTTTTTCAAGTCAAAACTTTTGTGTGGATAGGAAACTTCTTTAAGTACTCTGAATTTAAAATAAGATTGCCTCTTTGATAACCTACTGTGAGATAAAAGTACCCATAGAATAATTTCGTAGATGGAGAACGGGACTGCGGAAAATCACTCGAATCAGTGCAGTAGCTTTTTTTTTTTTTTAATTGTTAATTATTTTGTATTATAAGAACTGAGATTTTTAATTGTGGTGATAGAATTGAAAATATAATCGTTACAGCGAAATTCATATTCAAAGTTATGTTTTATAAATTAGGACGTCTTGCTTAGTCGGTTTCCTTGCTGTGATCCTTAGACATTATTCAGTCGAGTAAACATTTATCTCTGTCCTATTTAGCACCATGTCTTGCCATTGCCATGTCTCAAAGGAACTATGACTTGACACACTATTTTTAGAGGCAAACGGTTTAGCGAACAACAATATCGTTCGCGCATCGATGCCAGTCAAAGTTGATTTACAAAAAAATAGGTAAAAAAACTTTTTAAGTTAAACGGTTTTATCTTAAACATACATTGCAATGTTTAAGATAAATGTACTAAAAACCAAAAAATAATAAAATAGATACAGTCGTGGGAATTATAAACATATGCATAGACTAGACTAAAATAAAACCGTGGGGCACGTCAATTGTAATGTTTGTTTTGTAATGTTACACTATAATTAGGCAGTTGACGTGCCCCACGGTTTTATTTTAGTCTAGTCTATGCTTATAATTCCCACGACTGTATCTATTTTATTATTTTTTGGTTTTTAGTACATTTATCTTAAACATTGCAATGTATGTTTAAGATAAAACCGTTTAACTTAAAAAGTTTTTTTACCTATTTTTATTTTCTAGTTTTTAGTTTTTATTTCGCATTCTGTTTAATTCATATAGTACATTGTATTATACTGGTTGAGCACTTTCATTTGATACCCATATTGATGGGATCGATAAAACCAACGTTATCCGCCATTTTGTAGCGGCCGCCATCTTGTATTTCAATTTTTTATAGTATATTGTATTCTGCTTGTTGAGCCCTTTCATTTGATACCCATATTGATGGGATTGATAAAACCTACGTTATCCGCCATTTTGTAGCGGCCGCCATCTTGGATTTAATTTTTTTATAGTATATTGTATTTTGCTTGTTGAGCCCTTTCATTTGATACCCATATTGATGGGATTAATAAAACATAAATTATCCGCCATTTTGTAGCGGCGGCCATCTTGAATTTATAATGATAATGAATAATCATAATTGTATTGTCACCAAAATCCAAAGTGTATACACAATTTCAGATTAATCGGTTGACAGGAAGAGGGTGAAATTTGAATGACTAAATTTGACCCAAGAATAAATAAAACAAACGGGGTGAGCTAAATAAAACCGTTTAATGAGGGAAAAACATCAAAGTCTCAGCAATATTTATAGCTAGATATCTATCTATACGTACCAGTGGGTACGTGTGATTGTATGAAACTTTGCAGAAGGTTAGCTTTTTCAGTTACCTACCTATTTCATAATACTCAGTTCTTTCAACCTCTACCAAAAAAAAAAACCCCTTCAAACCTATGCATTGACTTCTGTCTTATATACGAGTAAGTAGGTTGAATTTGAATATGCCAAATACCAAAGGGATTTCAAGATTTTCCTATAGAGGGTGGCATAGTGCCGATCCGTCACTTTGTTTGTTTTTTATCGACTCGGAGTCTTTCTGTCTCTATTGCAGCGATACATGCACCCTGCGAGATCGAATCTTGGACCGCGGCCAATGCGGACGCGCGCCCGTGTTCGACTATGGAAATAGATACAGTTAAATTAAACTTGTCTGTATGTGTGTCTGTCTGTCTATGGGGCTATTTTTGTCAGTTTCGGTTAAGACTTAAGGCTGGAAGATAGCAACGTGGCGGGTTTAAAATGTTTGTCAGTTTTTTACATTTTGTAGCTAAACTGAGCAATTTTTGCTCAGCAATTTTTCGTTCACGGCAATAACATATTATTCTTTTCATTATTGTAAACAACAAAACAACAATAATTCAGCCGATTATGTGTTCTGGTCTACGAAGCATTGGCACTGCCTAAAAAACCTGTTGAAGAATCAAATGTCCTATTAGGTATTGCGTCGTACACACGACAGCACGTCAAAGTGGACACTTTTGTTGTAAAGTCACCGGTAACGTAACCGAGGAGAGTGCCAGCGTATAAGGGTCGACGTGCTGTCGTGTGTACGTGTGTCTAAGGTGCCACTGGAAGTTTATAAAAATTTATCATCTGTAATAAGGCGTTGCCCATAATTTCGCTCCCTACATAGACATCTTTGGCGTCTTTGGTCCCCAACCTACACCTAGTGATTCTGTCGATATCTATCACTCAAATCACACTTAACTACGGACAGTTCGTTTATTTAGATGCCCACATGCTGGCATTCAATCATCAAACACACAAAATGTTGAAAGTGATGACGAATGTATGAAAGCATTGCAAGTAGGTGTGCTACTGTTTAGATATTTTGCAATGGAAGCATTATGTTTGACAGCCACCGTGGGCTTCAGAGTGGATGAAATCCAAGAATGCATTATTTGCTGTCTCAAATAAAGTTGTCTGAAAGAGGAGTTAGTGATAAGACCGCCATCTTAGTCTGGAAATACCTACAGTTAGATTTTTTTTGTGGTTTTAAAGCCTAATTTGGTTCAGAATCAACGGTGTAACGAAATACCTTCAGCTTCAAAAACACATAAAAATCACGACGACTATTAATGCCACCCTTAGCGGCAGATGTACACCCTGTACTTATAGAAATGTAATAAACACCAAGTTTGCCGTTTTGCTCTTCCAACTTCTGTATACCGAGTCTGTGAGACCAAGGCCCGGTTTCTGAGTTGAGAATTTTGCTAAGCAAATGGGTAAGTATCGTCCTGTCTCTGCAGATTTCTCACAAAAGAGCGTGACATAGCGATACGTAAGTATGTGCTTAGTAAAATTCTCAACTCGGAAACCGGGCCTAAACGTACACACCCATAAATAGTTTTGTTTTATTACCACCACGTCCACCGTAAAGCAGTTTTAATCTTTATAGTCTTCGTCCACGGATTTGCGCAACTAACCAATTTTCGCTCTAGTTTTATGTCTCTATACTACAGGGTGGTCAGTTACGAGCTACTGTCTAAAAGGCATCATCCCCGGTAAATTTCAGATAAACGTAAAAATCACCATTTAGATTTTTTTGATAATAGAAGCGCTGACATGCAAATGCAACCCGGCCGTAGTGTGTAGGAGCATGATTTTCCCATACAAACGTAGTTCCAGTTTAATTTCTAAACTACAGGCTGGATTTTGCTGAAACTTGGTTTATGTCAGTAGATGACCAATACGAAGGTTTTTAAATAGTTTTTATAATAAAAAAAATAGCATGAAAGAAATTAGAGCGATGCGTTATTCGCGCCGAAAAAGGGGTTACTTTTAGCTGTTAGTTACTTACATTATAACATTGTCTATTGGAGTCTAACTACCTTGGGAACATCAATAATGTAATGCAATTGTCAGTTTTTTTTTTTTTTTAAATAGCTAATAAAATGTAGCAATGGCAGCGGAACTACGAAAAAATTTGGGAAAATAGATCTATTACATTACAACTACAACTAGGTACATACTCGCGAAAGGACACGAACACACGTAGACTCATACAGGTGCATTGCCTCTCACATTTCCCGCGCCCCGTCTCGCTCTGGGTGAAACAGCTATAGAAAACAGTGATTCACGCGCTTGGCCATCGCCGAGTTCCCACGGTCCTACAGGGGATTCTTAATAGGTACTACGACCTTCTGATGATGGCCGTCATGATGACGTCAAGCTTTGATGCAAAAGTTTAGTATTTTGTCTATATCTAACCCTCTTATATTTATCCAGGTGCGCGATACAAAAAACCCAATGGGGTGTTAAATTGGCAACCGTTTACGCGCACTGTTTTAGAAAAAAACTGTGTGAACATTTCAACCCTCCTATTTTTATACGAGTCATCACGATTGCTTACTATCTATCCTGAGGGGTACACCTGGGGGTCTACCGGCTAAAACGAAGCCGATGACCATTGGCGAAAATCGAAGTTCGATTTATGAAAAATTAACTGGGTGGCAGTATATTTTTCACAAATCGAACTTCCATTTTCGCCAATGGTCATCGGCTTCGTCTTAGCCGGTAGACCCAGTAAAATAACCGTTTCGAAGTTTCGAACCAATTATGTGTGGATATCGCGAAAGTTACTCTCAATATACGCTCACTCTCTTACTCTTTTGATACCTTAGAGCGGGCGAGACAGAAAAGGATATATCAAGTTGTCAAGGTGCCTCATGTGCATGTTTAAAGTGGTGGCCTAGTGGTAGAACAATGGACTCGGACGCGAGAGACCCAGGTTCGATTCCCGGTGTGGGCAAGTACCTATGACTTTAATTTACGTAGGTACATTTGTGAATTTGAAGTAGCAATACCACTCGCTAACGGAGAAGAGAAACATCACGAGGAAACCTGAGCGATGAGGCATTATTCCGCATTGAGCACGCTGAGAGTAGGGCATTTGCCCAGCTAGTGGGACATGTACGGTCGGCCACAGTGACAGATACCCCATGGCAGCCTTACCGCGCGCGGCATTAGGGCGCCAATCGAACAAAAAAGGGTTTCCTAGCGTGTTGCCGACAGTACCTAAAATTTTACAGCCATGTCACTTAAAAATGTTACTGGCGCAATTTTACAACGTCATAAAAATCACTACAATGGAATATGGTAATGCCTACGTTTTGACAACGTTCTTAGGCAAATAAAGCCGTAGTCTCATGGTGACATCAAAGCATTAGCAAATGGACGCACCTATATTTTTGTAATGTGTTTTTTGTTAAATAGAACCTTGTGTCAACGATGATGTCAGGTCAAGTTACTTGTCAAGGGCTGTTCCATACAAAAGGTAGACTCAGTACTGCGCCAAATGTCAACTCAACTTCAACTCACTCGCTCTATAGCAGAGCCAGAGCTATTAACAAATAAATATGCGTGAACTTTTCTTGACTTGGATTCTCAAAATACCGGTAGCTAACCTGAAATTCAAAGAGCAACAATGTGTGCGCGTTGCTAATTAATTTTAGACGTGCCATTCGGTCTCGGCGCCCGACACAGTTAGTGAAAGAAAACGAACTGAAATCTGGGCTAAGT
This sequence comes from Zelleria hepariella, assembly GCA_949319315.1. Classification (NCBI taxonomy): domain Eukaryota; kingdom Metazoa; phylum Arthropoda; class Insecta; order Lepidoptera; family Yponomeutidae; genus Zelleria; species Zelleria hepariella. The sequence goes on from OX439380.1 coordinate 15,490,756, forward strand.
TCCGTGAAATTCAGGTTACGTTTGTAGGTAATCTATAACGGTTTTCCGTACGATAATGCGATATTTACATGTGACATGAAAATTCTAAACGTTAAAGAAAAATATCGTGAGGAAACCCGCGGCTTAATTGGCTCCGCACGTATTAATTACTTGTGGGCCGGTACGGTTAAGTTGTCAGGATGGTATAATAGGTGCTGACCAAGCCTACTCCATCTAAAACAATGTCCTAGACTCTACTAGATGTCGGACCGTCTTGTTTTTTAATTTAAAGTTGTTTAATAGGTTTACCAGACGTCTTTTGCCGCCGCTTTTAAATAGGCTTTTTTTTTTTAATTTTCGGTGGGAAAATTTATCAAAAAAAAAAACAAAACTTCCGACATATCGAGGGGAAGATGTCCCAACACAAAAATTTTTTGCTCTAATGTCATTATCCAGGGAAGAAATCGGGGACTACGTTTGTATGAAGAAAACACTACTGTGATACCCATTTTACATATCAGATTCCATCTCCAACCTTGCCCAAAGTTAGCGCTAGGCTGTTTACGAACGAATCACGCGTTTCACCGACAAACCTAACTGTATTATGGCAACTACGATGGTTTTCCGACGTCAGGAAACACTTATTTGTTCAGGGTGAAGTCCCTAGTTCATGGTATTCACTGCCTTTGTTGTTGTTCAGTTCAAAATAGGCTTCTAAATTATTTAGGAACAACCAAATAATTTATACAAAAGTCGGGACGTTAGATCGACCCAAAAGAGAAGGGCACCAACCTGTCCCCGTAGCATGACTTTTATCGAGGCGGATTTATCCAACAAAATGGCGGTTTATCAGCATTTTTGACGTCTATAGTGGGTTATATATCGCTCTCGACGATATATAACCCGCCTCGATAAAAGTCATGCTCCCCCCGCAGGGTCTGATGCGGTAAATGAAGCGGCTGAAGGAAGCATTCACCGGGTAGTTCATAAGACGGAAGACCGTTTACAAGACGGGAAGCGAGTACGTGACTATCAAACGTCGCAGATTTTGACAGGGCACGGGTGTTATAGGAGCAAGCTCCACAACTTTAAGCTGTGCGAGTCTAGCGCGTGTGAATGTGGAGCAGGGCCCTTAGCCTGTAACGCGGGTCAATGGCGTCCAGGCAGAAGGACCAAACCGGGCTCTCCTCGTTTTTCTCCTACAACCAGAGAACTAATCCTCTAGAATTAGAATCAAAATATTCTTTGCTGTACTACAAAAACATGAAAAGGACAGACAGCGTTAGCAAATCGTAATTGAAGTCGTCACCTGACAGCCCATTTTGGCACCATTGTGTTACAGGCTAAGGGCCCAGCTGAAGAGGACCGAGATCATGTGCTATGGGACTGTCCGCTGCATGAGGAAGAAAGGCAGCAGATGCTCGACAGTATCTCTCGCGAGGAGGAGGGACCTGTGGTACTTCTCTGATCTCGTTTCAGGGCCGGCGAACTTCCAAGTTCGCGCACAGCTGGCACAAAAAGAGGGGCAAAAGGCTGGACTAAAACCACGTACGTCGAATTAAATGTGTTGTGTGTGTTGTCTAGTAAATATTTTTTCATTAATGTAATGGTCTGTTATGTGCTCACCGTAACCGTAACTGCATGGGCCAAATAAAGAATTTGATTGGAAGCGAGTACGATATGGTCGCGATCCTCAGCCATGATGAGGAATCGAAGGAGAAGAATGGCCAAGAAAAGATGTACGAAGAAATGTCAGAATAAGCACCAACAAAAGCTCAACGCTGTATGTATCTCAGTATGTAATTCAAGGCTATAAGACAATTCAACAGCCCCAAAATAACTCCCATTACATTACGCAGCGAGTATCAGATGCAGTTATAACATTTACGATGACGCCCCGTACGTCTGTCAATGATGTAATGGTTTATTTTGTACCTTTGGCAGACAGCCAGACGAACCCGCTATTATATGCTAGGTATAGTGGGACAAAGGAACTACTGGGGCCTTAGCCTGTAACGCAAAGGTGCCAAAATGGTATCCCAGCTGACGATTTATTAATGCTGTCGGTCCTTTTAATGTTTTTGTAGTACCTACAGGCCCTACAGCAAAGAATATTCTGATTCTAATTCTAGAGGATTAGATCTCTGGTGGGTGGAAAAAAACGAGGAAACCCCGGTTTTGTCCTTCCGCTTGGACGCCATCGACACGCCATTGCGTTACAGGCTAAGGCCCCTGTTTTTAACCCCCGACAAAAACAGGGGTGTTATAAGTTTGACCCCTATGTGTGTACCTATGTCTGTCCTGTGGCACAGTAGCTCTTATACGGGTGAATCGACAATCGAATCTAGGCTGTTAGCGCCTCTGTCTGTCCACTCACACTTCTGCTTGATTGTACTTGGATCATCGGAGCTTTCGAGATGTGATGCGACTATGAAATTCAAATTGTTTATATTCGCATTTTCACGTCATGTTTGTTTATGAAATTCCATGAATTTACAGGGATTAAGCTTGTCATCTGTGTTGTTTTCCATGGAAGCTGTGAAAAAGTGGTGTTTTCGTGCTCGTTTGAGTCTAAATTTTAATTTATTGAGATCTCAATAATATGTAAACTTCTAAAGTAGAACTCAGGGGGGCGATTCTCGGGAATAAAAAACATGCAAATATCGAAGGAAATGTTGAGAAAAAGCGGAAAAATCTTATCGATAATATTGCGTTCCCCAAAATTGGCCCCCAAGGAGGATTTAGATTTTTTCTTCTTCGAGATTTCCTTCGATATTTTCGAGTAATGACTCCCAGATCCTGCTTCTATTGCATTCTGTCGGTTTTCCGTTACTTATTAAAAGTTTACTTGTTAGGGGGGTGGTATAGGTGCTGGGCAAGTCTAATAGGTACCATCTAAACTAAACAAATGTCCCCCCTGCCTGACACTGACTGACACGGCTGACACGGCTTGCACTGTCAGAAATTCTGAGTGGTGGCTTCACGCATCTAGTGTGAGTGAAGGTGCCTAATTTATTACAAGTTTTATCCATTGACCTCCGCACCTCCTCTTTAGTAGGAAACGGTGTAAAAAAAACCCCAGAAATGTCAGGAAAAAACGTGTCAACATAGCACATCAGTACATCACACAAAGGAGCGCTTACAAGAGTGAATTGTCCAATAAAAATAAACAAAATTTGTGTTAAGCTGTGAGAGTGACTCGCACCTGTTTGGACTCTGTAATGAGACAAGTAGAGTAGTGAACGAGGGTAGAGAGATCAAGAAAAATTGCCAGAGGTGTAAGTTATTGGCTATCACGATCCCTTTCGATAAAAGATGAACATTACTTATGAAAAACTGGAAAAAATCGAACAACAAAATTTAAAGTTTGTAGTCGAAACGGGTCGAATCGCGGTTCAACAATGAATGAATATCACGAATGATTCAAAGTTGACGAAAAGTATGCGCAAAAGTAAGTAAGTAAAGTATTTCTTTGCAAGAACATGGTAAAACAACAACGTTGGCAGCAAAGTTATTTATTACTTAGATTTATGACTGTGATGTTTTTGCTTGTATTTCTCTTTTTACTCCATTTTCGCCATTTTCCTTTTAAATACGAGTGTGTGTGATACTTATGATTTATAGGAGATTTCGGTCGATCTATGATTATGACTGTAAAATACGATTTTACTACAAAAGCTCTGGCATAAACGACGATTTAGTTCGCCAGTTAATTTTAGGGCTATTTGTTAATGGTTATCTCACAAATATTTCTGTTCAACACGTTTGTAAACATATTAAAGTTTATTCCTTACTAGCTGTTGCCCGCGAGTCCACTCATTTATTTAGTAGGTACAGTAGGATCTAGAGTAAAATTTTACTTGGTTCCAAGTTACGAACTGTATGTGTATTCTTTTTATAAAAAAACGAAGAGAAGTAGTAAAAATAAATGAGTTTTTAAATGGCATAACAAAAATACTGTAATAAATACAATGAACGAACGAACAGAAAAACCAGACAAGCTATCATCCGTTCAGTTAATTCTGGAATTTTTTATCATCAATCTTATAATATTTTTCTGGAAGCATTTCAAGAATGTTTCGTCTAAACGACTCGCTCATTCATCGACCAAACGGATTTTGAGCAAATTATACGACGAGGGAATAGTCATATTTCTTTTTTGACTACTAAAACCTTTAAAAAACAGATGTTTCAGCCTGATTTGTTTATGTTATTGTTCTACTGAGCTAAATTAATTATTTTTAAACTTACCTATGTCTCATAAATTGACTTATAAATAGCTCATAATTAGTGCGAATCATCTAAGTACAAAATGCAAGGGCGAAAGTTTTATCAATCTGTGCTAAGCGAAATTTGACAGCCGTATTCCGGTTCTTCTATGGCCACCTGTAGGCCACGCCTGTAGGCGCCATCTATGAAATGCTGTGTGAATTTGTGTTAAAAAAGGCTCATTGAAACCACTCCTTTGCAATGGATGACACTACAAAATTGCACCCTCTCTACGCATTTCAATACTCTACGCTGCAGCGGTGGGCATCAGAAGTACATTATTCCTCCTCAGAGGTAGGTACATGATGGAATGTATTTTTTACTCAACATGCCTATGACCACACTTGTGCCTACAGACGGCCGGGGAATACATGCTTTACATGCTGTCTGTTACGTGGACTCTTGACTCTACGTTGAGAAACCTTTTTTGTCTACAAAATACCGTTCTATCTCATTTTTTTCGAGATTTCGCACTTGACCCTATAGTAAAAGCTGCTTGTATTGGTGAGTTAATCAACCCCTTTCAGTATCACAGGTCCTTATCGGAACACCCTGTAGAATACTGACAGCTACTAAATTACCGTAGGTACCAACTTTTCTTTCTTTGCATTCATCCATATTCATTATGGAGTTATTATTTCTTTGTCCAATTAACCTTATAAAGAAAACCATTTCCATAACGGAGAGATTAGAGCCACTTTCTCTTGTAAAGAGATAACATTGAATTGGTTTGTATGCCTCTATCACCGAACTAAATCCCTCTATGGTCTGGTGGTGTAGGCGTCGCTTACTGATTTGGGGACAGGTTTGATTCTCGCAAATTTCATTTGGTTGTCCATGTTTGTGGTGAAGGTATCTCTCTCAAAAGTTGCGTGGAAGAGATCCTTTTGACAATAAGACCGCCAATTGGACCATGTTTAGGGCTTGCCTAGCAATTCTCTCAGCTTAGTGGCCGTCCACAAGAAACGCAGGGTAATCAAGATTTAGGAGTGAATTTAAATTAAAATTCGAATGGATTTTATCTAACTAGGTATGTCTCAAATGGGAGAACTAGTTTTTCCCCGTAGCTTTTTCTTTTAGGTGCGTGGTCTTGTGTGTAACAGCGATTAGGTTTTTTATTCAATTAGTTTAAAGTAGGTGAACATGCTGACCGAAAACAGATAGATTTATGGTTTGACCAATGGTCTAAATTAATTTCAGAGAGACAGATAATGTTTGTAAAATATAGAGATTACAAATAAAATCACCCACAGAATTTTCCACATGAACAAAATATTAAGAAAAACCTTCTATGATGGACGGTGCCTTAAAAAATTTCTTAGGGTGGCATTAATAGTCGTCGACTCAAGATCAAACTCAAGAAGGTGATCTCAGAAAAGTCAAATGCTAATGTCAAGCCTTGGCTAATGTTAATGTCAATCTCAAGATAGTGACTTTTAATATGCTGACAGCTACTCAAGTTTGACATGGCTAAGGCCCTAGTTCATTTAAGTTAGTTCAGTAGAACCTACCACAACCGATCAGCAAAAAAAAAAAACAAAAAAAAAAAAGAATGAAATGATGCAAAAGCTAATTTCATTATTAAAATCTGCTCTAGATCAACCTGTACTGTACCTAAGCCTAAGTAACTAATAGCCTCACTTGACTTGCATTTATTAGTTCCATGCGTTATTCGATTATCATCCTAAGGTTTCTAATAACCACGATCATTATTCACGATAGCGATCTGCCTCGAACCTTGGACCCCATCCATAATAAAGCTTCGACTGCACCCACTGGCCTACTCCTGTCACACAAACAGGTCCCGGCTAGTCCAATGCGACAACGTAAGTGTCGTGAGCTAAATAAGGTTGGAGCAGGTTGGCTTTTTATGTCTAGTCTAGAGAGAGGAAATACTGTAGTCATGGGATAACTTTGATCGATATCCACTAGGCCCTTCGGACACTTACTGCCGGTTTCTGATTTGAGAAATTCGCTAAGCAAGCACTTAAATATCGCTCTGCCTCTGCGGATTTCTCACAAAAGAACGTGACAAAACGATAGTTAAGTATTTGCTTAGCAAAATTCTCAATTCAGAAACCGGGCCTTCGGGTGGTATTAATAGTCGTCTGAGTTCACCTACTTGAGATCGATCTCAAGTAGGTGAACTCGGAAAAGTCAAATGCTAATGTCAAGCCTTGGCTAATGTCAAACTTGAGTAGCTGGCAGCATATTAATAGACACTATCTTGAGATTGACATTGACATTAGCCAAGGCTTGATATTATACTTTGACTTTTCTGAGATCACCTACTTGTGTTCGATCTTGAGTCGACGACTATTAATGCCACCCTTACTGCCGGTTTTTGATTTGAGAAATTCGCTAAGCAAGTACTTAAATATCGTTCTGTCACGCTTTTTTGTGAGAAATTTGCAGAGACAGGACGATACTTACCCATTTGCTTAGCGAATTTCTCAGTTCAGAAACCGGCAGTTAAGGTCGTATTAAAAGTGGCATCTCAAGCTCTGCGTCAGTCTCAAGCTCGAGCTTGAGTAGCTATCAGCATATTAAAAGAAACTAGCTTGAGTTTGACATTGACATTAGCCAAGGTCTCAAGTCGGTGATTTTGTTTTCTGAGATCACCTACTTGAGCTCGAGCTTGAGCTGACGAAAATTAATGCCATCATGCAAAGGCCTTAGTTTTTAGTTTAATCATTAAACTTATCGACATACTTTATCCCATCCCTATCAAAACGACAAATCAATCACTCATACAACTGTCACTATTTTAATGGTAACTTGATTGCTACAAATAAAGTTTGTCGGAAAAATTAATTTCTTCCAGCACAGTAGTAAGAAATTACATCGCCACTTTGTAGCTTGTGAAAACATAGATTAGGAGCTAAAAGGCAACTTTACTCCTCTTAGCCTTTGCATCTACGTATAACCCGTGTCATAAAAGAAAACATTTAGGACGGAGTTAAAAACCTAGCGTTGTCTCGCTTTGACTGTATTAATTAGAGCGAGAGGGCGAGTGTTTTGAAGTTCATCCTAAATGATTTCTTTAATGACACGGGTTATAATAAAATGACATTTAAAGCGTCCAGTGGCATCATAACTCACAGTAGATGGTTGATGTGTCCAATCGGACGCTGCAGTGCCTATTTTATATCTATACTAGCTGTGCCCGCGACTTCGTATGCGTTTTTACACATGTGACATTTAATTTAAATTCGACTGTGGAGGAAAACTCAAAAGGAAGGTTTTTTTTAACCCCCGACCAACAAAGAGGGGTGTCATAAGTTTGATAGCTTTGTGTGTGTGTCTGTTTATGTGTTTATGAGGGTGTGCCTGCCTGTGTGTCTGTCTGTGTGTGTGTGTGTGTGCCCTAATCTAAACAATAAATTTATGATAAAATATGTTTTGTTTAGATTAGGTATCGCCCGTGTAAGATACCAGGAAGCTTAGCATAAGAATTCGGAAGGCAAAGTTTTTTGTTCGAAAGTCCGTTATTGGCTTAATCTTATCTTTAGACAATATTGAGAAACTAATTTCAATATTTTTTATTTTGGTTCAGTAGTTTGGATTTTACAACGTTTCAAAGATACGGTTTTATGACGTCACGCGACGGTCTGCATACTGTTGGCGGTCATAGGAACAAAACATTTTAGCGCATAAAAACAGAACTACTGGACCAAAATAAAAAATATTGAAATTAGTTTCTCAATATTGTCTAAAGATAAGATTAAGCCAATAACGGACTTTCGAACAAAAAACTTTGCCTTCCGAATTGCCTGGGAAGTATGGGGGTTTATTATGTATCTCACTCGACGTAGAGTGGGATAGATAAAGTTATAAGCCCATAGATAAGGTCTTACCCATTCTCATGCTAAGCCAGCAAGCAAAGTATAAGGTTGGGTTAGAGCGTATCTACCGCAAATAACTCTGTCTATCCCGCTCTACGGCAAACAAAATATATTTTTTTAATATCAAGTTGGGCTCAGTAGAGTAAATATTTAAAACAAGGCACAAAAAAAATTTCAACCTCGCGTGGGTTCAAATCCAGAACATTTCGACCGCGACGCAACAGTACTACATTTCTAACATCGATACACTTGGTCCGACCTCCACCGAAAACCACTCACTATTCCCTCCAGCAAGCATCATAAGGCTGGTTCAGAGCGTGTCTATGGCTCTGTCCATCCCGCTCTACGTCAAACAAAAGAGTGAGATACCTGTTATTTTAAACCCATAGATACGCTCTAACCCGGCCTTATGCTACGCTTGTAGAACTAACATTTTCCGCCAAAATAAAATAAAAACAAATGCCGATTTTTCATTTACAATATGCGCCCCAAATGCCAAAAGTCGTAGCGTGCTATTATACAGAGTGTTAGAAGACCGCCAACAAAGTGGGAGACCACGTATACGTACGTATACGTATAGTCCTCATCATAACGAACATTTTTGCCCAAGGAACTATGCCTGGGAAATAAACGGTTTCCGAGATAATAAAGTCGGACAACAATTTTTTTTTTTCAGAAATGTGTTCAGTATCACGTTCTTAACATGCCTTCTCAAGAAGCCATATCAAAATTATGGATATTTCTTACAAAAAATCAAGTTAAAATTGCAACCCGCAATGTAGGTTTTCGAGAGAATGTGGTTCAAAGTCGGACTTTTAATTTTTTTTTTGTAGAAATATGTTCAGTATCACGTTCTTAACATACCTTCTCAAGAAGCCATATCCAAATTATGAACATTTCTTACAAAAAACGAAGTTAAAATTGCAACCCGCAATGTATTCTAAACATCGGATAGCCTAAGTTACTCCCAGAAACGTGAGTTACGACCATGTTAAGTTTGGTTGAAAACTATTCAGCGGTGTTCGCGTTTATCGTGTTCATACAGACAGACAGACAGACAGACAGACAGACAGAAAGACAGACAGACAGACAGACAGACAGACAGACATAAACCGTTTTTTTTGCATTTTTGGATTCAGTATAGTTTATTTAGTAACCCCTGCTAGTTTTTTTCTAAAAATATTCAATGTACAGAATTGACTTCGCTAGAGTTTTATTATAAGTATAGACTAGTTGTGCCCGCGACTTCGTATGCGTTTTTACACTTTTGACATTTAATTTAAATTCGACTGTGGAGGAAAACTCAAAAGGAAGGTTTTTTTTAACCCCCGACCAACAAAGAGGGGTGTCATAAGTTTAATAGCTTTGTGTGTGTGTCTGTTTATGTGTTTATGAGGGTGTGCCTGTCTGTGTGTCTGTCTGTGTGTGTGTGCCCTAATCTAAACAATACATTTATGATAAAATATGTTTTGTTTAGATTAGGTATCGCTCGTGTAAGATACCAGGAAGCTTAGCATAAGAATTGCCTGGGAAGTATGGGGGTTTATATGTATCTCCCTCGACGTAGAGTGGGATAGATAAAGTAATAAGCCCATAGATAAGGTCTTACCCATTCTCATGCTAAGCCAGCAAGCAAAGCATAAGGTTGGGTTAGAGCGTATCTACCGCAAATAACTCTGTCTATCCCGCTCTACGGCAAACAAAATATATTTTTTAATATCAAGTTGGGCTCAGTAGAGTAAATATTAAAAAAAAGGCACAAAAAAAATTTTCGACCTCGCGTGGGTTCAAACCCAGAACATTTCGACCACGACGCAACAGTACTACATTTCTAACATCGATAAACTTTGTGCGACCTCCACCGAAAACCACTCACAATTCCCTCCGGCAAGCATCATAAGGCTGGGTTAGAGCGTATCTATGGCTCTGTCCATCCCGCTCTACGTCAAACAAAAGAGTGAGATACCTATTGTTTTAAACCCATAGATACGCTCTAACCCGGCCTTATGCTACGCTTGTAGAACTAACATTTTCCGCCAAAATAAAATAAAAACAAATGCCGATTTTTCATTTACAATATGCGCCCCAAATGCCAAAAGTCGTAGCGTGCTATTATACAGAGTGTTAAAAGACCGCCAACAAAGCGGGAGACCACGTATACGTACGTATGCGTATAGTCCTCATCATAACGAACATTTTTGCCCAAGGAACTATGCCTGGGAAATCAACGGTTTCCGAGATAATAAGTAGGACTTTTTTTTTTTTTTTTCAGAAATGTGTTCAGTATCACGTTTTTAACATACCTTCTCAAGAAGCCATATCAAAATTATGGATATTTCTTACAAAAAATCAAGTTAAAATTGCAACCCGCAATGTAGGTTTTCGAGAGAATGTGGTTCAAAGTCGGACTTTTTTTTTTTTGCAGAAATATGTTTAGTATCACGTTCTTAACATACCTTCTCAAGAAGCCATATCCAAATTATGATTATTTCTTACAAAAAACGAAGTTAAAATTGCAACCCGCAATGTATTCTAAATATCGGATAGCCTAAGTTACTCCCAGAAACGTGAGTTACGACCATGTTAAGTTTGGTTGAAAACTATTCAGCGGTGTTCGCGTTTATCGTGTTCATACAGACAGACAGACAGACAGACAGACAGACAGACAGACAGACAGACAGACAGACAGACAGACAGACAGACAGACAGACAGACAGACAGACAGACAGACAGACAGACAGACAGACAGACAGACAGACAGACAGACAGACAGACAGACAGACAGACAGACAGACAGACAGACAGACAGACAGACAGACAGACAGACAGACAGACAGACAGACAGACAGACAGACAGACAGACAGACAGACAGACAGACAGACAGACAGACAGACAGACAGACAGACAGACAGACAGACAGACAGACAGACAGACAGACAGACAGACAGACAGACAGACAGACAGACAGACAGACAGACAGACATAAACCGTTTTTTTTTCATTTTTGGATTTAGTATAGTTTACTTAGTAACCCCTGCTAGTTTTTTTCTAAAAATATTCTATGTACAGAATTGACTTCGCTATAGTTTTATTATAAGTATAGATAGATTTTGACTTGATAAAACCTGTACAGTTTAGTTAGGGCCCCAGTTTGTTTTTTGCCTCAGGGCCCCCGGTTACCTAGTTACGCTACTGGCCATCCGTACTTATTTCTTATCCCTGTATTTCTGTACTGTACCTATCTATTTGTACTAATTGATTTCTCCGTCAATGAAAGCGCCAGTTAACTGGTTTCTAATCGGTTCCCTTATTTCTATATTTGTACTTGTAGGAATCTCGAGTTGCGAGGTGTCGTCGTGGTTTTAATTTTATTGAGTTTTCACACTTTTTAATGGCGCCACGCTTATTTATTGACTGGAACCTCCTTCGAGTAGAGAAGGTAGAAAGGCAAACTATGAGAAAATGTATTGTTTTTAATGGAGTTGTTTTTAAAGGGCTCATTGTCCAAACGCATAGAAGCGTTTGAGATGTGGGTGTACAGACGAATGCTCAAAATTCGTGGGTCCAAAAAAGTCCGCAATACCACCGTGCCTCTGGATCTGGATGAGAAAAAACGTTGAGGTAACGAAGAACACCAAACAACGCAAACTCGAGTATTTTGGCCGTATAATGCGCAACACCCAATATGGACTCCTTCAACTTATCATCCAAGGGAAGATACGAGGCATGAGGAGACCTGGAAGACCCAAGATATCATGGTTTGAGAACTAACGCTATTGGTCCCAACAATCCACGAGCTCCTTGTTCCGTTTGGCAGCCTCAAAAGAAGAAATAGTCAGGATGATTGCCAAACTCCGATAAGAGACGGCACTAAAAGAAGAAGAAGTGGTAGAGTAACTTGAGGTTTCCTACTAGCTCGTAGCTATACTAGGAAGAGAGCTCACTTCTATACTCTACCATTTTTTTGTACTCTTCTCTGCCAAAGCTATGTACATTGGTATAGTAGCTTTGGAAGAGTGCTCACTTCACACACCAGCAGGTGCCACTGGACGCTGCCTAAATAATGGAACATAGACGTAAAAGCCTCTTTCCATCCATCGACTTTTCCATTTATAGACCAAAACTTTTCAATTTACCAGTATAAAACCAAAAGCTCTCGATTACTCCGCACGAGCGAGCCATCTGGGCAGGCCACGTGCCCGGTAATCTCGCTCGTGAGTATAACGTTACATGAACAACAATGGACCACTGTGTTTGCTTGCCACTATACTTGGCCACAGGGGAAGGAAGAGCAAGAAGCTAACTCTGGCGTGTCCTTGAAATAATGGGTCCTTTTTGCTTATGTCTAATTTGGCTTTATCCATCTAAAACAATGTCCCAGGCACTGCAGTGCCGAGTGGTCTCTTCACCCATCTCGTGTGAGTGAAAATGCCACTGGACGCTGTATAAATCATCTCATTACGTAGACGCAAAGGCCATTTGGCTTTATAACTTCGAAAAGATAAATGAAAGGTTTTTAAAAAAAATACCAATGAGATTGGTGGATTGAGACTGTCCTGACTCTTACGAAGCAGTTTGTCTTTCTAATCTGTCTGCCCTGAAGACGCTTCCATAAATACCAGGGCAGGTGCTATTTTGCATAGAATTATTACTTCATACAAAATAACGCCACTGCCGCCATCTAGAGGCCTATTTAAAGAACTAAGCGAGATAAAGAACTGTGAAATCGGAAAACGCTACGGACCTACGACTGCCCAGTCTGCCCAGACTGTAAGACAATGGCGTATCAATGGCGTCCCAGGTAGAAGGACAAAACCGGGATTTTTTTGTTGTTCTCCTAGAACCAGCGAACTAATCCTCTAGAATTAGACTCATAATATTCTTTACTCAAAAAAGCTCGTAATGTGGTCATTAATTCGACAACCTTCTTTGAGCAAAGGAGGACTTGCGGGCTACTTTGATTAGGCGCCAGAAAAGTTGTATGGAATTTCATTAATGTCGTATTTTGCGGCCAGAAAAACTGTATGAAAATCCATTAATGTCGAGTTTTGTTTCATAAATAGAACTCAAAAATCCGGCGCAAAAAGTATTTATTTAGAATTGGGCTGTATGAGTACTGGCAGTCTACAAATTTCAAAGAAAAAAAAAAGCGCGGCCATATTGTTTTCGCCGTTTCGCGCGTTGTTCAAAGTGTTTTTTCTGTGTTTTTGTTGTAAAAGTGAGCTGATAAAATGACGAATCCACCGATTCATTGTGTTTAACACCAAAAGCATCCGGCGAAAGTGAAATTAGTAATTAAAAAAATTATTGCCACCGAAGTCAAATGAAAAATACAAGCAAGCTTACCAACAAAAAGTTTGCGGAATTAAAAATCGACAGAAAGTAATCTACGACAAAAGGTAATCTAAGTAAATTACTATTTAAATTACTCGCATTGTTTGAGTAAAGCACTATACAAGCCTTGGTCTGCAATGAGTGCGCTTCTGGCCACGCTATGATGGCCTCGAGCTTAGCTTAGCTACGCTCTCGGCCTTCAAGCTTGGTCATCATTGCAGCCCTTGCTGTCCGCGCTATAAAGGCCTCGACCTTCGGTCTCGGCCTTCATTCCAGCTTGTCCATCAAGGGCTGCAATTGCTGTACTACAAAAACATTAAAAGGACAGACACTGGACCGACAGCATCAATAAATCGTTATTGAAACCGTCAACCGGGAGCCCATTTTGGCACCATTGCGTTACAGGCTAAGGGTCCTGAACTTCTCGACACTCGAGAGTTACGGTGTTTTGAGTGTAGAAAGAATACTGCTCTTTTCTTTTTACTGCGACTTGGTCAACTCGCTTTGGTAGCTTTGAAAATAGGTACTTACACCCTTTTGACACGGTATAGGGGTAGATTTTCAGTGCTCGCTATTGTACTTAGACCAACTGGCTTCGTTGGTCATTTTGCCGTGGAATAAGGGTGGATTTTCATTAACAAGTTTTGGTGGTATTTAATAAGCTATGTAAGCAAGTATGATTTCCGCAATGGATAATATTAGGTTATTTATTAATGGATTAAGCCTAATCGATCAAGTCGATAAATTAGCATGTTGATATTGCATTCAACGGGCCTCAAATGTGAAACGTAATAAAATTGTTCGATGGGATGAAAGTTGTACGAAAAATGTAAATGCACCTTCGCACACAATCATTACTGTTTGAATTTGAAAAAATCTAAAAATAAAAAACTTACGCCTTCTTGTCCATACAAAAAGGATGTGACTTCAGTGTTCAATTTGCCCATATTCAATTAATGTCAAAACACATAAGCACCCAAGGATACAAATCGTGCTACCTGTAGTGCTCAATTAGTTGGGCCCAATTATCCTTCGTGCTTTGGTTGCTTTGGCCATTTAATAGTCCCATTCACTGACATATTGTCTGTGTGTGTATTTCTGCCCAACGCATTGCAATTCAATGTAATGTAACCGAATTACTGAATTTAATGGCACACCAGATGTTGTGTGCAGCAGTGTAACTTTACACGCCCATTTCGTAATTTGTACGACTGTTTCTATAAAATGTGTAAATTTTGTACCTTTAGTAAAGCGAGGCTTGTCCAGCACCTATTCCATTACACCAGGTATAGATGCATCAACTTAGTCGGCCTAGCTCACATAAAAGGGTCCGAGTATGCCCTTCACCTAATTAGTGTGAGTGAAGATGCCGCTGGACGCTGTATAAATCATCTCATTACGTAGATGCCACAGTGTGTCACCCAGAGAGGTAGTTACACCTTTTTGTAGAGCACATATTATTCATATCATTTAGCTACAACTACTTCCGCTATGAATAAATATTTTTATACATTTCGTACCCCATGTTAGGGGTTTTTTTCATACAAACCTTTGTATCTAGGAATCAAGAAGTTTTGATGTTAATAATGTATAAAGACCCACAATATTACAGACCTTTACATAAATCATGTAAAAATAAGCACAAAGTTGACAGGCTGAATTGAGAATTTTACTAAGTAAATACTTAAGTATCGTTCTGTCATGTTCTTTTGTGAGAAATCTGCAGCTACAGAACAATACTAAAGTGCTTGCTTAGCGAATTTCTCAATTCAGAAACCAGCAGTAAATCACCGATTTTCATGACTAGTGTACTGGGCAAATGCTCCATGTTTTGATGAATGATTATTACTACATTACTTACTACCAACATCGTGAAACTAAAACTGCATTCAGGCTCGGCCTCAAGCGCAACATTCGTGCGTTCCAATTTCAAACAGAGATAAAGAAAATGGCCGTTACGATCCATCAATGAGCAGTTTACACCATGCAGTTATTTTAGACCTTATGAAAGAAGAATAAGAGAGTTTTCTGGGTGACAAAGACGGAAATTTGTTGGTAATTTAATGTTGTAATCGAGGATGTTGTGTTTACAATAAAATTAGTTACTGTCTAATGAAGTTACGCAATTTTATACAGTCTGTTTTTCTCGTGTCTTCACTCGCGTGGTACACATTTTCCATATTTTTCCGGTAAAAAGTTGCTATACAGATAACATAACACAATATTTAAAAAAAAGACTTCATAGTGAAAAGGTACACACGACAGCACGTCGACGCTTACACGGTAGCACTCTACTCGGTTACGTTAGGAGCGACTTAACAATAACAATAAAGTCTTACGTGCTGTCGTGTGTACACTGTCAAGCTATTACACTGATTCCGAAGTTCTTCATCAGATCTTCACCATTTTCTTGGACCACATAGGAAATATAGCCTCTCAAACAAAAAAAGAATCATCAATCGGTTCACCTAGAAAAAAGTTCTGAGGTAACATAAAAATAGTTTATTTATTTTTGTAATATTTTTCAGTCATTCCTGAAATCTCCTCAATTTTCTCAATTTGGTACCTCTGCCTAAGCCGTCAGATATACAGGGTGAGGGCGTGTCCTGTTAATCAATAAAACACAGTAGGGTGACCACACCCGTGGACGATTTACCGACCGTGTCTCGAGTGTCAAAATAATAAAGATGTTAACCGTGTAGGGTGACTGCGCGTTGTAAGGTTGCATTGTGAGGACTTACCTGAAAAAGATGAAAGAGAAATTGTTAATTTTCGTTGTTTTATTTTATTTATGGAAGTAGTAAATGAGTTATAATCTACTTATTAAATTATAATTATGTGTAGATAATAATGGAACAGTAATTAAATTCGATAAAATATTTCAGCCAGTTTGCCACATTCGCTTTACCTCACAAATTTTCACATTTATAATATTAGTGGGCTCTAGTTACTACTGGTGGACATGACGTAATGTAAGTAATCTCAATTAACTCATAAATAAGTCGGGTCATACACTATCAAGAGTAAAATCTATTTATATAATAAGTTATTTATCCTTCTGATGATTTAATTCCGGGTACATAGGCAATGAATTTTCTCCTAGTTTATTTTAATAGTATAAGTATAAGAAGCTGTTTATCGTTTAAATCGGATAGGGAAAACTTTTTATAAAATACTGTTTGTCTCTCTGTCTCTATGTTTATTTGTTTGTTCGCACATTATGAAAACGATAAATTATCATTCTACATTATTATACAGGGTGACACAGAAAGGTCCTGTCATACTTGAGGGGACTTGGGAAATGTAAGCAACTTAAAATTTAAGGGGAAATGCGAATAGTCGAAAAAATAAAAAACAAGTGTTCTGAATACATTTGATACATTGATAAAGAATAGCTGACTTTTTTGAGATGTCGTAACTACTCGTAACTGACCCCATGTTTCTTGTTGACGACTTCAATATGACAGGTTTTTTTTATAACTGGCTACATGTATAAAGTTCTAAAAAGTGACACATTAAATTTTATTTCAAAATACGTACGAAAACTCAAGCGGAGAAGCGGGTGAAAGCTGTTTAGTTCCAAGATCATCTTAGAGACGTCCACTTGACTCAAGTTCAAGTGTGCACTATAAATTATTAAACCGCCTATTAGCCGTCAGCCTATCAATCCATGTAATTATTTATAATCGGAATGGTATACATAAAATTGTAATATACGGCCGTAAAATGGTGTTTTGACGACGGTTCATTAACAGTACTGTCAAAGAACATCGATGGAGTAAGTACGTCTTCTGCCTACCAACCTGTTATCTAAATGTTTTTAGGGTTCCGTACCAGAAGGGTGCCAGACGGAAACCATTAAGCCTCGCGTCCATTAGGCGGATCGGGGCGGGCCGGGCCGCGACGGAAAAATCCGCCTGCCTATATTTTGTATGGAAGTGCGTCCACTAGAGCGCATCGGGGCGGGGCGGGCCGCGACGCAATATTTTTGCCGGCGGATTTTTGCCGGCGGCATGATCCGCCCCGATGCGCCTAGTGGACGCAGGGGCAACAGCATGCTCGCGCATGCGAATGCGCGCGAGTGTTGCCATTTGTCGACCAGAATACATAATCGGCTGAATTATTGTTGTTCTTGTTTATAATAATGTAAAGAATTCTATGCTATTGGCGTGAACGAAAAATCGCTGAACAAACGCTTAGTACGAATAGCTCAGTAAAGTTTAGCTTCAAAATTTTAAAAAACTGTAAAAAAAAATGAATTACCCTCCACGCTGCTATCGTCCAATCTTAAGGGTGGACGATAGCAACATGGCGGGAGATTCAAAATTTTCACAGTTTTTTACATTTTGTAGCTAAACTGAGCTATTTTTGCTTAACTCAGCGATTTTTCGTTCGCGGCTATAACATAGTATTCTTTTCATTATTGTAAACAACAGAACAACAATAATTCAGCTGATTATGTGTTCTAGTCTACGATAAGTTTTTTGGGCAGTGCCACTGCTTCATAGACCAGAACACATACTAATCGGCTGAATTATTGTTGTTCTGTAGTTTACAATAATGAAAAGAATACTGTTTTATTACCGCGAACGAAAAATCGCTTAACAAAAATAGCTCAGTTTAGCTACACAATGTAAAAATCTGTGAAAATTTTGAATTTCCCGCCACGTTGCTATCGTCCACCCTTAACCGATCATGATGATGAAGAAATACCAGCAGAAGTATTAGAAGTTGATTTTTGGTTTTGTTAAGTTTATTGTTTTCACAAACGCCGTATTGTTCCAGTAGACTCGGAGAACTTCGCTCGCTTCGCTCGCTCGTTCAATTATTCCGTTTCGGATCCAGATTGAACGCAGGTTGGACGTAACTCAACGCGGGATTTTTTTTGTAACTAAATATTGAAATGAAAAAATATTACGTATACTGCGTGTTATTCACTAGGTAAGTAAAAAAAAAATGTCATCGAGTATTTATCATCAATTTTATTAGTTTAAAGTGCATGAAATCCCTAATATAAAATAGTCTGTAATATTGGCATGAATGAATAGGGCTTGGCAATTTTTTTGCAGCCAACGGCCACATTGAGCCAAAATGGCATAAAAGCGGACCGTACCTGAAACTATAGGTAGGTATTTACCATACCCTATAATTATTTTACCCATAGTATATTCAGAGTGAGATGAGCGCGCGTCAGCGCGACCGAAAATTTCAGTCTCAATCATACAAAATAATTTCAATCTATTTCTCAATCGACTAGGCATCAAAAAGTTACAATTTAGGCAATGTCACAAAAAGTCACAACGAGGGCTCAAAAGTTACAATATTTGTGACTAGACAAAGTGGCAACACCAAAAAATCCGCCGAGCCGATGCGCCGATCCGCCCCGATGCGCTTAGATGGACGCACCCCAACGTTGCGTTGCGTTGCGGCCCGGCCCGGCCCGCCCCGATCCGCCTCATATGGACGCTAGGCTTTACTCTGCTACGCTGTCTATCCATCTGTCCGTCTATCCGTGAGTCAGTCTGTCCGTCTCTCCGTCTCCGTCTGTAAGTCTGTCCTACCTTTAAAGGGCTGTATTTTTGGAACTGCAATAGATAGCCAGTTGTTTTTTTTAGATTGAACATGCTGTTGAAGTAAAACTAGCTTTAAATTAATGCGGGGTGGGATAAACAATGACATCAAGAAAAAAATCTAAACCATCCTATCCAAATCACTGCCCAGTTCAAATCAGTGATTCTTTTGTAGTTTACTTAGATGATAATTTCTTGTTTAATCTTTAAAAAATATACAGATAATAAAAAATATATAGCTTTATTCCTGCCTGAAACACGTTAACTTTAAAATGTAATTTTCAAACAAAGTTTGAAGTGCCTGAGGAATTAAAATAATTGCTCCGTATACAAATATACACAGCCCTTGAAACGCATCGTCACATTACAGTAGTGGGACACACCGTGACACACGCGTTCCAAACCACTGGTTACGGTTACCGCTATGACCTCTTAATGGGGGTCGAGTTTTGCCGCCAAAATAACTGCCCGTCATCGAGTGGACAAAAAATAATTTATTGGTTTTGTTTGTGTAATATTTTTTTTTTTACTTTTAACGTGAAAATATATTCATTCGTTTGTTTTTTGTGTTGTTGCGACAGTTAAATACGACCTAAATTATATACTCAATCTTGAATTAGCTTCTTCTTCTTCTTGCAGTGATTTGAAATTCCGAAAAAATATTTATAATTGGTAAAACTGCTGCATGCCTAGGAATGAAACGATTTTTTTTAATCGAGCTAGGTTGCCTAGAGATGGGTAGTGGGTTATATTATAACCCAAACGACCCAGTTGGGTTAAAACCGGGTTATAACCCAAATCACCCAGTTATAACCCATTATCGTCTTTTTTGGTGGGCGATAACTAAATACACTCTGTTACAAGAGGTAAAACGTATAACACTATCAAAAACCCAGTTCGGCGTGCAACGCCCGCCTATTCTATGGTTTGGAATTATACAGGGTGGCCCTAAGATAGGCGTCGAGCGAGAAAATCTAGATACCTGACACCAAGAGCTACCCGAATCACCCCAATGTATGTTCAGCCATTTTTTAGGGTTCCGTACCTTAAAAGGGTAAAACGGAACCATTATAGGATCACTCGTGCGTCTGTCTGCCCGTCTGTCACAGCCAATTTGCTCCTAAACTACTGGACCGATTGAGTTGAAATTTGGTACACATGTGTAAGTCGGTGACCCAAACAAGGACGTGTAACGTAAATTAATAAATTTTAAACATGGGAACCACTTTTGGGGGGTAAATTGGAAACTCACTAAAAAGTTTTATAAAATACTAGCTTTTCGCCCGCGACTTCGTCCGCGAAGACTTATAAGAAGTTGCCTGGGTACATCTTTCAGCATTATCAAATTAGCATGAATAGAGTCATGGGTGTGTATTTTTGTAAGCTATCTCTATTCCAAATGTCATCCAAATCCGTCGTGCAGTTTCAGCGTGGAAGTGTATGTGTTGTGTATGTGTGTGACCAAATTGGTAAAGATCAAATGAATCCAACAAAAAAAAAAACATACTTTGAACCTTTTTGGCCGTTTTAGGTTTATCATTATTATTGTTTTCTTCATGCTTAGTAGATTTGCTATAAAACGCAACTGTAGTTAAATGTTCATTGAATAGTTGTAGCTTTAATGGTTCCGGCATTGTTATTGATACTAAATCAGGAAAACTCTTAAAATGTTTCCACCCTTTTTGATGCTGAAACATGTGTTTAATTATTATTTCTGATTCAATACACGACTACTTAGTTTCAAGTTAATCTGAATCCAATAAAATGATAATTTCATACAAATTTTGAACCCCGTTTTGGCCGTTTTAGAGTTAACATTATTACTTTTTTTTTCATGGTTGGTAGTTTTGCTATAAAACGCAACTGTAGTTTTTCAAAGTTGTAACTTGAATGGGTTGGGCCCAGCATTGCTACTACATCAGGGAAAAATATTCAACGTTTCCACCCATTTTAACCCTTCATTCGCTGAAATGAGAAAAATGCTGAAACATGTGTTTGATTATTTCTGATTTAGCATACGAATACTTAGTTTCAAGTAGGTATATCAGACAAAAAAAATGTATTTCATACAAACTTTTAACCCCGGTTTGGGCATTTCAAGGGTTAACATTGTTACTTTTTTCGTCATGGTTGGTAGTTTTGCTATAAAACGCAACAGTAGTTCAAATTTCAAAGTTGTAACTTAAATGGTTTGGACCCAGCATTGCTACTATATCAGGGAAAAATCTTCAACGTTTCCACCCATTTTAACCCTTCATTCGCTGAAATGAGAAAAATGCTGAAACACGTGTTTAATTATTTCTGATTTAGTACACAAATACTTAGTTTCAAGTAAATCGGACCAAAAAAAAAATTTTATTTCATACAAACTTTGAACCCCGGTTTGGGCATTTGAAGGGTTAAAATTATATTTTTTTCTTGATGGTGGGTAGTAGTGCTATGAAATGCAACTGCACATTCAATTTAAAAGTTGTAGCTTCAATGGTTTGGGCCCAGCATTGCTACTACATCAGGAAAAAAACTTCAACGTTTCCACCCATTTTAACCCTTCATTGGCTGAAATGAGAAAAACGCTGAAACACGTGTTGAATTTTTTCTGATTTAGTATACCTACTAATACTTAATTTCAAGTAAATCGGACCAAAAAAAAATTTTATTTCATACATACTTTGAACCCTGGTTTGGGCATTTGAAGGGTTTGATGGTGGGTAGTAGTGCTATGAAATGCAACTGCACATTCAATTTAAAAGTTGTAGCTTCAATGGTTTGGGCCCAGCATTGCTACTACATAAGGAAAAAAACTTCAACGTTTCCACCCATTTTAACCCTTCATTAGCTGAAATGAGAAAAACGCTGAAACACGTGTTTATTTTTTTCTGATTTGGTATACTAATACTTAATTTCAAGTAAATCGGACCAAAAAAAAATTTTATTTCATACAAACTTTGAACCCTGGTTTGGGCATTTGAAGGGTTAAAATTATATTTTTTTCTTCATGGTAGGTAGTTTTGCCACAAAACACTACTGCAGTTTCAATTCCATAATTGTAGCTTTAATGGTTTAGGCCTGGCATTGATACTAAATCAGAAAAAATCTTCAAACTTTTCTACCCCTTTTAACCCTTTAGTGGGCAGAATTTTGAAAAACGCTGAAACACGTGTTTAATTGTTTCTTATTTAATATACAAATACTAAGTTTCAACTTAATCGGACCAAAAAAATTTTTTATTTCATACAAACTTTGAACCCCGGTTTGGGCATTTGAAGGGTTAAAATTATATTTTTTTCTTCATGGTGGGTAGTTTTGCTACAAAACGCTACTGCAGTTTCAATTTCATAGTTGTAGCTTAAACGGTTTGGGCCCGACGTTGACACTACATCACGAAAAATATTCATACATTTCAACCTCGTTTAACCCTTAAACTGCTAAAATTAGAAAAAAGCTAAAACAGGTGTTAAATTATTTTTGATTTAATATACGAACTCTTAGTTGCAAGTAAATCCGGACAAATTTTTTTTTTTTTCATACTAACTTTGGACCCCATTTTTACCGCCTTAAGGGTTAAACTTGAAGTAAATCTGTCTTAACCCGTAGCGTGTCCACAAATTACAACTATTGTCAAATTTTCATTGTTTTGGCATTAGCGGTTTTGTTCCAGCATCGATCGTAACTAGTGAAAAAAATCGAAAAACTTTGGCACCCATTTTAACCCTTAAGAACATAGAAATGAGAAAAAATCTGAAATAGGTGTCAAGTCATTTAAAAAAAAAAGTACAAAAAATCAAGATTTAAGAACAAAAGACAAAAAAAAATTTTTTTCCCATAAACACTTTCAGCCCTATTTTGACCCACTTAAGGGTTAAATAAAAAAAAATCGCTTCTTAAATGAACCCTCCACCATATAACGCAACTTTTGTCCAAATTTCATACTTATAGGTTCAGCCGTTTGGGCTGTAGCGTGATGAGTCAGTCAACCTAAGCCTTTTATATATATAGATATCGTGTGACATCAAATGAAAGGGCTCGTTTTAAGGATCTCAAATAGATATTTTGTAATAATTGTAAAATGAACAGTTTTGAAGTTATTTAATACGCGAAAATTTAAAATTCCCCCCTTATCTCCTAAAATTTTGAAAAAAAAAACAGAAGATTGGTATTTTTCTATAGATTACAGAAAAAACCTATAAGAAGTTCATGGTGTACAAAATTACTTAGGAAATTATTAATTTTGTTCTACTAGCATTAGTTCCTCAACTCAGTCAACAGATATCGCTCCACAGTCCTACATCGCGGATCGCGGTATGGTTCGGACTTTCGATTAATATATCTTAGTAGACTTTGTATGAAGATCTTCGTACGTTCGTTCGTCCGATCTTCCTCATTGTACGGAAACCTCTCAACGCGAGTTAAACTCTCACTTGTCCGGTTTTTTTTGTTAGGTTTTGTAAGGTTTTGTTGTTTAAACTGACAGGATTTTTGTACCATTCTGAGGAGTAAGGCTTTGTGGGAGTTTTTGAAGTCAATATAAAGTCTTCCGACCTCAACTTTTTTTTCCCATACAACTTCAGTGATGTTTTCTCGAAAATAACATTAATTGGGGCAGCCCTTGATGTCCGCTGTATAGATTTTCTCGCTTGACGTTTTGTTTGGGCCACCTTGTTTGTATAAAATTATAAACGCGCGCGCAGCGCACTCAAATATTCACTTTTTTAAAACTTTTTTTACGATTTTTTTCGATATTCTCGTAATGGTCATTTTTCATGTTAGTAAGACGAACGACGCGCGCCGAAAAATTACAGAGTTTTCCCTTATATTTCAGGAACACTTTAGACAGAATAAACACACACTCGTAATTTCACAAATGTTTCCCGTAAACAATATGGTAATTACGATTTCTCAGGACAATTGACAAATTTTGACATGACAAAACAATTGCGCAGCGCTCGAAAATTTGTCGATTTCAGACCAAATTGATCAAATAAGTTTGTATAACATAAAATAATTCAGTTTCCACAATTATTTATGTTTGCATTGCCAGACCCAATAATGGGAAAGCTGACTGAGGTCCCTAATGATTAGCCGGACAAGTAGCCCCGTAAGAGTGACATATTGCTTTTTAGTAAAAACACTTTTTATTTTTTTTTAATATATTTGAAGGTTTTGCATTTAAAGGTTTTGGTTTTTATGTTCGGTCTGAACCACCATAATATTGAAATCTGAAGTCATTAGTGAGAGTAGATGAGCGCGCAAAGTGCGCCCCGAAAATTCACAGATTCTTTCGTAAGCATATAAATGAAGGTTGGTAACTATTACAATTATAATAAAGCCTAACAAAAGATTTTCGGGTGCTCATACGGTCAGTAGCGTATGGGCACCCTCCATTTAAGTGGATGGACTTTAAGGGAGCCGCTCGTCTTGCTTTGCTCCGCGCCCGGCGGCGGCGCACAGTAAAACGATCTCATAGAATCGCGCGGACACGCGTAGTTTAAAAACTTCTGAATTACAAATAAGAGTATGCCAATGAGTTCTAATGAACATTATATTTTAAAAGTACGTCCTGGTAATTTTGTGTGAAACTTATGTTTACTAAGTTATTTGAGCTTATGTGATTTTTTGTATAGGAGCGAAGACATTTTATAACTACTCTTTGCTTCAACTCTTTCTGGGTTTAAAAATGGATATAGTATATTATTTACTACATTTCACCCAAATATACTACACACCGCAACGGACCACATTTGGGAGTAATAACATATTTGTGTTTTTTTGTTACTTTTTTACATTTAAAACATTTTTGTTAACTTTTAAGTAACTTATTTCCCACCATAAATTGTATGATTATGAAGATGACCTGCTTATGTGCTACGATTTTCATCAGATAGAAAAGCTGGTTGAAACTTAAATACGAATAATGTCAGGTTATAAAAAAAACTTCTGAATTCCAAACAAAAGTATGCCAATGAGTTCTAATCAACATTCTATTTGAAAAGTGTCTCTTGGTAATTTTGCGTCAAACTTATATTTACGAAGTTATTTGAGGTTACGTGATTTTGTGTATGGGTGCGAAAACATTTTATGACATTACTCTTATTCTTCACTTAGCTTCACTTTCTCGTTTTGAAAAACGGAGTAGGTATATTATTTATCACATTTCATCTAAACATACTACATGCCGCAAGTACCGCATTTGAAAATAATTAAATATGTTATGTTATATTGTTGTTTTTTCGGGCGTTGAATCTCTTTAAACTGTAGTTAATAAGTATAGTGCTCGTGCAAACCTAAGAAAACATCAGAACTACATTATTGAACAACTTTTGGTGAAAAATTTGTCAAGTAAAGTAAAAAAATAACAGTTTTTAAGGTAAAAACCACAATAAAACATAAAATATTTGTCGGATAACGAGGGAGGGATTTAGCTATAGCATGAGAATACTGAAGACTGTCAGGATGTTAATACTCACTTACAAGACATTGTGGGCGTATCGTGGGACACTCTAGGTAGGTTAGGAATAAAACACACGTGTTTGTGCCAGATTGCTTAATGGAATTTATTTAGCAATAGGCGGCACTGAATCTACGTTGCTTCTAAGCATAAACAGACCGGGAAAGAAGCAACAAGAAAACCCGTCTGGACATCTCTTTCTTTTGATCTTTAGAGGTAGTTACAATAATTAGGTACACAGTAATTGCTTACACATACAGGCATGGAAATACAATAGAATTGGAACAGTACTCACGTTACCTTTCTTGATGTTCTACTCACACTTGAACACTATGAAATAGCACTGACTCTATAGCAATATTCGACTAGGACAGTAAAGTTACAGAAACTTGGTAAGTTTAGCAAAGAGCCGACCACACAACCTTCTCGGTCCGCTGTCGGTCGTGAACTGTCTCGCTTGAGGCGCGCTCCGCACTTAAATAGACTCGACGGTCACGCTATACCTCGACGCGAGCCCTGATTGGTCGAACCGCGCAGGGTTGCCAAAGTTTGCTTGACGTTTCGTTCATCGAACTAAACTAACTTCTAATCTGTGAACCGACAACTTGGTTGGATAATCTGTGATGAGTAATCTATGACTTTGTTTACAATCAACTGTCAAAATACGTCTACAATGATTCTTCAGTTCGAACGATGTTTGATGTTGCTTTTCACGATGCGACATATTTAATTATTTTTTAATGCGGTAATTTGCGGCATGTAGTATATTTAGATGAAATGTGGTAAATAATATACCTAATCCGTTTTTCAAAACCAGAAAGTGAAGCTAAGTGAAGAATAAGAGTAATGTCATAAAATGTTTTCGCACCCATACAAAAAAGCACGTAACCTCAAATAACTTCGTAAATATAAGTTTGACGCAAAATTACCAAGAGATACTTTTCAAATAGAATGTTGATTAGGACTCATTGGCATACTTTTGTTTGCAATTGAGACAGTGTGGATATTTTATTGTTGTGGTTTTATTTTTTAAATATCGTAGAACTTCCCGGAATACCTTCACAGTATCAGTTCTATTAATAGAGAACTAAACGGAAAAGAAAACCGAATAGTTTTATCAGTAGAACTGGACGAGTAGAACAGTCCAAACAGACTTTAGTTATCGCCCACCAAAATGGGTTTTAACCGGGCGATAATAGGTACCAAGTGGGTTATAACCCACCGATTGGGTTATAACCCGGGTCGTTACCCATCTCTGGGTTGCACTCTATACGGTCTATACCATACTGTCTACAGTCTACGAGTATAATTCAATAGGTTACCGAGCTGTCAAAGTGCGGACTTTGGCCGTCCATCCACCTAGCATTAGGACAGTCATCCTAGACCTACTCGCCATAGTGGCCAATTGGCCATAGCCGTAAACGACATCCTATCCTACTATCCTACTACTATTGTAAACGCGAAAGTTTGTAAGTGTGGATGGATGGATGGATGTTTGTTACTCTTTCACACGCTGAAACGGCTTGACGGATTTAGATGAATTTTGGAATGGAGATAGCTTAGACATCAAAACAACATATAGGCTAATACATATTATCACGCTATTACACATATATTTTTTCTGTAGTTCACGCGGACAAAGTCGCGGGCAAATGCTAGTAAAAAATATATATTTTTAAATCTGGCCCAGACTTTCGCACTTCGCTTGGTTTCATCAAGCATGTATGAGTGTGGGTGGCGTAATATTATTTTATGATTATTGGTTTTGAATTCGCCTGACTCGCATTTAGACGTATAATTTCATGAAACTATCGATCTATTACGGTGTTTGGCTTGAAATTACCGTATCCTTATGATGCGATACCGCCATATCATTATGGTGAAACCCAGATTGTATTTAGTTTTTAATAGACCTAGTAGAGTTTATTGACGTATTATTTATTTCAAAATCAATGTGCAATATTTGGTTTGAGTCCGCTCCTAGGTACCGAAACTCGAAAATTCGAGTAAAATGTCACCGAATGTTTACAGCGAAGAAAAACGTTACAACGAAACTATACGCTACTACGAATATCACTACACCGAAAGCTTGTGATTGCGTTTTGCAAAAAGTTGTTGCAAATTGGAATAAATCTGAACTACAGTCTCAAAAACCCACACATTAGTAAAACTTACAAAACTATTGTTTTTCCCTTCGAAGTTTGTTTACGGGTGATTACCCCCTCAGAGATTATTAAAGTTAGAAAACTCATAAAAGTAATCTGAACCAGCTGGTAGCAAATCGGTTCAACGCACTGCAAAAAACTTTATTCTTATCTCAATAGAGACAGAAGGTCGGTTTGTCACGTTTATTTTAAAAATCATTTTTTTTATAAATCTCAAGCCAGACAAACCAACTGTCAAAGTTCTATGATTATAGTAAAAAATATAGTAAAAGTAGCTTCGGGAAAAAACGTTAGCAAAATAGAAAATGTGAGGAAGAACAAAACTTTTGGAAATATATCGATGTAAGTACCTAACTAACTTTCTGGAAATTACGGCTTGGCATTAATTTTTTTCTTTTGATTCTCTCTTCATGGAGATAATCTTTAGAAAGTTTCTTGTTCCTGTTTTTATCTATCTAACAACAATCGGTTGAAATCGTAACAACGTTGAAATCACCGTGTAAACATTTATTTAGAAGATAAATTTTATTGATGTTTGAACGATGTGATGATCCGCTACGTGTGTTTTGCTGTTCAAAAGTACACCAGCGTCATACCCAGTTGCTTCAATCAATAACGTTTTTCTGTTATAGATAAATATATCAGTGTAGCTACATGAAGGTCTTCCTACTATAAAACATCCCAAAAGTTAAAATAATGAACAAAATTAAATAATATTATATGTTCTGTTGAGCGACATTATAGTAAGTCAGAAGGTCACATGTATTTTTTTTTTCGTAAATATAAGATGTGTCAAATTCCTCTACAAAACATAGGTATCATAAACTACTAGCATCTTCATAAAGTTCTAAAGGTGTGTTCACTCCAATTAGCAATTTAAGCTTTTAGGGCACGTATATTTCGGTCTAATGTCTAGACATTTTGGTAATAGACTGGATTAGGTTAATGGTAGATTGGCCTAATGAGATTAGTATAATTTGTGTCTGACGAATCTCTTTATGATAGAGGCTATGATTTTATTAAGCTAGGCTTTAGGTAAAATTGTGTAATATAAAATACCAATTTAGGATGATATTTTAGGTATTTGATAAAAAAAAGGTTCTAGGCAAGTATGAAAACATCTAGAGCAGATAAAGTGTCATAAAATGCCACGAATCATATCCACTACAATTTAAGAAGAGGTGTAAGTTTTATGATAATAAATAACTATAACAAAAGGTAAAATAGATAATAAATTACCAGTTAATAAAACCTTTCATCTCATAAAGGTAGTTTATGAGATGAATCATTGTAAATTAGAACCAATGGTTATGAGAGTAAATATTTAAAAAAATACTTTGTTAAAACACGTCTACATTAACTTGACATATAGTTCTATTGTTCTATTGGTTTTTACATATATTTTTGTGAACTTTTTTACAATTTGATGAGTCAACCTAAATGCCCAGTTACAAATTGACAAGAAAATTGATTGTTAACTAAGCGTAACGAATCCATCAATCAAAATAAACGATTTTGGCCTCTCTGTATGTATAGTTTACACCAATTTGTGATAGGCAATTTATTATACTTAATTGTGCATGTAAAGTATTGGTTCTGTATTTTTTATTCGATTAATTTGCCAAATCTTTGGAGTTCGCAATTTTGGTA
This sequence comes from Zelleria hepariella, assembly GCA_949319315.1. Lineage (NCBI taxonomy): Eukaryota > Metazoa > Arthropoda > Insecta > Lepidoptera > Yponomeutidae > Zelleria > Zelleria hepariella. Next base: position 15,520,014 of record OX439380.1, read on the forward strand.
TGTAGGTTTTAAGTAGGACGCAATCAGAATTATCAATTTGGTCTGGTCATCATCATGTGATTACTCTTACCTACCTGTCTATAGCTTTAAAAATTGCTTTGACATACATTAGATATTTTAGCGATTCAAAACGTATTTTTAGCTTTATTCATCTGTATACAGGGTGTCCCGTAATTCAAAGTCACACGGGAACTGGGTGAAAGAGCAGGTCATGGGAGAAAATATTTTATAATATTACAGTGTTTTTTTTCACATAATCCTTAATAACCATGCTATCAAAACCATTGATTGATACATAAAAAAATTTACGCCGTCAGTAAAAAAAAACATTATTAGCGTGAATCCTATTTTTTCTTGATGTCTATCTATCAATTGCCGCATTTTAACACCTATTTTTTAAATTCCTTACTTGCATTATGTATTAAAAGTATTTTTATTTAGGTTCAAACTAAAAAAAAAACGTACGAAGGGCCCCTAAAACTAAAATTTAAATAACAATTCTCGCTCTATTACCTGCGCGCGCGCAACGACGCGTTGTGCGCGGTTAATAGCCCAGCAAATGTGGACACATTAGTGTGTGCACTTCTATGCAGTAGGGTTGCCATGACAACCTAAGGCTATTTTTATATTCAACATATTAATTATGTCATTCATTAGGTTTTATTGGGTGATTTGGGCGGCAGATGGTTTAAACGTTTTATATTAAAAAATTAGGGGTTGCAAGGTTACAATAATAATATGGCGTATTATAACGTTGTTTTTTATGTTTTTTTTAGATCTCAGTAAGTACACTTAAAGGTTAGGACCAGTATGATGAAATAAAATTGCTAACATACATTTCTAACATAACATACATATGACATCATGTGCAATGTAATCATACCTATATTTTTTGCGATCATTAACTTGGTTTGCTTTCAGATTTATTGGTTAAAGAAGCGTGATACGACTATCTTGTTGTTTTTGTTTACAAAAACACAATGTTGCTTTGTTGCTTGCTATTAATTTTCGCAACTGTCCCGCACCGCGTACCACTCTATGGTCAGCCTAACAATTTTCCTCGAAATGGCCGGAAAGCTGCACCAATTGTACGATAACTATAAAAAATCTATTTAATGCACTCGAAAACTTTTGTCATAAATGCATTTCCTGTGGTTCTGTATGTATTTAGTTTGATTCGATAAAGATCTTATCAGTTAAAATGCATTTTGTATTACCTACAACAAATACTTAGTAGATAAATGATTGCGTAGGCTTTTACATAATGTTTAATGCACGGCTTGTAGGTAAAAAAACATAAATTATTTTTTCCATAAGAGGCTTCATACTGTTAAACTAGCGCCTGAGGGCCTTCATAGATAACTACTAAATAAAAAATAAAAAACCACTGACATTTCAGCTTCAAATTAGCATAATATATCTCATAAACGGCTGGACCGATTTTGATTAAACATAATAGGTATCCTAAGATCACTCGCTTCTAGCGACCAGCTTTCAAATATTAAAAAACCGCATCCAAATCGGTTCACTCGAGCTACGGTGCCACAGACAGACACATATACACACACACATAGCGGTCAAACTTATAACACTCCTCTTTAAAATCGGGGGTTAAAATATAGAAAAAAATAATAATGAGGCAATAATAAATGGCTTTACGCTATTTGTACCTCTTTTGCTCTTCAAAATAGTATCATTACCAGGTGCACGTTTCATATAACTGACATAAATATTTTATTATGACAATTCGATATAGATTGCGTAATCGATTTGACATGAGGTTACAAAAAAGGTTTGTTTACAAACCGACCTAGCAATGAACATCGAATTGTCATAATAAAATATTTATGTCAGTTATATGAAACGCTTATTAAAATCACAACGGACCGGAAATGTTCACACTAGCGATATCCGGTCAAAATAATTACTCTATTCTATTGTAATTATATTAATTAATGCATTACGGTGCATTAGCACGTGGTCCACTAAATTACCTTAACTGTACCTAATAGTTTATAAAGTGTTCGAACTAGAAAACTTTTAAGCGTTTTGAAATAAAATGTAAGTAATGAGGAAAACATTTACTTATAGTAAAAAATAATTGAACGAGCGAGCGAAGCGAGAGAAGGTATTACATAGGTACTAAGGCCCTGTTTCTGAATTGAGAATTTTACTAAGTAAATACTCAACTATCGTTCTGTCACGTTCTTTTGTGAGAAATCCGCAGAGGCAGAACGATATTTAAGTGCTTGCTTAGCTAATTTCTCAAATCAGAAACCGGCAGTAAGGCCCGGTTTCTGAGTTGAGAATTTTTTTAAGCACATACTTACGTATCGCTCTGTCACGCTCTTTTGTGAGAAATCTTCAGAGAAAGGACGATACTTACCCATTTGCTTAGCAAAATTCTCAGAGAATCAGAGAGTATTACATAGGTACTAAGGCCCTGTTTCTGAATTGAGAATTTTACTAAGCAAATACTTAACTATCGTTCTGTCACGTTCTTTTGTGAGAAATCCGCAGAGGCAGAACGATATTTGAGCACTCGCTTAGCGCACTTCTCAAATCAGAAACCGGTAGTAAGACCGTCAAAACGCGGGTTTAATCATTGTGACACTACACATGCTTATAGTACTGCCCAAGTATTTGAATTTCTCCACTTGCTTCAGAACTTCCTCTCCGAGTTTGATAGTTAGCGGACATGTCTCCCGTATGTCTGAGGAGAGAGTGGCGAAGCGCATCTTCTACTCTGAACTTAAGGAAGGCAAGCGGAAACAAGGCGGCCAGCTCCTCAGATACAAGGATGTTCAGAAGAGACATATGAAAAGGTGCAACATTGAGCCCTCTCAGTGGGAGCGTAAAGCGGAAGATCGCCCAGTGTGGAGACTACTAGTGCAAGGCAATGTGGACGAGTTTGAAAAGAAAAGACTGCTCGACTTAGATGCCCGACCACCGGCGGCCATACAATATAACTACGTCAATGGTGTCTTGACGTGCGCCCAATGTGCTCGCACTTTCCGAGCCAAGATCGGCTACACCAGTCACCTGAGGGCACACCAACGAAACCCTCAACCATAAAGAAATGGGAGTCCTGTATGCAGTCGCTATGGCCGAACACGGCTAGGAGGATATATATATATATATGTTACCGGCCAAACCCGATTTAAGGATAAACTAGTTTCGCCTAGGCCAAACCAGTTTATCCGAACGTCGTATGGATAAACCGGTATAGCCTAGGCCAAACTAGTTTATCCGAACGTCGTATGGATAAACCAGTTTAGCCTAGGCCAATCTAGTCTGGCCTAGCAAGAATATATAAGCTTCAGGATAAACTAGTACGGCCTAGCCCCAACTGATATTGGCGAATGATTAGGTATGAATGTTACCATATCTCGTAAACTAAGAGGTTTAGCGCAAAAATAACGAAATTTTCGAACCCCTTAATATCCACAGAAACAAGCCTTTTACTTCTCTACGTGTTCTTAAAAACCGACATACAGGGTGTTTAACATACAGGGTATTCCTGAAAGTGTGACAGACAGTCGAAAAAATTTTAAAACAAAGGTTAGGTCAGTAGGTTTGGTTGGCGACACACTGACATACCTCTTTTTGTTTACGAATGGTCCTTTAAACCGGACAAAACCGGACATACCGTAGACTTTTTGACTGTAGACTTTTTAAAATTCGGCCTCTAAATGCGTTCAGATAATTACGGCGGGTTTTTTAATTTTAAGAAAAAGTACTAGGCTAGCATAAATAAGTAGAATCTGTATTACCCCTACTTAAATAGGGCTAGACTAGTTCGGCCTAGGCTAAACTAGTCTAGCCCTATGCTCGTATGGAGAAACCAGTTTAGCCAAACTAGTCTAGTCTATTTGAGTAGGAGTAATACAGATTCTACTTATTTATGCTAGCCTAGCACTTTTTCTTAAAATTAACAAACCCAACGTAATTATCTGAACAGTAGGGGACACACTTAGAGGCCGAATTTGAAAAAGTCTACATTCTAAGGTCTACGGTATGTCCGGTTTAAAGGACCATTCGTAAACAAAAAGAGGTATGTCAGTGTGTCGCCAAACAAACCTACTGACCTAACCTTTGTTTTAAATCTTTTTCGACTGTCTTTCACACTTTCAGGAATACCCTGTATATTTAACACCCTGTATGTCGGTTTTTAGAACACGTATAGAAGTAAAAGGCTTGGTTCTAGGAATATTAAGGGGTTCGAAAATTTCGTTATTTTTGCGCTAAACCTCTTAGTTTACGAGATATTGTAACATTCATACCTAATCATTCGTCAATATCAGCTTGGCCTAGGCCATACTAGTTTATCCTGAAGCTTACATATTCTTGCTAGGCCAGACTAGATTGGCCTAGGCTAAACTGGTTTATCCATACGACGTTCGGATAAACTAGTTTGGCCTAGGCTATACCGGTTTATCCATACGACGTTCGGATAAACTAGTTTGGCCTAGGCGAAACTAGTTTATCCTTAAATCGGGTTTGGCCGGTAACATATACACATGCTTAAAATCCTTGTTTTCGTATTTGGCAATTTTTCACTATCCGTTGCGGGTTTTGTAGATCGAGTCTTTAGCACTTATTTTCTAAAACACGCAATGTAGAGGATTTTTTTTAAATCTTCACCAATACGCGAAGATGAATAGCCATGGGAAGTGTAAGCCTAAAATAGCAGAAGCGCCCCGAATGTCACAGACGAAAACCATCAATTTCAAGCTTGGACGAGTTCGCCTGAGATTTCAAGCCTTCAAGACGTCTGCGATGAAGTTATGAGCTTTCCCTCCATCTTGAAATGACTTCCGTATTCCTTCAGACAGACATTAATATCGTCCGAATAACAACATGTCCGTTTTGCCATTTGAACTGTGACTGAGTGGGCCAAGTTGCCCAAGAAATGGACCAAAATAGGTGCACGGAAATACATCGAGAGTGATGCTATGGTGGTGTTCTTTCTTTGTGATGGCCGATGGCTAAACAAAAAGATGTTGGTATACATTCCTTTGGGGTTGTTTCCACGTTCTTAGGATTCTTCTTCAATGGACGTTAAATCAAAATAATTTGAAGCTGAAATAAAAAAACCGTTTCGAGGTTGAGCTTCAAGGAATATGAGAAAAATACTTGAAGATTCTTCTGCAGTTTTATTTCAGAGAAAATTTTAAAATTACAAAATTTAAAAAAATGCCTCTTCCGCAGCTCTGAAGCGTGTACGCCGTTGCCAAAACAAGCAAAATGTCAAAAAAAATACAAATGCTTGACAGCTGGGGACCAATAACAAGACCTAAAATACTACGCCATTACCGGCCCAAAAAATCAACTTTAAAACTTAAAAATAACTAGTATTTCCAAAGAAATTCAACAAAAGAAAAGTACGTGTCCCTTCATTAACTATTCTCTTCCTAGAAAACCAATAAAATCTCTATCAAAAATTAATTATAACTTATTGTCCATTCTTATGAAGTGCCATCTTCTATCAGACACTTGAAACTTTTTTCAATATGCCGCAATATTCTCGTTGTTCTACCACTTTTCGAAGCTCGATACTTTTTATTTAGTTAACGTTCCTTAGACTTTAAAAGTTCGCTTTGTATGTAGTACGGTCGGCCACAGTCACAGATACCCCAGGGCAGCTCTTACCGCGCGCTGCATAAGGGCGTCAATCGAACAAAAAGGGGTATCCTAGCGTGTGGCCGACTGTACAATTACAGCGCTGCAGCGTTGTAATGGCGCGGCGCGCGCGCTTTCGTGTCCCTCCACTTTCTGCCACCTTTCAAGCCTCTCTCTCTTATAATGTTACTATGCGCCGCATATATTTTAATTTTTTTAATAATCAATCTTGTTGGCCCAGCGAACCGAAGTGGATCTTGTTTTTTTTTTGTAGGGAACAATAAAATTGCGCTATCACCAAAGTCGTAGAACAAAAGTTTATTGGACATCTCATTAGGAAGTTGTTGCATTTCAGGAATAAAGCTATTTTAAAATTGATCTGTATACTCGTATCAAGTTAATCTTACCAGCTTTGACACCAAGCTAACTAACTAGTAGGTATGGTCGGTCACAGTCACAGATACCCCATGGCAGCTCTTACCGCGCGCGGCATAAGGGCGCCAATCGAACAAAAAGGGGTATCCTAGCGTGTGGCAAACTGTACCTACTGTAGGTACAGCAAGAAGGTGATTTGTACATCCGAGCCTAACTGACCATGTATCCTTGGCTGGAGAGAGATGGAAAGATAGCCCCCAAGTACGTGGGTGAAAGGGATGTAAGGACCGGGTTTCAACGGAACTCTTCGCTTTGATGATATCCGCTTGATGGTATCAGGGCTTCATTTAAATGCGGCACAGTTTTGTCCTGATGTGATGGTTCGGTGGGTAGACTGGTGGATTGTTAATCGAAACTTAGCAGATTCAATTACTGTTGGCCTTTTCATAAAACTCACAATGACAATGAGCCGTTTTCACGGCTGTCCGCTTTTTCTGAAGGTATTATCTGTGTAAGCGAAATTTGACAGCCACATCCAGGTTCTTGTATGGCCAAGCCTATGAGCGCCATCTACCACGGGCTTTGAGTTCAGCTTTTAACTGTCAGTTGAAAACAGGCAATTTACAATGACAATTCTATTACATTGCGTAGCCGATTAGGCATTAGAAACGTTACAAAAAAGGTTAGGTTACCAACCGACTACTCAATGTAGAGGTATATCGAATTAACTATGTGTTGTTGTTTTAAGAAATGGCCCACTGACTTCACCTATCAAAGTCAAAGTAAGTTTAGGTAAGATGATACTAAAATAAAGTCCGTTCGCTTAGATAGTGTCGGTACACACGACGGCAATCTTGGTTCTTGGGATACCAACTATTTTTGAAGTATCTGTGATGGGCGCAGACATATTCATTTCAACACAATGCTGATGGACATTAACTAGAATTTGCTTAAATGTTTTACAAAACCTTCGTCTTTTAATTTTTGGGTTATTCGAAGTTTCGTTTAGAGGCACCTCGCTGTCCGAACGAACGAAAAAACATTTTATCTACACGCAGCGACCATTCGTAAACAAAAAGAGGTATGTCAGTGTGTCGCCAAACAAACCTACTGACCTAACCTTTGTTTTAAATCTTTTTCGACTGTCTTTCACACTTTCAGGAATACCCTGTATATTTAACACCCTGTATGTCGGTTTTTAGAACACGTATAGAAGTAAAAGGCTTGGTTCTAGGAATATTAAGGGGTTCGAAAATTTCGTTATTTTTGCGCTAAACCTCTTAGTTTACGAGATATTGTAACATTCATACCTAATCATTCGTCAATATCAGCTTGGCCTAGGCCATACTAGTTTATCCTGAAGCTTACATATTCTTGCTAGGCCAGACTAGATTGGCCTAGGCTAAACTGGTTTATCCATACGACGTTCGGATAAACTAGTTTGGCCTAGGCTATACCGGTTTATCCATACGACGTTCGGATAAACTAGTTTGGCCTAGGCGAAACTAGTTTATCCTTAAATCGGGTTTGGCCGGTAACATATACACATGCTTAAAATCCTTGTTTTCGTATTTGGCAATTTTTCACTATCCGTTGCGGGTTTTGTAGATCGAGTCTTTAGCACTTATTTTCTAAAACACGCAATGTAGAGGATTTTTTTTAAATCTTCACCAATACGCGAAGATGAATAGCCATGGGAAGTGTAAGCCTAAAATAGCAGAAGCGCCCCGAATGTCACAGACGAAAACCATCAATTTCAAGCTTGGACGAGTTCGCCTGAGATTTCAAGCCTTCAAGACGTCTGCGATGAAGTTATGAGCTTTCCCTCCATCTTGAAATGACTTCCGTATTCCTTCAGACAGACATTAATATCGTCCGAATAACAACATGTCCGTTTTGCCATTTGAACTGTGACTGAGTGGGCCAAGTTGCCCAAGAAATGGACCAAAATAGGTGCACGGAAATACATCGAGAGTGATGCTATGGTGGTGTTCTTTCTTTGTGATGGCCGATGGCTAAACAAAAAGATGTTGGTATACATTCCTTTGGGGTTGTTTCCACGTTCTTAGGATTCTTCTTCAATGGACGTTAAATCAAAATAATTTGAAGCTGAAATAAAAAAACCGTTTCGAGGTTGAGCTTCAAGGAATATGAGAAAAATACTTGAAGATTCTTCTGCAGTTTTATTTCAGAGAAAATTTTAAAATTACAAAATTTAAAAAAATGCCTCTTCCGCAGCTCTGAAGCGTGTACGCCGTTGCCAAAACAAGCAAAATGTCAAAAAAAATACAAATGCTTGACAGCTGGGGAACAATAACAAGACCTAAAATACTACGCCATTACCGGCCCAAAAAATCAACTTTAAAACTTAAAAATAACTAGTATTTCCAAAGAAATTCAACAAAAGAAAAGTACGTGTCCCTTCATTAACTATTCTCTTCCTAGAAAACCAATAAAATCTCTATCAAAAATTAATTATAACTTATTGTCCATTCTTATGAAGTGCCATCTTCTATCAGACACTTGAAACTTTTTTCAATATGCCGCAATATTCTCGTTGTTCTACCACTTTTCGAAGCTCGATACTTTTTATTTAGTTAACGTTCCTTAGACTTTAAAAGTTCGCTTTGTATGTAGTACGGTCGGCCACAGTCACAGATACCCCAGGGCAGCTCTTACCGCGCGCTGCATAAGGGCGTCAATCGAACAAAAAGGGGTATCCTAGCGTGTGGCCGACTGTACAATTACAGCGCTGCAGCGTTGTAATGGCGCGGCGCGCGCGCTTTCGTGTCCCTCCACTTTCTGCCACCTTTCAAGCCTCTCTCTCTTATAATGTTACTATGCGCCGCATATATTTTAATTTTTTTAATAATCAATCTTGTTGGCCCAGCGAACCGAAGTGGATCTTGTTTTTTTTTTGTAGGGAACAATAAAATTGCGCTATCACCAAAGTCGTAGAACAAAAGTTTATTGGACATCTCATTAGGAAGTTGTTGCATTTCAGGAATAAAGCTATTTTAAAATTGATCTGTATACTCGTATCAAGTTAATCTTACCAGCTTTGACACCAAGCTAACTAACTAGTAGGTATGGTCGGTCACAGTCACAGATACCCCATGGCAGCTCTTACCGCGCGCGGCATAAGGGCGCCAATCGAACAAAAAGGGGTATCCTAGCGTGTGGCAAACTGTACCTACTGTAGGTACAGCAAGAAGGTGATTTGTACATCCGAGCCTAACTGACCATGTATCCTTGGCTGGAGAGAGATGGAAAGATAGCCCCCAAGTACGTGGGTGAAAGGGATGTAAGGACCGGGTTTCAACGGAACTCTTCGCTTTGATGATATCCGCTTGATGGTATCAGGGCTTCATTTAAATGCGGCACAGTTTTGTCCTGATGTGATGGTTCGGTGGGTAGACTGGTGGATTGTTAATCGAAACTTAGCAGATTCAATTACTGTTGGCCTTTTCATAAAACTCACAATGACAATGAGCCGTTTTCACGGCTGTCCGCTTTTTCTGAAGGTATTATCTGTGTAAGCGAAATTTGACAGCCACATCCAGGTTCTTGTATGGCCAAGCCTATGAGCGCCATCTACCACGGGCTTTGAGTTCAGCTTTTAACTGTCAGTTGAAAACAGGCAATTTACAATGACAATTCTATTACATTGCGTAGCCGATTAGGCATTAGAAACGTTACAAAAAAGGTTAGGTTACCAACCGACTACTCAATGTAGAGGTATATCGAATTAACTATGTGTTGTTGTTTTAAGAAATGGCCCACTGACTTCACCTATCAAAGTCAAAGTAAGTTTAGGTAAGATGATACTAAAATAAAGTCCGTTCGCTTAGATAGTGTCGGTACACACGACGGCAATCTTGGTTCTTGGGATACCAACTATTTTTGAAGTATCTGTGATGGGCGCAGACATATTCATTTCAACACAATGCTGATGGACATTAACTAGAATTTGCTTAAATGTTTTACAAAACCTTCGTCTTTTAATTTTTGGGTTATTCGAAGTTTCGTTTAGAGGCACCTCGCTGTCCGAACGAACGAAAAAACATTTTATCTACACGCAGCGATCGACACTCAATACAAAATACTAAGTCAAAAGTCACAAGCACAACCTCTCAATACGACGCATCTTTGACGAGCGGCGAGCCAAATTCACTGGCGTGTTTGCGCCGCGTCGCCTTCTTTTAATTTCTTTTGTGAAAAGCCGCCGCGCGCCAAGGCGGCAAATATCAAAGTGACACTATGATAGCGAACGGACTTTACAACATTCTGTAGGTCAGGTTCAGTGTTGGTCATGGCTTTTAAAGTAAAAGAGATGGATAGATGCGAGCTTAATAAAGTAAGAAAGTGGAACAAAATATAAAGGTAAATTGCACTTTGATTACTACTAGTATGAAGCTAGGTGGGAAGCATGTGGGAAGTCATTATAGTCATTTTCTTTTTATTACGATTGAATCATTTCAGAAAAGGTGTCGGTTAATGACTCTTTTATTTGAAAATCATTGAGCTATTTATAGAATAGAATAGAGCAAGAAGATGTCAGGGGAGCGTTGCCTGTACCTGTATCTACATTTACAACAGAATTGTTATTGTCAATTGTCAATTTTATTGTAGTTTTATGCAACGCGCATCAGATTTTTATTTTTTAGTTTTGTATAAATTTTCGATGATGATGATGGTAATAGAACAGAACAGCTACCCGTGATATGGTAGACAGTACTTAACAGTAATGTAATACAATACCATAATTTATTGTCAATATGATGAATAAGAAACTTGGAAATTATCCCTTGAAAGCTTCTAATATTAATCATTACTATCGACCGCCTTGCACCAGACAATTTTAATCCAAGGTTTAAACATTTTGAAACTATGTACCTACTCGTATGTTCTACGACTATATGATTCAATCCATAACAACCGCTATCTTCTTCAGTTTTTAACTACAACACGTTTTTTTTTAATGTAAAAATTATGAATAAGCATACAAATTATGTCCGCAATGTCTTCTCTTCTTCTTCTTCAGCATTTATATCGTCCACAATGTGCGTAGTTTTATTGTTTAGATTGGCAAAAAATTAATTTTGTGAAATATCAAATCATTACTAAAATTTGCTTGTGCTAGGGAGAGGGCACCTCTTACCATTCTATCTGAACATAATATTGGACTGGATGTTGCCTCGGTTTAACTATTTAAACTTGGGTTTATCTTTCAGACTGGTGCAATAGGCCCTATTCATTATTCAAATGAATCCGTAGGATGAATGTGTAATTATTAGTAAGGTGCAGCATTACTTATTTCGTAAGCTTTGTATAATTGCTAGTAAATTACAAGACATTATGTTAATAGATAGGTAGGTACAAGATGCCATTTTTAACCTCCGACCGAAAAAGAGGGGTGTTATAAATAAGTTTGACTGCTTCTTGAGGGTGTCTGTGTGTCAGTCTATTTGTCCGTCGGTCTGTGCTGTGGCACCGTAGCTCTTAAACCGGTGAACTGATTTTGGTGCCGTTTTTTTTTATTTATAAGCAGATTTTCTAGCGAATGTTCTTAGAATGTTTTATCAAAATAGGTTTAGCTGTTTATGAGATATGCTAATTTGAAGGTAAATTGTCGGGGGTGTTATTTTTATCTAGAAGTTTTGTTAGATCTAATTATTGATTTGCATGGATCTTTTCTTGCGATTAATTAGAAAAGGATTATTTTCGCAATTCGCGAATTAAATGTAAACCCCCAGTTTCCTGTACAATAACACGCTGTTAATCAGCTGTTCTGTTAACGGTGATATTGTTGCCATGATTTACCTACAACAATAAAGTTCAAATAAGCATTTAATTAAGCCCTCGTTGGACCATTAGGTATCTCCTAAGTAAAATGAGTTAAACAGTTGAGTTTTTCAAGTTAAAGGCATTTCTATCCCCATTTAATCAATAATTGCTTCAGATCAGTAGAACTGAGTGACATAACGATGATGTATGACCACCAAAAGATGATTTCGTCTAATGCGGGGGCTACAGTGAAATCTTGACAGGTTTGGTTTTAAAAGTATAAGTAACAATGATTGATCACGATTAATTAGATTACTTTTAAACAAGGCTTTAGGCACTTTTTTATGTGTCAAAAGCCACAGTACATACGACAGCACGTCAAAGTGTACACTTTTGTTGTAAAGTCGCCCGTAACGTAACCGAGTAGAGTGCTAGCGTGTAAGGGTCGACGTGCCGTCGTGTGTACATTGCGCGGATAGGTCATTAATAAATATTTAGAGTCAATTTGGTGTTCAGGTTTGTTTATATTTAGTGTGATGTGATGTAAAGCTATCATTCAAAGTTTCATCCAAATCTGTTTTAGCGTGAAACAGCAAAAAATACCATCCCATACAAACATACCTAGTATGTGATGAAATCTAAGTTCATGTTTCACACACATATTCATATTGACAAGAAATTATGATAGGTAATACATTAAAACAAAGAGGTGTATCCTAACATTTCGCTGACCGTAAGAGGTTTGAATCCAACAGAATGGAGATATCGACTATTTTAGGACTTTCTTGGTATAGCGTCTCCAAGTTTTGTGGATTATTTGGTGACCTACAGTTAGTAGTACAAAATACACAAATCTTGAGGTCAAAAGAAAGTGGATATCGAATCAGACTAGTTTTGCGTAGGCGTACCGGTCTCAGTCTGGGTTTGAGTCTGTCTATTGTTTTGTTTTTGGACTAGTCTTTTGCCTATGGCTTTGTCCAAGATTCAGCTCAGTTTGTATGGACACCGAAGTTTCTGAGGGGGCGTCCGTTATTTTCAAGAGGCGATTTTGGCGTTTTTTCGACCCCCTTTTATTTGGCTCATTACTTACTATGTTTTGTTAGCAAAAACATTCATCATCATCATCAGCCTGTTGACAGCGACAAGGCCTCTTCATGCTTACGCCACCTCTCACGATCCTGTGCCAGGCGCAACCACTGTTTTCCGGCTACTTGGGCTGTGTCGTCGGAACATCTGGCTGGTGGTCTGCCAACCAATCTCTTCCCCTCTCGGGGTCGCCATTCCGCAATGGACTTAGTCCATCTGCCATCGGTGCGTCTAGCCAGGTGGCCTGCCCACTTCCACTTCAAAGAAAGTATGCGTTTTCCGACGTCTGCCACTTAAAAATATACAAAATCAATAGCATGATAAATAAAAACTAAGGCCTTTGCATCTACTTAATTAGATGATTTAATACAGCATCCAGTGGCACTTTCACTCACACTAGATGGGTGAAGAGACCAGTCGGCGCTGCAGTGCCTGGGACATTGTTTTAGATGGAGTAGGCTTGCCCAGCACCTATACCATCATAACAGCTTAGTCGGCTTAGCCCACAAGAAAGACAAGGCTAAACGTGTGGAGCCAACTAAGGCGTGGGTTTCCTCACGATATTTTCCTTCACAGTTAGCGAGTGGTTTTGCTACTTCAAATTCACAAATATACGTAACTTTGAAAAGAAACAAAGTCATAGTTCATGCCTGAGCCGGGAATCAAACCTGGGTCTCGGCTTCTGAGTCCAATGTTCTACCACTAGGCCACCATCTTCTTCTTCTTATTCTTATATTCTTATCTTATCTTATCTTATATCTTATCTTTATCTTATATAAGATAAAGATAAGATATAAGATAAGATAAGATAAGAATATAAGAATAAGAAGAAGAAGATGAAAATTAATCGCCGTGCATTAGTCTCGCTAAAACTAAGAAACGGCTTGACCGATTTGCATATTTACTGTTTTGTTTAGTTCACCATAGTTCAGGGTAGGTTTAAAAGCAAAGAAATATGGGAAAAGTTAAAGGATTAGCTGAAAAACGGAAGAAATAAAAATTGGTCATTTTGTATTGGAATCGCCATTTTTGACGCGGAGAGTCAAACTATTTCAGCTGATACGAAGTTCACTGGGTCAGCTAGTCACTGATAAATAATACAGCTACGAAGTCTCACAAGAAGCACATTAGCGAAAGTTCCACCAACCAAGATCACCCTTGTAGTTTTCGAAATGAACACTGACAAACAAACGCTCCTCCTAATGTTAGTAGAGACAGAGATAGGGATTATCTGTATTGGTTTTATTGTTAAAGGGCGAGTTACTTTATCTCGAGGCGATGTCTTGTTGTGTGTAGCCATTGGGTTTGTGGTCATTGGTGCGTCTTTATACGACTCTTATATACGACTGCTTATAGGACCTACTAAGATTTTTACGTGCATAAAACTACATTTCTTTAGAAATAAGTCCGCCCTTGTACACATTCTCTCAATCATGTTTATTTAAACCTATGTATTTTCTGTGTGCAATAAAGTGTAACAAAACATAATAAAACTAGTTTTTTTTTAATATTTTTTACGAGCTTCTTTTTTACCTGCTGTTACATATCCATTTTTTTAAAGTGATATTTCAACACACCCTAGTTCACCCTACTGTATAATAGGTATACACGACAGCACGTCAGAGTGTACACCTTTCTTGTAAAGTCGCCCTTAACGTAACCGAATACAGTGCTAGGGTGTAAGCGTCGACGTGCTGTCGTGTGTACGTTTCTCCACCCAGAAAAGTTCACACTATGCCTCAAGATCATTAGGAGACCTGACGCAACACCAAATCTGTTTGTCTTCGAGCAATTTTGTAAAAGGCCATCAAAAGCGAAGGTGCGAAGTATTACGCGTACGTGTGTGCTTAACCTTAATTGGCCCAGCTAACACCGGGTTACGGTAACCCGAGGTTAGTTACTTTGTGATTATGGGCCTACGCATCTTTGCCAAATGAGGGGTACAGTTTTATTGCTCACTAGTTGGCGCCACTGTCGATTAATGGCATAAAGTATACTCTTAAGGTTGGACGATAGCAGCGTGGCGGGAAATTCAATTATTTCACAGTTTTTTTTAATTTTGATGCTAAACTGAGCTAGGTATTTTTGTTCAGCAGTTTTTCGTTCACGGCAATAACATAGTATTATTTTCATTATTGTAAACAACAGTTAGAACAAAAATAATTCAGTGTCATCAACAATTTTTTGGGCAGTACCACTTCTTCGTAGAACACGTCATAATCGGCTGAATTATTGTTGTTCTGTTGTTTACAATAATGAAAAGAATACTGTTTTATTGCCGTGAACGAAAAATCGCTGAACAAGCTCAGCTCAGTTTAGCTTAAAAATTTAAAAAACTGTAAAAAAAAATGAATTTCCCGCCACGCTGCTATCGTCCAACCTTAAAGTTATCTGAGCTGAGCTACAGAACCTGAGCTAGCTATACAGCTGAAAGTAACGTGGCGTGCGTGCGCAGTTCTACTAAAGCCAGGGCCCCATTTCATAAAACCACAATTCATAATTTGTTATAACAGTTAGATGCACATTGCGAAGGCGATTAGCCACTAAAAAGGTAAACATATTGGACGGCTAACCTACAACTGCGTACATCGCATTGTAATAATATAAATTATGTTGATTTATAAAATCCTGGCCGTCAGATTTTTAAGATTCCTCACAAGTTCTTCATTCAGTTCTTTAAAAAAAAAACGTTTTTACTTTGATTATTTTGTGGTGCTTACTTACTTACCTTCTTCAGATATGTAAAAGTCAACTAAAACTTGACCTTTTCAACATTCTTTTCTTTTTACCGTTTTGTTTGGCACGCTTTTATACCTGTAAAAAAAAACAAACAATAAATTAATATGTAATAGCGTTATATTATAACAAATATTTGCCACTTTTTATTGTATCGTTTGGAGAAACCATAAGTGGCAAAATTCCGCAATAGAGGTATTCTGGTCGCGCCAAATATTATAATTTCGTCTGCGTCTGACAAATCGTTGTAATATGTATTTTGGGGAATCTGGTATTTGGCAAATAAATTAACATAAATAACTTGGCCAAAATAACTTCAAAACAATGAATAATTTTGTAATAATAATTAATATGTTATTATAAGGCCACAATAACTCGAAAGCTTCGGTTCCGTTCCCCACGAGTATAAAGCTTGCTAAACACAGCAACCAAAGGCGTGGCGGTGGTGTGGTGTGGTGACGCCGAAGGCGGTTGAAGGGCAATTTTTAAATAGCTTTATTTTGAACAAAAATTGTTGGAAATCACAGTTAGAAGTTGAAATGTTTCAGGAATAAAAAGCTATTTAAAAATTGCCCAGATTAGATTTTCCGTAAATGTTTCACGAGATTTTATAGGCTGAGCAAATAATGTAATTTTTTGCCAGTATAATGCACCAAATATTAAGTACTAGCTTTTGCCCGCGACTTCGTCCGCGCAGACTTTTTTTTTTCTTGTGAGTTTTCCGTTGTTTTAATGGTTATTCTGCTATTCGGGGCGGAGAGAAATGCAACAAATCAATAATCATAAAAATCAGTCCACCCGTTCTCGATTTATAAATGGTGTAACTAAAACGACTTTGTTTTATACATATATTAAGATACACAATTTTTAGGCTATGCCTCTACCTTCAAGCTTGGTCGTGCTGTACTATTTAAAGAACAAAACCCTGTTGTCTAGAGAAACTACAAAGCGTTTTCTTTTATATGAATTTATCTCCTTCAAGTATTTGTATCACACTTCTTGTGAAGCCCTCTTTCAATGAGATCCCTTTTGTTGGTAGAGTTAAATAAAAGATCAATTCATTGAAGTGCATTGGGTTGTGAAGAACTTTAGTCTATGAATGGTGATGCAACCGAGATGTCATTGTATCCAATCGTCTTACAAGGTGTCATTGAATTAATGCGAAACCAGGAATTATGGTGGCATTAATGGTCGTCACTTCAAGCTCGAGCTCAAGTAGGTGATCTCAGAAAACAAAATTGGCTAATGTCTTTATGAAAACAAAAGTAACAATTCCTTGGTCGACCCTTACACGCTAGCACTCTTCTCGGTTAAGTTATGGGCGACTTTACAACAAAAGTATTTTTTTACTCTGACGTGCTGTCGTGTGTACATTGCGTTGTTAGTTGATTTATTGTAGAAATATTATCTTTTTGTATCATGGGAGCTAAAGGATAAAAAAACAAATAAGAACCTCGTCATCAAAAATATTGTAGTTTTATGAAATACGGACCTGCTAGAGACGCTGAGCTAAAAGCTGCTTTTGAGAATAAGTTAAACCGCAACAAAAACAAAGTATTCCTACGTGTTATTGACTTTAGCTTCCAATGAAAGCATACTAAGTAGCGGATATGAAGAAAAAATTGGCATAACTGATCGTGCCCGCTCTCGGGCTTTGTTTTGTCAGAGATGGCTACCTGGGCATTCCGAGAATCGCCCACCTTTACGACGCGCGTGTTTGGCACTTTTCAAGTGTCAGTAACAATAAGGGACAGCTAGGGGCTTAATTGTGTAACTCCAACGTCCATCAACAATATCTCTATCTACGTACACACATTCCGTCACGAATTTACGATCAAAAGGTACCTATCGTAAATTTGATCGTAACCGGGATTTAGAATGGAATTGTCAATAACATACAATCGCTAACGGAAGAAAAGCCTTTTAGCATCTATCTACGCAATGAGATGATTTATGCAGCGTCCAGTGGCACCTTCACGCACACTAGATGGGTGAAGACACCACTCGGCGCTGCAGTGCCTGGGACATTGTTTTAGATGGAGTAGGCTTGCCCAACACCTATACCATCCTGACAGCTTAGTAGGCCTAGCCGACCTAGTCGGCCTAGTCGGCTAATGAGTATTGAGTAAGCATGATGTAAGCTCGATGGCGATCATCAATATTCTTAAACACTAAGTCTCAATCAGTATCACGATCGCAATCGCTTTAGTAACAGCTCATGTTCTGTCAAATAAATTGTGGTTAGTTTATTTTCGGGGTTTATGTTAGATGTTAAAGTTAGACAATTGGACTCCTAAGGTACCGCATATTTATTGAGACTCCTCCTTATGCAGCATGTAATAAGATATACTACTGCAGGATAGACGCGACAGAAGGCAGCTAGCTACCGAAGCAAAATGCAATGGAAAGATACTCAAGCGAGGTCCGCAACATTCGTACAAGCCGACCGGGTTTGAAGGATCCATTAATTAGAATAGGATAGAATAGAATATTATTTATTGTACTAGACAACATTTTAAGGACATACAGTAGGTATTAATACATTAATTGAGTTTTACAATATAAATAATCTTAATCCTAATATTTTTCAGAAAATCTGATCCATTCAAAGGTGGTCTAGAAAAGATCGCTTTTGTGACAAGACAACCACTTGGATCCGTACTGAAATTAGATATTATAGTGCCCCTACGTGGGATCCGTGGAGACATCCATCTGATCCCGGGATCGGTGGATACAACTCCCCCCTACCTAAGCTATCTTTTTTGTTAGCTATCAAAACTCTAGGAAACTAATACCTAATATCTGTGAAGGCTTCGATGTAAGCTTCAAGCGTGATAGACCTGTACTTACAGTAGACGTTTGTTAGCATCTATTTACTAAGAATGTGCAGGCTCAGATAAAGAGCCAATACAAATCTTTGTCCTAACAAAATTATACTCCCATGTAACTAAGGCCTTAGAATTCGGTGACCTGTGACACCCTACTCACACTAGTTGGATGAAGGGACCTCTCGGACGCTGCTATGTCTGGGACAAGTATGTACTAGGCCTACTATCCTCTCAGTTTAGTCGGCCTAATCCACAGGGCAATTCGTGCGGAGCCAACAAAGCCATGTCATTGTGTTTCCTCGCGATATTTTCCTTTACAGTCAATGACATTCCAATTAGAATGTCATTGTTTACAGTTGGCGAATGTTAGGTACCTAGCTATTGCTACTACCTATTTCAAGAGGTATAAGGATACAAACATTATTGAGTACCAAAATTCTTGGTATCTTGCAGTAACGCAAGTCAGTAACCAATAATATTATTAAAATCTTATGAAAGTATCCATAAAACTTAACACTACACATATTATAAACAGACAGACGGACAAATCGATACCGTAATTGTATATTCAAATAGGGCTGGACACACGATGCGTCACTAAAAAGTACAAAAAGCTACGGGCCTATTTTAAAACCTATCCATGCTTATGAAGTTATCTATCTCACACAACAGAGTCCTTGTAGAGATAGCAAACACAATACAGGGTAATTATTAAATAGATTTTTTCCTGAAACACCCCAACTTCTAAATGTAATACCCAAAAAAATTGTGATTTCCAACGACCTGTTTCAGGAATTGTTTTAGATGGAGTAGGCTTGCCCAGCACCCATACCATCCTGACAGCATAGTCAGCCTAGCCCACAGGAAAGACGAGTCAAAACGTGTGGAGCCAACTGAGCCGCGGGTTTCCTCACGATGTTTTTCCTTCACGGTTAGCGAGTGGTTTTGCGATAACATCAATAGGGATTTTTCCAAGTGTCAAATTTGACAGCGATTCGCGAATTTTTGCGGAACTAAATCTGTGGTTTGTATGGAAACCACAGATTAATAGACTGATTTTGACAGTTATTCGGGCTATTTTTGATGCCTGGAAAAAACCCCATTATAAAAAAGTAAGATGTAAGTAAGTAAGTAAGTAAAAAGTTTATTCACAAATATACACAGTACAATGATACTTAAGACTAAAAATACACAAGTAGGCAAGTTGGATAGCACAAAAAAGGAAAACAGCGGAAAATGTCACTGTACACGCTATCTTTTTTGTTATCAAAACCTAGATGTAGCCTGTAGCCTGTACAATGTAGATGTAGCCTGTACAATTGTACATGTCCCACTAGCTGGGCAAAGGCCTTCTCTCAGAGAGAGAGAGAGCGAGAGCTTAATCTAAGTAAGTAGTAAACATCTAAGTATAGCGGAGAAAATATAGGCAATGTTTATCTAAGTCTACGCGGACAAAGTCGCGGGCAACATTTCCTGTATAAAGCATGGTAAATAAAACTGAAAGGATTATGTAAGCCACCTAAGATTTGGCCGGTCATTGTAAGCCAGCTAGTTATGCTAACCCTACCGCGCCCACACTTTGGTGGTCCGTAACCCTTTGTTACGTACAATTTAGGGTCATTATGGCATTCAGTCGCGGTTCACTGCCTGCGCCCGCGTCTGACCGGTTGACTTGATGATTTCGATCGAAAATCGATGAATAAATATAAATATCATTGAACTTCATAGAGGGTGTATTTTTTTCGATTTTGGACCTTATGTAGGGGGAGGTAAGAGCAATCTGTGATGTTTGATCGATGTACATTGTACTGTACATAGTCATTGAATTTTTTATTGTTTCTGTTGCAGTTGAGGATGCGATTTAGGTTAGTTATGGTATTGTCTAGTTTTGACTAGGAAGGTATGATGTCTTACCAACATTTCACAAATCAATTTTATTTAAGTATTTATTTTGTTGCAGTTAAGGTGGATTTTTAAGTCAGTTAAGGTTCTGCCTAGTTTTTCAGTTATGCAGTTAAGATTGTTATGTACCTAGTTGTCAATTACTTGGTTTATTTATTGAACGGGCGAGCGAAGCGAGCGAAGTTCTCCGAGTCTACTGGAACAATCCGGCGTTTGTATGTTTGTATGTATGTATGTATGTATGTTTGTATTTATGAATGTTCGTTCGACGATAACTTGAGTAAATTTGGTCGGATCGTTATGAAATTTGGTAGGCGGGTAAATTAAATTAAAATAATTTTTAAGTTCGAACATTAGCCACATCGGTCGAGGGGTTGCCGAGATATGGGGTTGTTAAGTTTATATGGGGTCGCGAGTTCACAGTTCGGGGCGACCCACCAGTTACAAAAATTCAAGATAAGATAGGAAAAATATTTATTGTATTGCTTATTTTAAATCGCGTTATTACAATAACCTATTCCTAATTTTTCTGTTCAGATACTTAAACAAAAATAAACAGCCAATCTTTTCACAACTTGGGCGAAGGTGCCTACCAATATTAAAAACAACCTCAACATATTCAATGTCGCCTCTATTCAAAGAGAAATTTATTCAAAGCACATCAAAGCCCGTTCTTTCTGAAGCCAGCGCCATATTGTTAAGGCTGTAACACACCACTAAGCACGGCGGGTGTTTGAAAAAAAAAAAACTATAAGAGTCAAGAGAGTGAATACTAAGTATTTGGTTTGGTTCTGTTCTGTTCAATTAAGAATGGTGGTATAAAATTATAATAAACATAGTTCCTCTTCCAACCCTTAAATTCAGGAGATATGACGCAAAAAGAGATTAGAGTAGAGTTTTAGCTGAGATAAAAAAAGCGAATTAGGTATGGCATTTATTTACATTCCGAAACAAAATATAAAAGTTACAGTGCAGTAAGTAGATACTGAAACTCCCAATCGAGGCAAAATAGTAAGTGAATATTTGATATTTTTGTACTTATATGAAACAGGACAGAAAATCCAGAAAGGACAATCGCTCGGGATAGGACAGAACCAATGGCATGTGCTTTGGAAAAATCCAAAAGTACCTAGTTTTCGGTTGATTTTCATCATCTACGTAAGGATCTCCAAAAGGGGCTTTATTATTATTATTATTCCAAAATTAATAACAATAATTGAAGCGCGTGCGTCCGTCTGTCACCTGCGCCTGCGCCGGGCGGGTGTTCAGCGTGCCTTTTCGAATTTAGAACATAAATCTCCAAGCCAGTGTAGGCTGACCATAATATCTTGTTTACGGGTGGACGAAAAGAAAACACAACGAAATCATGCATGACATTTGCTGCATGGAATGTTCGCACCTTGTTAGATCGAGACACCAACCTATGCCCGGAGCGAAAGACTGCTATCGTTGCCCGTGAACTTCGGCGGTATAACGTAGACATAGCTGCACTTAGTGAAACCCATCTAGCCGAAGAAGGACAATTAGTAGAGCACGGCGGCGGATACACCTTTTTCTGGAAAGGAACAGCTGCATCGGAGCCCCGGCGATCTGGCGTTGGCTTTGCAATAAAGAACGAGATAGCAAGAAGATTGGAGGAATGCCCTGTCTACACCTCTGATCGCGTCATTTCACTGCGCCTACACCTGGAAAATGATAACCACCTAAACATCCTTAGCGTTTACGCTCCGACCTTGGATAAAGAAGACGAAGTTAAGGAGAAATTTTACGAAGAGCTTGCTGATGCTGTTGCGAAGGTCCGACCTAGAGAGCAGGTCCTCGTGTTGGGTGACTTCAACGCGCGCGTCGGCCGTGATCACGAAGCGTGGCCTAAAGTACTTGGAAGACATGGCATTGGCACAATGAATAGCAATGGGCAATTATTGCTAAGCTTATGTGCCCAATTTGATCTCGCCATCACCAACACCTACTTCAGACTTCCAGCCAAATACAAAACTACCTGGATGCACCCGAGATCAAAACACTGGCATCTGATTGATTACGCCATCGTACGTCGCAGAGATATATCTCAAGTGCAAATCACTCGAGTTATGAGGGGAGCAGATTGCTGGACAGACCACAGACTGGTCACCATAAAGATGAAGCTGCGTCTCCACCCACCAAGTCGACGGTGCAAAGTAGCATGCGTACGCCTTAATGTGGAGAAGCTCCAGTGTCGCGAGACTAAAGTCGCTTTTGGGCAAGCTCTAAACAGCAAAATGACTCCACCAAGTGCTCAAGAAGATCTAAAGGAAGAGTGGAAATCTCTATGTTTCAATCTTGTTGAATCTGCAACCGAAACGTTAGGACTCAGAAAACGCGTTCACGAAGACTGGTTCGATGACAACAACAAGATTCTGGTTGAAGCTATTGAGAAGCACCGAAAACTCCTGCGAAGCCAAGACTGTAGAGACAACTCAGTAAACCTGCAAGATCAAATCAAGACCAGCACTCGTGAACTGAGGAAACTCACTAGAGATACCAAGGATCGTTGGTGGCAGGAAAAAGCACGCTATATGCAAATGCTCGCTGACTCAAAGCAACTTGGCGCCTTCTACAGTGAAGTACGTAATTTGATTGGTACCACATACCATGGAAACGTGCCCCTCAAGTCACTGGATGGCATGCAGAGACTGACGTCTAAGGAAGATGTCCTGAGGCGGTGGGCTGAACATTTTAACAACCTGCTTAACATAGACCGTTCCGCTGATTTGATGCACATCCGATCTATTCCGGAATGCGCGAAGGTAGCTGAACTAAACGAACCACCAACACTCTGTGAAGTAACTGATGCTATCAATCAACAGAAAAATAACAAGGCAGTTGGTATCGATAATATTCCAGGTGAATTGCTCAAATATGGAAGTAGAGAGCTCCACAGCAATCTTTGGAAGCTCTTCTTGCGAATGTGGAACGAGGAACAAGTCCCTGAAGACTTCACTGTGTCGCGGATTTGCGCACTGTATAAGAACAAAGGTGACCGTTCCGACTGCAATGCTTACCGAGGAATCTCCCTGCTGTCTACACCTGGAAAGATATTTGCTCGCGTCCTACTCAACCGCCTCATACCTGTCTCTGAAGCGATTTTACCCGAATCACAGTTCGGCTTTCGTCCGGCGAGAGGGACATGTGAAGCCATCTTCTGCCTGCGACAGCTCCAGGAGAAAAGCAGAGAACAAGGTCAACCACTGTTTCTATGTTTCGTTGACCTCGAAAAGGCATTTGACTGTGTACCACGTGAAGCTCTCTGGCTGCTGCTGGGTAAGATTGGATGCCCCGACAAATTTGTCCGGATTCTGCGGCTGCTGCACGACGACATGAGGTGCTGTGTCAGTACTAACGGTGAACAATCTGACTTCTTCTCCGTCACCTGTGGAGTGAAGCAAGGCTGTGTACTCGCACCTACCTTATTTGCCCTTTATTTCGCAGCAGTCGTAAGAGAATCGTTAAGCGAATCACCAGCCGGCGTCCATATTCGCTTCAGAACGGATGGCAAGCTTTTCAACCTTGCCAGACTAAAAGCGCGTAGTAAAGTATCCTGTGATATTATAAGAGAAATCATGTATGCCGATGACCTATGCTTTGTATCTGACTCAGTGGAAGGACTGCAACAATGGATCACCATATTTGACGAGGCATGTCGTAGGTATGGCCTGAAAATAAGTGTCGGCAAGACGGAAGTCATGGCAATGGATACTCAAGAAGGCACCAATTTGACTCTCGACGTAAAGCTTGGTGAAGATCCCCTTAAACAAGTCAATAAATTTAAATACTTGGGTAGTACTGTTTCAGCTAAATACGATCTTGATCCTGAAGTTAACAGTAGAATCGGAGCTGCTGCTGCAGCTTTCGGCAAGTTGCAGCCCAAAGTATTTCGCTCGCATGATATCAGGCTCTCAACCAAAATAGCCGTGTACAATGCAATTGTTCTACCAAATCTCCTCTACTCTGCCGAAACCTGGTGTCCATATCGTAAGCACATCCGCGCGCTCGACAAATTTCATCTGAGGTCTCTCCGCAACATTCTGAACGTCAAATGGTCGGACCGTGTCAGAAACACGGAAATTCTGCAACGCTGTAATGTTGGTGGGATCGAGGCTTACCTGATGAGGCGTCAGCTACGCTGGTGTGGCCACGTGCGGCGGATGCCGGAGGAAAGGATGGCAAAACGCATCCTATACAGCGAACTCCTCAATGGAAAACGTAAGAAAGGCGGGCAGTACCTTAGGTTTAAGGACGTGCAGAAACGCCACATGAAAAGATGCGAAATCGACCATTTGACATGGGAAGAGCAGGCTGAAGACCGAGCCGTGTGGCGGCATACAGTGAATTCTAACATCTCCGAGTTCGAGGCCAAACGAAGAGCTGCTCTTGATGCCAGACGCGATGAACTAAGATGTAGACGATGTGTGATGTGTGATGTGATGTGTATGTGCGATGTAGATGATGTAAATGTTTTCGTTTGTGCAATAAAGAGTTACTTACTTACTTACTTACTTAGACCGCCAGCGGCCATACAGTACAACTATTCAAATGGAATGTTAACGTGTAGCCAGTGCAACCGCACTTTTACAGCCAAGATAGGCTACATAAGTCATATGAGGGCACATGACCGACGCCTTCCCCAGCCGCAACAGTCGCCGTGACCGAATCCGGTCGGATGGAATCATCATCATCATCATCACGGGTGGACACACTCTCTTTGTTGTCTATGATTTATAATACGGGGTAAAGTGTCAACGTTAATTAGTTTTTATGATTAAGGGCGTGCGGCGGGAATTATTGTGTTTACACCTATGTATGGACTGATTGTGAAATATTGTTGGGTCGCTTGGGGCTGATTTAAGAAGAAATGTGTTTAAAAGTACATTACCTACTACTGATACAAATGTAGATGTTACCATTTTTTTTGCTTGCTTTGGGTGCTAAAAGCAAAAAACTTGTAGCGACCACTGAAGCGATGTGTTTGGGTTTAATTTTTAGAAAAATCCATCCAAATTTCATTATACTATAACAAGACTGAAAAGCCAAAGTTCGTGTTAGGCTAAAATTATGATATTATAATATAGGCCATTGATGAGCCTGCTGTATCTACATAATTATGTTCAGGGACAACAGCATTTGCTGTTTGGTCTTTTCCCCCGTCTAAATGTAGTAATTAAATTACTATTAGACTTAAATTACGACAGGGGGTAAAATACTGAATTAATTATCACTGGTAATCTAAAAAAATAAACTTTATCTCTAAAAAAAATATGATTGGGAATTTCCCATTATAAATTTTATCATCAAAAGAATATTGTTCGTTTAATATGCGCTATTTTCCAGTAAATATACCGGTTTTGAGGGTTCACTGTGCATATCTTTTTACATATTGAGTCCTCAGAATCCAAAACCTATGGTCACTCTATGCTCAAGTACAGTGCAAACACATTGTGTAGTCCAGAATTCAATTCAATTGGCAAGGGACATTCTCCGGACTGTGGCGTTCTAGTTCTGTGAAGCATTATTTATTTACAAGAGGCTTACTATAATGAAGCAGGTTTTAGAAAGTAGATAGGCACGACTTTAAGAAGAAATTATATATTGCACTGGTTTTCCCACTTTTGGAACCATGACGTTTCCTTTTTCAGCAATCCATACAATCAAATTCTTAATTCTATGTCCGTGAAAATCATCATCATCATCAGCCACTGCTGAATAAAGGCCTCTTCATGCTCACGCCACCGATCACGATCCTGTGCCAGACGCAACCACTGTTTTCCGGCTACTTGGGCTATGTCATCGGACCAACTCGCTGGTGGTCTCCCAACCGATCTCTTCCCCTCTCGAGGTCCTATTATCGTTGTTTAAACTGTGAATGTTATTACGGGCCTCAGATGGTTGGAACGAAAAGTGCGTGCCTAAGATATTGCTGTGTAATATCAAGGAATGGACCAGTATCAAAACCGTGAAACAATTCTTTAAGATAGGTAGCCATGAATAAAGAAAGATGCAAAGAGCTGACTGCCAACCTCCAATGATGGAGAGGCACTTCAAGAAGAAGAAGGCATTGCTCGAGTCACTAAAATTTTACGCTGCATGTTACTGTCAGTATATAATTTTACATTTATCTGGGAAAAAATGATTTTTTTATATATTTTTTTATAAAAATAGGTAAGGTATTGTTTTACCTAATTCGGTTGGTGAATAGAATTCATTATCAGATCGAATAAAATTAAGCTTGTTAAAAAAATTAGCGGTCAAAAACTCATTAATTAGAGGTAAAATACATTTCTAACAAAATTTCTCTGCAAAAAACAAATGATGCAACTTTATCAAAACACCTCGTCCTAATCTCGAAACAAAAGGCAATCATTGCGCGCGTAAAAGTATGCAAAAAGAGTCTTTTTTTCAGTCTGTTTGTTGGGTTACTTACGCATAATTCTAGCGAATTTATTATTTGATTTATTTGATTTTTTTTTTGAAATAGTAATTTAATTTTCTAATTTAGGTAAGTTCTGTACAATGTTTTTAATTTCTAACATGCTCTCTGTCCAATTAATTGCTAAAGCTGCTTTCCCTCCTAAGCAATAGACGTGAGGATAATTATGTTTGTCAATAAGTTTGTTTCTTGACAAGACAAGCCACGGGCAAAAGCTAGTAAAACCTAAATTTTAATTTTCAAGTAAGAACAAAACGGCGTCTTGCTCTGCCAGGTAACCCGGACAGGAATTTTGGACAAAAAACTTCCCAGAAAAAGCCTCGGCGTGCGGTTTCTTTGTGTTTTTATAACAAAAGATAAATAATAATGGAGGATTACACAAATCGAAACGCAAACTTGGATGTTTGCCTCCATTTTTATCACCCGTCTCGAAAGGCTTTTGAGTTTTTCTAGCGTTTTGGAGTGACATACAAATATGATTATCGTAAAAATGCTGTAACTTTGATAAGGGAGGTTGTCATTATCATTAATGTTGGTATTCAGAGTGATTGCTCAGGAGTGGTATTTGTATTTTTAGTTCCAACATGTTAACTGTCTATGATGTAGTCTCATTTTCACGATTCCCCACCCTTTTTACTTTCCTAGTACCTATATTAATTTGTATGCAGAATTTGTGTTAGAAGACGTTTAAATAATATTTCTATATTTAGGGCCTCTGATTCAATAAAAAAATTATCAAGCTGACCTATATGTATGTCACTCACTAAAGACCCCTACGTTTATTTATTTATAAGGAAGTTGTGGTGGATATTATGAGCCGATATTTATCTCAATAAAAAATACGTTTGCTATATTTATCAAGATACCAATATCCTAGGAAAACATCCCTTTTTGCTAACTTTGATGTTTGACCCATTTTGGCCGGTATTTTCTCTATGTTTAGAGGTCGCTTCCCTACCCATTTATTATCTTTGACTACTGGTACCTCGTGACGACTGCATTTTATGTTGTCTCTTATCTTTGGGCTGCTGCAATAAGGTTTCGCTAGATGTCCAATGTCCATAAACCCCCCGATGTGAGTCCTTTTATGTTTTTGTTTAACATTCTCTAAAAGGACATTGAGATGTGGCTTTTTTATGAATGTGACTTTATTTTTTATAGTTCTGTCACACTATCTTTCGACGACGACGATTGAGGAGTTTCTATCATAAATACTTTTCATACATTGTATAATATTGGAAAACAAAAGTCACCTATAATATAAAGATGTAAAAAATTTTGTATTCAATTCGTGGAAACGTAAGTCACAATATAGAGGGATATAAAAACACCATAAACAAAAACAAATAACAAGAACGATAAACTCAGAAATCAAAAACAAAACGGGCTGACACCTAAATAATAACCTCCGCCAAAAAAACAAAGGAATTTTCGTCACAAAAACTAGGCAACTATGTAAATGACGACAAAGGCGCACCACAGGTGGCATTGTCTTATGCTATAAGTTTACGACGACACCTTTTTGATACCGCCGTAAAATTTGATTTTTTAGGACATCTCCACTTACCCACTGTTTACTTGATTTTTTTCGTAAGAAATAGGTGCAACTAGGTTATTTTATCTAGTTTGTAGTAGTTAACCCTTTTATTTAAGGTTTTACAAAAATATCAATGATTTTAAAGCATAAAAAACACTTTAAAAAATAAAAATAATGCATTTGAGTTAGTGAGCTAGGCTAAACGAAAAGAGCCAATATTTCAAATGAGCAGCAGCGTAATATGCTACAGACAAACTACCGTTAGTTAACAAGCCATTTCCATTGAATAGGACAGCTGTTTGGCAATCAATGGCTTTGTAATTCAATCTATCTTTCTATCTATCGAGAGTTATCGCATTACGCCTAATAGGTACATTTTGTATTGGCAGAGTCTGTTTTGTAAATTATCTTGTAGTTTTTTTATGCACTTAAATGTCTGTCTGATTAGTATTATTATCGTGTGAATCTTCTAATTTAATCCAAAATAGCAGTTAATTCACTGCATTTTATGTTTTTTTCTAAAGCACTAACCCGTGCCAACCATAAAACGACTATTTTAAAAATATTTATGTAGAGATAAAGTAGCTTTCCGCGTCTGTCAGTAGGTATCGGTTGTCGGTTATCTTCTCCTAAACTTCTCAACGGATTTTGATGCTGTTTTCACCGTCAATAAGTTTTTTTTTTACTGAAGGTTTTGCACCCGATGGGGCGGGCCGCTAATATTTTTATAATACACTGTATTAAAATTTATTCAGATACCTAGTTAACTTTGAAACTTAGTGGTGTCATTTTACAAAACGGCGCAAATTAATATCTAAGCCGGAACACGCATCTACTATTATTCGCGTCAAATTATTAAAATCCGCCTTAGTCAATTACTTATGCAATTTAGTAAATTGAGTAGAATTCATGTCAAAAAGCGGGCTTCGTCATAAATTACCAAGAAAATGAGTAATATTAATAATACCAGTTAGAAACTCCCCTTCTAACTAAATTCTAATGAAGACGCGCCAGCCAGCAGGACGCATGATTTTGTTGATAACATCGGCGAATGTCAGACACATGGCAGCCATATTGTATTGTGTGACGTCATCCACTGTGTCAGTAGAGAGAGTACAACTGAAATTATATTTCCAGTTTTATTGTTTCAATATGGTTGTGTTACTGTTCCAATCCAACTTTAATAAATAAGATAACTCTTGTTGCTTTGGATATAAGAACCGGATTAGACCAAACGGTTTTTAGAGACTACAACTTTGTAAGAAAAGAAGGGAAGTTGTAAATAATGTGGTCTAATGTGATCTATCTGTGGTTATAAAACATTCTTTTAATATTCTTACCTAAGTTTCAAATGTTTCCTTCATTTTTTTTATTATTTGTTTGTTTACTTGTTCGATCAGACAGTACCTACATTATAACAAAAACTGGATAAAAATATTAGATACGCGTTGTTGCATAGCGCATAGGTAAAGTTAAAAAACCTTGACATTTTCATTGCACTGCAACATAGCTATTAATTCAATACAAAATCGATAAAATCTAATGTTTATTTTTATTGATATCGCGTTTTGCGTATCGGATTGAATCTATGGCGGTGTGCGATAATGATTTTTTATCGATTTATTGTGTGCCAACACTTTATACCTACTTAACTATGACTTGACTCTAATGTGACCTTTTATTTTTAGTTAATTATATTATGAAGTATCTATTGTTCGGATACATAAAATGTATTAAATTAATTACGCAACGCTAAGGTAGTCTTAAGTAGCTAATAATATTGTTCAAGTTGATGATTCATTCCTTATTCATTCATACATGGTACGGTCGGTCGGATACGCCATGGCAGCAGAGCTCTTACCGCGCGCTGCATAAGGTCGCCAATCGAACAAAAAGGGGTATCCTCGGGTGTGGCTGACTGTACATACAAAAAAATACAAAACGTTCATTATTATTTCGGTGCGGGTAACAAATAGGCAGGGAAGCACAACTTCAAGATAAAAGTCTACTGGGAACCTATCGACATGCCATTACGTTACAGACTCAGGCCCCTCGTCTCAGGCACTACAGCGTTCGAGTGGTGACTTCACTCATCTAGTGAAAGTTTTTTAATTTTATTTTTTTATTTTATTTAAAAACTTACTTATTCTATCATTAAAGGTTACCCTATTGCGAGAGATAAGCACACACTTAATTAACCTAATAAAATAACACTTGGTTATGTATATGTAATTAAGTGTATTTTTTTTTTTTTTAAACTACCTAGGTAATTTAATTATTATTATTAGAACAGCAAAATAAAGTTGCACTGTACTACACTGTATTCTCCTCTTCGGATGGTTGCCTGGCAGATATCGCTTTTAGCGATAAGACCGCCAATTACCCACTGATTAGTTTTAAGAATTCCCTTGTAAATTATTTTGGTTTGCAATTTGGTGTCGGTACAATAAAGAGTTATCTAATGTAATCTAATCTTGAATTCTCCCAACAGTCCTTAACCAGTTAGCCTAAATACAAGACAAATAAACCGGCGCCTCGATTGTCTTACATGAATCGTGTTAGTTAGTGCCAGATCGGTGGCCTTATTACGATTCTTGCAATTAGAAAGCGAGAGCCACCTACTCCCGTGCGAGAATTGTGTGGAAATCGCTGCTGACAACAACTCAATGGCGTGTCGATGGCGTCCCAGTAGAAGGACAAAGCCGGGATTTCCTCGTTTTTCTCTTACAACCAGCGAACTAATCAGAGGATTATGTTTCTAGGAGAAGTAGAATATTCTTTGCTGTAGTACAAAAACATTAAAAGGACCGACAGCATTAATAAATCGCAATGAAAGCCGTCAACTGGGAGCCCATTTGGCATCATTACGTTGCGGACTCAGGCCCGGCCCGGTGTATCAAGCAATATGGGCAATCAATCGAACCAAGACGAAACTCGCATTGTGTAAGTACCTATGTGAATTAATTAGGTAGGATTTAAACTAGGATTTTTGGCAGCGAGTGTTTTAACAGGCCACTAGCTAACTGTAAGTTACGTAATCAAGGCCCCGTGCCCCCTAAACGTTTGACACAAACCCACGCCAGTTTCGGCGCCGCCGCGACGCCGCGGGTTGCCATGCCAACGGGCGCCATTGCAGTCGTTCGCTTTGCCAACTGTGAGGAAGTCCGGTAGACATGAGTTGGGGTCTTTTGGGGACTTGTCTGCGCATGATTTTGTTTGATTCCGTAAACATGAGCGCCTACGAACAAGTCGAACAACCGACCGCGTCTGAACAAAATTGAAAAATAGCTCCGTATCGATCGATAGGTTACGATAGATAAAATACTGAATAATACTACCGTGGTTTGCCCCGAACTGTGAACTCGCGACCCCATATCTCAACAACCACTCGACCGATTTGGCTCATGTTCAAAATTAAAAATTATCTTTGCCTCATTTACCCGCCTAGCAAATTTCATGACGATCCGACTAAATTTACTCAAATTATCGGCGAACGAACATTCATACACACAGAATACAAACATACATAGGTACACACAAACGCCAGATTGTTCAAGTAGACTGGGAGAACTTCGCTCGCTCGTTCAATTCAAAAGCCCCGAAATAATTACTAAGAAACTCCATGGTCAACCCAAAGATGACGCCAAAATAAGGAAACATTACCAACTTGGCGAAGGAAAGTAGGTTAGGGACCACTCTGTGACCAAGTTTATATTACCTTAATTCTGCTACGACACAGAGTTGATAATCCTGTGTTTATTACGTTTATTTCATAGGCAAAGGAAGCGATCTTTGTTAGTCGCGAAAATAAGTTACGATCTATGTAGAGTTGTTTGAGTCATAATATCTTTGCTCGTAGCACGGTAGCAAACACTATGCTAACTATACTTAAAGGAAAACATCGTGAGGAAACCCGTGCGCTTTTAATCCACAAAAATTGTGGTGATAACTTTTTTATTATACAGGGTGTTGTTTTGGTTAGTGACACCCGACTCAGGGGGAAGATAATTTTAGTAATGATTGAAACTAAAAATAAGTTTTTTTTATATTTTTAGATTCTCAAATTACCTTGTTCTGTTCAATCTGTTAATAACCACGACTTGCGGACACTTCTCAAAGCGCCCGATATTGCGAGTGCGGCCGCAAGCGATAGTAAAATAGTAAGAAAGGCCACAATTGAATGATTTTTGGGTTGTTTTTTGGTGTAGTATCGTGTAAATAATTACCCCTGAGTCGGGGGTCACTTAACAAAACAACACCCTGTAGAATCATTCTATTCAGATTTTCTAGTTTCAGAAAAGCGGACGGTTCGATGAACGTTGGTGTATATTTCGGTGGGCTTTATTTTGTGTTAAAAGCTTTCTATTTAATGAAATTAGACTCGCTTCGTTAGTGGCCTGTGGTTTCGTAATTATTGGCTGATTTATATTGTACTAGTTGTGCCCGCGACTTCGTATGCGTTTTACACATTTGACATTTAATTTAAATTCGACTGTGGAGGAAAACTCAAAAGGAAGGTTTTTTTTAACCCCAGACCAAAAAAGAGGGGTGTTATAATTTTGAAAGCTTTGTGTGTGTGTCTGTATAGGTATGTGTTTATGAGGGTGTGTCTGTCTGTGGCACCGTAAATGCTCTTAACGATTTGGAAGCTTTAGGTTTTTTTTTAAATTTGAAAATAGGTTTTCTAGCGAATGTTCTTAGTTATGTTTTGTCAAAATTGGTTCAGCTATTGATTAAATATGCTTATTTGAAGCTAACATGTCGGGGGTGTTTTAATTTAATAGTTATTATTTCTTAACTTGCGGTAGCAGGGCTCAAAAGAAAGCAATAGAATAAAATAGAATAAAAACCCTAATCTAAACAAAACATTTATTAATTTCATAATAAATATGTATTGTTTACATTAAGGGATACCTTAATGTAAACAATCTTATCACGGGCGATAAGCTTAGCATAAGAATTACTTAGGAAGTAAAGGGGTCAGGGCAACCCACGGCTAAGCCACATGGAGGGAAAGTACCTTGAATATTGTAGATGAAAGAAGACATTATTTGAATTAAAAAAAAATTAAACTGCATTCATAGATATCTAAATAATAACATGGCCTTTCGACCGGTATGATAAAACTACAGGGTAATTATTTTTCTCATGTAACGGGTTCGATTCCCGGTTCAACCATGTAATTATTTCAATATCTATGAATGCAGTTTAAATTGTTTTTTTAAATTAAAATAATGTCTTCTTTTCAAATTAAAATGTTCCATCTACAATATTTAAGGTCCTTTCCCTCCATGTGGTATAGCCGTGGGACGCCCTGTATATGTATCTCCCTCGACGTAGAGTGGGACAGATAAAGTTATAAGCCCATAGATAAGGTCTTTCTCATACTAATGCTAAGCCAGCAATCAAATCATACAGCTAATAATTCTGTCTATCCCGCTCAAAGGTAAACAATAGTTATTTGTTATGCAAGAATGCAAAATTATTGTTTGCGGCGAGTGCTTGTATTGAATACCGAGCGGTGTTAAAAGACCGCCAACAAAGTGGGAGACCACATATAGTCCTCATCATAACGAACATTTTTGCCCTAGGAACTATGCCTAGGAAATCAACGGTTTCCGAGATAATGAGGTTCCAAGTCGGACTTTTTTTTTTCGTTTTTTTTTTTCAGAAATGTGTTTAGTATGACGTTATTAACATATCTTCTCAAGAAGCTATATCAAAATTATGAATATTTCTTACAAAAAACGAAGTTAAAATTGCAACCCGCAATGTATTCTGAACATCGGATAGCCTAGATTGTGCCCAGAACCAGGACTTATCACGGTCCTAAATTTGACTGAAAACTATTCAGCGGTATTCGCGTGATGAGGTAACACACAGACAGACAGACAGA
This sequence comes from Zelleria hepariella, assembly GCA_949319315.1. Taxonomy (NCBI): domain Eukaryota; kingdom Metazoa; phylum Arthropoda; class Insecta; order Lepidoptera; family Yponomeutidae; genus Zelleria; species Zelleria hepariella. The sequence goes on from OX439380.1 coordinate 15,554,246, forward strand.
CAGACAGACAGACAGACAGACAGACAGACAGACAGACATAGACCGATTTTTTTGCATTTTTGTATTCATTATAGTTTATTTAGTAACCCCTGCTAGTTTTTTTCTAAAAATATTCAATGTACAGAATTGACTTCGCTAGAGTTTTATTATAAGTATAGATTTTGGCAGAATTGGGTAGCGATTGTGTCTGTTTAACACGCGCGAGTTCATCTGAAAGGACAATAGTTCGATCCTTGATTCGAGCTCGATAGAAAATCTTGTGAGGAAACCTTAGTAGGTAACATCAAAGGTATGTTTAAAATGTTCTACACGGTGTTAAAAAACCGCCAACCGACCCGAGAGGCACGCATACACCAAAACAAAGTACTTTTTCCATAAATTATTGCTGGGAAATTATTTTTGATTTTTAGGTTATAATTTTGAAAAATATATTATCGCGCAATGGAAGTGCCTGTAACGCAGAGAAGTCCTAATGCACAAGCGTTGACATAAACTTATGCTACTTACGCTCGAGGTGCCGATGTTTAGAATACATTGCGGGTTGCAATTTTAACATTGTTATTTGGGTCATTCCTGAGAAAAGCGTTCTTCGCTGAGATCGGTGGCTTTTTTTTTTCACGATAGGTGAAAACTAAAAATACAACGCTAAAGATGACTTAAAAACTAGCCAATACGTCGATGAGGCACACCTGTAGGCTTTATAGGTTAATGAAAAAAAATCTTCTTTTTTGACAAGCCACCGATCTCAGATTGTGTCGAAAATTATTAAAAACAGTAATTACAGTGAATATAAATGCTTTTATAAATTTAAACGTCACTCATGAATTGTCACAGATAAAAGGGGGCTAAATTAAGCAACAAATTTTTACTAAACATCATAAAAATAATAAAAAAATCAAAGCTTTATTTTCATAAAATCATGGTAAAAGATCAATTATTAGCTAAACATGCAACATTCGGTGTGGTTTCTAAAGAATCTCTGAAATTGATACAATATGTTGAAAATTCTTTTGAGATCCTTAGCTAATAATTGAGATCGGTGGCTTAAATCCACCAATCTCAGGGCCACCGATCTCAGAAAAAACAAATATGTAGCAATTTCTCTCAAACTATAGAAGCAAACGTATTTATTTTTACGTCAATACCTACTCAGGGATATACGCATTCTTGTACTTAGGACAGTTTAGTGTAGTCTTGTTTACTATACTAGCAAAACGTTCCACCAGTTTCAGCTACCTTACCGAACCAAAGTTTAAAAAAAGTCAAGAACTTACATAAAAGTTTAGGTGCGAAAGATAGCGACACATACGAACCATAATAGTTGACAAGGACCATTTGACGATATTTTGCACCAGTAACTAGAACTTTGCCGCGTATTTAAGCATGTATAAAAACATACTTGTCGGTTTTATGCGCGATTTAAACTTTGCTCGCCGCGTGACATTTGTAGCAATGTCTACAGACACAAGAGTTTTCATTATAGTAGAATGCTGAATATACCATTTGATAGAGGCACTCTTTGGGCATTTAGAAAGGTATAAATTAGCGCAGTACTGGTCACATGAGTAAAACCACAAACAAAAACATTCCAGGCGTCACGAGTGTGACATGCAAAATACTTGCAATATCACCCATTTTTTGACCTTCAAAGGGATTTTTAGGCTATTTCCTGTATGAAATATTGATTTTATTTGATATGCCTCAATGGACCGTTAGTTAAGTAGACGATTAAGTGCTAATTTAGTACTGTGTGATGTATAGTTTAGTAGATACTAGGGTGTGACCAAAAAAAACGACCACTCAAAGAATGACCCATTTGCAAGAAATATTCAAATTTTTGATATGGCTCCTTGAGAATGAATGATAAATAACATGGTATTGAATATTTTTCTGCATAAAAAATATTTTGAAAAGTCGGACTTTCAACCTCTTTATTTCGGAAACCGTTGATTCCCAGGCATAGTTCCTTGGGCAAATATGTTTGTTATGATAAGGACAATACGTGGTTTCCCGCTTTGTTGGCGGTCTTTTAACACCCTGTATGTGATGTAAGTAGACTTGGAAATAAAAAGTTTTCAGTTTCAGTTTATCCGGCAGATATCTTATTGGCCCGTCAATGTTAAGTGAACGATTAGCTCTAAACACGAATGACATTTGTGCAAAGCGACACCGGGATCGAACCCCAGACCAGCATGATTCATAGTCCGAGACATTACCTATTCGTACTCGGTCACCACTGCTAACTAATAGTGCATTTAAATGAAAATTATGTGACTCGATTTGAAGAGCAACCATTTGGAACTGAAACCAATGGACCGTGACTTTAGTAATCGATAGACATACATAAAGGTAAAGAGCTCCATCACATGCCTGTTTAATATTCGTATAGTGACTGAACTAGAATAAAAACCGGCCAAGTGCGAGTCGGACTCGCGCACGAAGGGTTCCGTACAATCTTACTATCCTACTTCCTAATATGATGGCTGGATGGATGTTTGTTACTCTTTCACACTGAAACGGCTTGATGGATTTGGATAAAATTTGGAATTGAGATAGCTTAGACATCAGAATAACACATAGGCTACATATTATCACGCTATTACACTTAGAGACAATGTAAACCACATATATTTTTTCTGTAGTTCTCGCGGACGAAGTCGCGGGCAAAAGCTATACCTATAAAAATTGCCCTGTGTAGGTATAATGTGTGCCTTTCGAATAAGACAAGTTTTACATCGACCTTTATTTAGCTACTAAACTTCCAGGGCAAGATTTTTACCCCACAGCAAGGACAAGAAATTGAGCGATTTGTCACAGGAAATAACACAATATTATGTAGCTCTGGGTGCCACTCGCATTTGTCTTCTTTTTAAGGGTTCCTTAGCTAGGGGAAGAGCCCCGCTCTAATATCTATCTCTAGGGTAATAAATTAGAATATGTATAACGCTAAGACCCTAAGAGGGTGGCAAAAAGATGCAGGCAAACTAGTAGTAGCACCGACAGTAGCAAGAAATACAGTTAAAAGACCGTCGACAAACCCGAAAGGTACACACGACAGCGCGTCAGAGTGTACACTTTTGTTCCAAAGTCGCCCGTAACGTAACCGAGTAAAGTGCTAGCGTATCGAAGTGCTGTTTTGTGTACGCATACTAGACACCAAAACCAAATACTTTTTCGATAAATTATTGCTGGGAAATGATTTTGGTTGTTGAGAACCTTTGAACCTCATTATCTTGGAAACCGTTGATTTCCCAGGCATAGTACCTCGAGCAAAAATATTTGGTATGATGAGGACAATACGTAGTTTCCGCTTTGTTGGCGTTCTTTTACACTAGATGGCATAAAATAGTTTTTTTAGTAACTAGCAAACATCCTTGATCTTTAGACACTGTTGATGTGAGTACTTTGCTTGGTACTGATAGGTAGCGTTGAGAAATTTGTACTAAAGAGTACTTTGAAATTAATCCCGCGGTCACACGCCTCGCCATAATAGCTGTATGTAACACGCATGCCGCAGGAACGCGGAACAATCGGCGCGAGATTGTTGCGCTGACGATCAATGATTGAGGTTTTATTGATGCCTGTTTGCGATTGCACTTTGTTGCGTATCTTGAATTGGAGTTAAATAGTCTCGTGGTTTCTGTAGGCTTATGTAGCTTTCTGTAGGCTTCTGTAAACTACTGTAATGTCTGACAGGGGCAGTATTTTCCCATGGATCAAAGTATCGCATTGAAATAACTCACCAAAAATCACTGACATTTCAATTTCACATTAGAATATCTCATAAACGGCTAAACCGTTTTGATGAAATCTAACTGTGAACACTCTCGATCAAGTCACCTTTCGAACAAAAAAAACTAAATCAAAATCGGCTCAGCCGTTTGGGAGCTACGTACGGTGCCACAGACCGACACACTGCAAACTTATAACACCTTTTGGGTCGATTGCATACATAAAATATAGTGATAGGTCTTGGGCTAAAGATAAACATATTGTACTTTCTTCCAAACAAAGAATGCTGAAGGAGTTGAGTTATGATACCTTAAAAATCGTTACACTCCTACAGGGTGCAATCGAATTCGATAGCGGAACTTTAAGTAGGCTGTCTACTGATCACTACAAAGGTAGTACTGCACCAAATGTATGGTACAGGTGATATTTTTTTCGCTCCACATTTTTTGCCACCTAGTACAAGTCGGCCACACGCTAGGATACCCCTTTTTGTTCGATTAGCGCCCTTATGCCGCGCGCAGTAAGAGCTGCTATGGGGTATCTGTGACTGTCGCCGACTGAACAAGTTGTTGGTAGTGATCAGTAGACAGTCTATTTAAAGTTCCGCTATCGAATTCGATTGCACCCTGTATAGCTACCCGACTCTACTTTTTTCCAATAACTTTGATAACGACCTCGATCTATCTAACTGCTCTATGTATAACAATGTGCCCAATAGAGAGATCGGTCGATCGCTGAGTCATTGCTAAACAAAAAGCTCCACAAGTTCGTTCACCCATCGACGCTTTTTGGAGGGCACGTGCTTTTGTAGAGCGGTCAGCGTCGCGTGGCCCTCTTGCTAGACTTTGGAAGACGTTTGAACATACTTACTTAACTTTGTAACCTTTATATTCAAGAAAGTAACTTTACAGCTCTATTGTGAGTCCACAAATTCTAGTTTAATGAGGATGAGATGCGAGCCGAAGGCACTGAATATCAGATACGTGCAGCAACTATTGCTGGCTCCTAACTAAAGTTTTTTCCAGCATTACGACTCCAAAAACCTTGGAGTTCTTAGGGTGGTATTAATAGTCGTCTGAGTTCACCTACTTGAGATCGATCTCAAGGAGGTAAATGTCAAGCCTTGGGTAATGTCAAACTTGAGTAGCTGTCTGCTTATTAATAGTCACGATCTTGAGATTGACATTGACATTAGCCGACTTGCTTGAGTGAGTCGACTTACTTGAGTCGACGCCATATTAATAGAGCCGACTTGAGCTCGGAATTGAGTGAGTCATTCTTCTTTTGACAGTCCGTGACGTCTCAATTTCAATACAACGTGGTTTAGAGTACTAGGCATGCATAAAATGTTAAGAAGCTGTAAGATCACTTACTTGAGACCGGAGTCGCTGGCTTATTAATAGACACAATCTTACGTGAGTTCACCTACTTGAGACCAGACTTGCGACTGTCATTTCCAAGTGCAGGCCATAGCCGACTCAAGTTCGTGTTTTTCATTACCCGACTACGCAAAGCAAGAAGGGGAGTTATTTTCTTTGATAATTAATATACAAAAATGATGTTTAGTCAGCGCGCATCCAAAGCGAACCTACAGCAAGAAGCTGCAGCTTAACAATATACTTAGGACCATAGTCGACATCGGAAGTTACGTGGAAAGGGACCTTGTGGTGTGAAATAATTTGTCGTCGTCATTCGACCGGCACCTCTACCACATCGCTATGACTAGCCAGAAAAGTGTTTCTACCAGCCCGAGTTCTTCGAGCTGCAAAACTCCAGCAGCTCAGAGCCCCACAGTCATATTACCAAGCAAGAACTCCGAAGAGCTGAGGTTTAAAAAAATAAGCTGGTACTAAGTTTGAGTTTAGTTTGGTATATAGCCTCAGACGCTCCGGTTTCCTCACGATGTTTTCCTTCACAGTCAGGGAGTGGTATGTATGCGACTTTGAAATAAATTAATGTCATGGGTAGGGTACATGCCCTCATCGGGACTCGAACCAGGATCCGTCGATTCCGAGTCCATTGTTCTACCCATTATGCCACCACCGCGTCACCATCTAAAACTCAAATACTACCTATAAAGGCATGGTAGAATCAGAAGCTACGAGCTTGTACTTGGCCAAATACTGAAGTGTTGTCAAAATTAAGTTTTAATTTCAAAGATAAACTACTTTTTGCAGGCTCCCATAATCTTGTAAGAAACTACACCACACACTAATAAAAAGGCAGAAAGTATATTTCAACTCTTTCCTTACTGAAAATCCGGGCTCTATTGCGTTTCACGAAAGAGTTCCCTTGACGAAACTCTTATTACGATGTAATAGGGACTATTTTTGTACAATCCAAGGGAATTGTTTCGTGAAACGCACGTACACACGACAACACGTCGACCTTTACACGCTAGCACTCTACTCGCTTACGTTACGGTCGACTTTACAACAAAAGTGTACACTTTGACGTGCTGTCGTGTGTACAATAGAATTTGAGTCCTGTAACGTGAATGACGTCATGTCAATGGTCTGAAGGTATTAGGCGTGCATAAACATCCGGAATCTCTTATATGGCGATTGGTGACAGAAAGCTTCATGTAGTATGATACATATCATGTAGATGGCAGCACAACATACAATTCAAACCTCTTTACTCGTACCTAGTTTTTTTCAAAGCCCAGTTGGACCATAGAGGTTACTAGGCATGCATAAAATATAAAGCGGATATAGTAGGGAAAACTTGAGGGTGTGGTATCATTCAGACGAGTAGTAGGTATTTAGTAAATTAAGTTGATACTTGAAGATAAATCTGAATAGGGAAGACCTTAATTAATGTTACATAATTATCTTTTTTTTTTTCTAATTGGAAAATAAACAAGCCTGGGAGAGTTGTAACATATTTATTAATACAATATTGTTTCCTAATCATCATCTAAAATTTCTACACCTGACATGAATTTGCGCTGAGTCGAGTATTCTTCCCCTCATTTTATGTGTTCATTCTCCACACATTATTCCAGGTTTCGGGACCAAAGCTGGTGTTTTAAAATTGCCTTGGTTTTTATCCCTCCTATCATAACGCCCTTACTTCGTCGATTATGCGTCGGACAGTAGGTACTTTCTGATTTTCCTGTAATCAAAATAAAACATTAATGTAGTAGAATGATGTGCGCAGCGATCAAACGTTAGGTTTGCAGTCGCTCTATAATTTATTATAAATTCGCTTGGCTAATTACTACTTTCTCTACGTAAACATAACCTCTAAAGTTATATTAAATGCGCAAAAAACGTTGATGATGGGGTATTTTAAAGACCTAACTGACGATATCTGTAACTTATATCGTAAACTAGACGATATCTGTAACTTGTATCGTGAACTATGTATATTTTATACAATTATCTATACTTATAATAAAACTCTAGCGAAGTCAATTCTGTACATTGAATATTTTTAGAAAAAAACTATCAGGGGTTACTAAGTAAACTATTCTGAATACAAAAATGCAAAAAAATCGGTCTATGTCTGTCTGTCTGTCTGTCTGTCTGTCTGTCTGTCTGTCTGTCTGTGTGTTACCTCATCACGCGAATACCGCTGAACAGTTTTCAGTCAAATTTAGGACCGTGATAAGTCCTGGTTCTGGGAACAATCTAGGCTATCCAATGTTCAGAATACATTGCGCGTTGCAATTTTAACTTCGTTTTTTGTAAGAAATATTCATAATTTTGATATAGCTTCTTGAGAAGATATGTTAATAACGTGATACAGAACTCATTTCCGAGAAAAAAAATTACATTCCCGAAAAAAAAATCCGACTTGGAACCTCATTATCTCGGAAACCGTTGATTTCCTAGGCATAGTTCCTTGGGCAAAAATGATCGTTATGATGAGGACTATACAGGGTGTTAAAAGACCGCCAACAGACCCGAAAGCCACTAGACACCAAAACAAAGTACTTTTTCGATAAATTATTGTTGGGAAATTATTTTGGTTTTTTAGGTTATAATTTTGAAAAATATTTTTTACGCAATGGACGTGTAACGCACAGAAGTCATATTGCGCAAGCGTAGGTATCAGATTATGTTACTTAAGCTTGAAGTGCCGATGTTTAGAATACATTGCGGGTTGCAACTTTAACGTCGTTTTTTGTAAGAAATATTCATAATTTTGATATGGCTTCTTGAAAAGGTATGTTAAGAATCCCCTGAAGCTCTGCAGCCCTCTTGCTCGCACTTTTGAACATTTGAATTTATTGTAAGAGAATGATTCAACTTTGGACGATAAAATATAGTTGCAGACATAGATAATAAAGCTATCGACATGTAGACATACTTTAAATTTCACATTTATAGTTTAAAAAATAAATTACTGAACTACTACTTTTAACCGAAGTTCAGTGATATTTTTTTTTATTAGTAGGAATATGAAATCAAAAGTGTGTCCACATGTCGATAGCTTTATTATCTATGTCTGCAACTATATTTTATCGTCCAAAGTTTAATCATTCTCTTACAATCAATTAAAATGTTGAAAAGTGCGAGCGAGAGGGCTGCAGAGCTTCAGGGGATTCTTAAGAACTAGATACTGAATACATTTATGCAAAAAAAAAGTTTTGAAAAATCCGACTTTGAACCTCAGTATCTCGGAAACCGTTGATTTCCCAGGCATAGTTCCTTGGGCAAAAATGTTCCTTATGATGAGGAAAATATGTGGTTTCCCGCTTTGTTGGCGGTCTTTTAACACCCTGTATGTGGTCTCCCACTTTGTTGGCGGTCTTTTAACACCGCTCGGTATTCAATACAAGCACTCGCCGCAAACAATAATTTTGCATTCTTGCATAACAAATAACTATTGTTTACTGTTGAGCTGGATAGACAGAGTTATTAGCCGTATGCTTTGCTTGCTGGCTTAGCATGAGAATGAGTAAGACCTTATCTATGGGCTTATAACTTTATCTATCCCACTCTACGTCTAAGGGAGATACATATTATAATCCCTTTTACTTCCTAATCAATTCTTATGCTAAGCTTCCTGGTATCTTATCACGGGCGATACCTTAATGTAAACAATACATATTTATTATTAAATTTATAAATGTATTGTTTAGATTAGGGTTTTTATTCTATTTTATTCTATTGCTTTCTTTTGAGCCCTGCTACCGCAAGTTAAGAAATAATAACTATTAAAATACCCCCGACATTTTAGCTTCGAATAAGCATATTTAATAAATTGCTGAACCCATTTTGACAAAACATAACTAAGAACATTCGCTAGAAAACCTGCTTTCAAATTAAAAAAAAAACCTAAAGCTTCCAAATCGTTCACCCATTTAAGAGCTACGGTGCCACAGACAGACACACCCTCATAAACACTTATACAGACACACTCACAAAGCTGTCAAACTTATAACACCCCTCTTTTTTGGTCGGGGGTTAAAAAAAACCTTCCTTTTGAGTTTTCCTCCACAGTCGAATTTAAATTAAATGTCAAATGTGTAAAAACGCATACGAAGTCGCGGGCACAACTAGTTGTGAATAAATACCTGTCTTGTCAGCAACTCGTTTGTAGAGGTCATCCAACTGGGTCCGCTAGGTACTGAAGCTCGAAAAACGGAAGCTCGAATAACGGAAGCTCGAATGAACTGAAGCTCTCTGTTGGAAGTTTCCGGCATGATATTTTTCGGCCAAAATATTGAAAATAACCTCTCTGACGCCATTTATTATCCATAACCGACTAAAACGTTCAATATACTGAAAATCACAAGAATTTACGAGACATTTTTATAATAATTATTTTCGTAGTTTGACTGATGTTTGACAATAGAAAAAGTTTTTTCTTTTATTCGACAGTTCTGAAAACAGTGAAAAAAGTTGTTCACCGTACGAACCTCTTTGAAGGTGAAACTGAGGTTGTGGCTAGCCTCTTTCTAATGTATGGTAGCCTAGTACATTCTTTACTCAAGTCGTTGAAATAGTTCATTCTTGACCCAAGTTGAGGACTTGAGATCGGTCTCAAGTAAGCGCTGCTTTATTAATATGCTGAGTTACTCACTCAAGATCAAGCTCTTTGTTGCCAAAGTAACGAATAACAATGCTGAATAAAAATGGCTGAAGCGAGTCAGATCTGTTCCTTTTTGTCTAGACCAGGGTGCCGCTACAAAATTGTGTCGTCATATTGAACGAGCGATCGAAGTATGTTTGTATGTTTGTATGTATGAATGATTGTGTCGTCATAAAAATATAAAGGCGGCTTAATGGAATTAAAAGAATTTTAAAATTCTAACATCCAAATCCAAATCGGACGAAGAGTGGATATGGGGTTAGCAAAAAGTTAGTCATCCTGAGTTCACAGTTCGGGGTGAACCACTAGTTATTATAATCGAGTACCTATTTGGAGTAGAGTTCGTGTTATATCTTGTAACATCACTTTTATGTTTGTGGAATCCTGGACTATTATAGAAATGACAAGTTGCCAACTGAATAACACCGGACCATGGACAATTTTATGGACCAAAAGGAGGCCAAACTCAGGTTGTGCCTTTTCGAATAGTCTCTTTATAATGTATGGGCGCCTAGTACTTTTGAGTTGGGTTTAAGCTTTTTGACCACATTTTGAACCTTAAATGGTATCATTCGTTCAAATAGTTCATTCTTTACTCAAATCGAGGACTCAAGTTCGCGCCTAAGATAGGTTTATTAATAAGCCAATGTCTCAAGTCGGTGATTTTTGTTTTCTGAGTTCACCTACTTGAGACCGATCTCAAGTAGGTGATCTCAGAGGACTATTAATACCAGCCTTACACAGTGGCATCTACTGCACTCAGCTGCTGCATTGGCTGGGATATGTTTAGATGGAGTAGGCATGGCCACTTGGCCAGCACCTGCCATCCTTACAGCTTAGCTAAGAACATAGCTTAGCGTTAGCTGCTCAATGCGGTGAGAAATCCCGCGGCTTGTATTGACTTGTCTTCCCTCTAGGTGAGGTCCACAAAGCTGTCTGTCAAAAGCATCATGATTTTCGTTCCAACTACACTTTTAATTAGGTACCTATAGGTAGTTGATTACACAATGTCCGAGGGCGTGTCTCGGACCAGACAATCCGTCCGGAGCCCTTTGTAACTTGACGAAAATAGATTAGAATAAATAACTAAAGCACTTTCGTTCGACGCTTCGCTGGCTTCGAGAATCCCCGATGATAGACTCAGAGTGAGTACCACCAGAGTAAAGGAAAATGCCAGTATTCTATCTTCATACAAACTGATAAAGCGAGCCTCAGATCTAGGGCCACCTACAGAAGTCACAGATTGAAGCTGGCAGCGCAGTTGTTACCCGCGTTTGCTGATCAAGGGGCATGAGAGCGGGCGTAGGTAAATATTTCAAGGACTGGCTGAGTTAGGTTACTGCTATTCCTTTATCTGTGGTACCATTTAGCCTTATTGACTGAAGGCTTGGAAATCCTTGAAAATACCATAAGGAAACCCTGTGCGCAGGTTAGATTGCTACTCTACCTCTACATTGCTAACCAAGTAACCACAAATTTATGAATTGAGAATTTCTCTTAGTGAAATCTTCAATTCAGAAATCGGCGGTAAGCCTACTCCATCTAAACTGAATGGGGCTGTACTTACTTACTTCTTTAGTACCGCACTCGTAATACCTAATAGATACTATATTCTGCGTTGGTTCGGACGAAAGCCCGCCCTCCACAAATACTCCTAAATACTCCTACAACCTAATTTAGATCATAAAATATTTGTAATGCCCTTCCAGGGTACATAATGAGATAACTCAATTATATAAAACCAATGTAGGTACCATTATGTCGCAAATAAATTAAATATGAAAATATGAAGACAGTGTTTCGGTAATCTTTCCCTTGTTTGCTTTTCCATTGAATCCTCATTGAATCCTTATCACTGTTTTTCTAGGCTACCCAAAGGGTACCACTCTTTCCTGGCAATTAGACCAAAGTAGGTAGGTAAGTGGAGAGTTTCTATAGGGTTATGTGCCAACATAAAAATCTGAATCGTAGGTGCTCAGTATCCTAGTACCTTCAAAACAGCTAATTGTAAAAACGTGTTTTTCACACAACGCATCTTCCATTTGAGGCGCGATCGTTAAACGGTATCGCAACGATGACGCAACGGCAACGATACCGATACGGTAATTAAATTAAACCCATTCACGCGCGAAACGTGAAGTGGAGGAGAATTTGGAAAGTTTGTGAACTGGGTTTTTATCGGTTCAGCATTGTGGGAGATATTAAAAAGAAAATAAAAAATAAACCGATCTCACAGGTAAAAAGCTACACTCACTGTTATTAAGCTGGAGCCAACTAAGAAGCAGGTACCCCGTGATCTACCTAGTTAGTTATTAGGTAGTTCGCACTCCGGTGGAATATCCTTTGAAACTGATATTTTTATTTCACAAAAGTCACAGTCTTTCTCATTTCACATTCTCCGTTATTGATTGCTCGATCCAAATAGTGTACTCAAAATGATCGAGTATGTCTCATTTTGTCACCCTTTATCACACTCTACTATAACCTCTAAGAGCATAGTCATAAGGTCTACTATACATAGCAGAACCGATATGCAACCGTAAGCCCCCTTGTGAGAGCGGATATTACACATTAAGGCCACGTTTCAGAAAGTAAACTTTGGGGATATTAATTAGATTTTTTGCAGAAGCGTCCAATCTAAAGGCCTCTACACATTCACGCCGTGAAGGCTGTGAACTTTTATATACAAAACGACCTCGCGAACTTTCGCGGGGCTTCACGGCGTATAATCCGCGCGCGATGAGAATGGGATGGAACCATGTCAAAGTCAATCGAAAATATACCTACTTTATTTTTCTTAGACAAGGTTGCTTCGACGCGAGTTTGCTTACCGCGCGCGTCTCAGTTCCAAAATGTCGCATCTTATTCTCATCGCACGCGGTTTATAAATTTAGAGTCCAATTACAGGGTCCCAAAGAGTACAGTCGAGTGAAAGGCCTAAGATATTGGGGACCCATTCTTCTTCTTTTTGACGTGCCTTTGCACTAATGGAGGTTGGCAGTCAGGTCTTCATGTATTTTTCTGGTCCTTACCAATTGTTGTAATTCAATTACAAGTTTAACGTGTGAGATAGCGATATCTCCGTCCATTCCTTGATGTTTCTGAGCCATGACTTTCTTCTTCCACCAGCACGATTTCCCTCGGCCTTGTCCATTATGATCACTTGCACGTTGTCCAAAGAACCATTGAGCGAGCAATGCTCGGTATTAAGCTCTTGGACCGTATACCGAACGTTGTACTAAGAAGCCGAACAAAAGTGGCAGTCGTCGGAAAACGCATAACTTCTTTGAAGTGGAAGTGGGCAGGATACCTGGCAAGACTACCGATGGCAGATAGACAAAGTCCATTGCGGAATGGCGACCCCGAGAGGGGAAGAGATTGGTTGGCAGACCACCAGCCAGATGGTCCGGCGACATAGAGCCGGAAAACATTGGTTGCGCCTGGCACAGGATCGTGAGAGGTAGCGTGAGCATGAAAAGGCCTTTACTCAGCAGTGGGTGTTAACAGGCTGATGATGATGATGATTCACGGTACCTACCTGTCGTGGCGTAGCATATATCCCCTTTGGGCCACTCGAATCTGGCAGAAAGGGTCGAAAATCCATGTACGTCCTTTTCACCTGATTGTCATAAATTTACGTAAATTTACCTGTAACAAAACAAATAGCTGTTATTCTTTTTTAAACTTTCGTGGTTATGACACATAAAATTATTGGAAGACGGCGGGATAAAATCAAAAAAATAAACGGAAAATAAATCGTGGTAAGAATCACGTACTCTTAAAATAATTAAATAATTTGCTGATGAATTGTAAAGTCTGATAATACAACACGATTAATTTAGTAAAAATTTAGGTAGTTTGCTGCTATAGTAGCAGCGTCCATGGCACCTCCACTCATACTACGAGTAGATTGGTGAATTTACCACTCGGAAGCTGCTGCATTGCCTGCGACATGCTAAGATCAGGGTAGCTACCACGAGTGCGAAAAAGCTGTGCCGGACGTCTGTCATGTATCCTAATACTATAGTAGTAAGGTTGTTTATCCAACTTATCACTTTCAGTGACAGTGACAGTAAGCACTCGTGGTAGCTGCTCAGCTACCATATACCATTTAATACATGACTATACGTGACTATATGAGTATATAATATATTCACTATGACTAGCTTGAACCACCATCTGGATAAATCTACGGGCCAAATTGGCCAAATAAGGGGTCTAAAACTGACACGCACATTGCATTCAAAACTACAATAGAATTGCAAATGTTTACCAACCCTCACATGGTTAGGCAATTTATTAAATGAGATTTTGCTAATTTTCACCGATGAAACCAAATAGACTCATAGGGGAATGAGTTGGATTGAGATATTTTAGGGATTACGCATCCTACGCATGTTATGGGAATGTTAAAAGGCAGATCACATTCTTGCAAATGATTATCCTTGGTGTATAAATAAATATCCATCATACGCATTTTTTTTCGAAGCATATTAATAACCCGATAGTATTTTTTCTTAGGAATAAAACTTTATATTCAATCGGCTACAAAGAAAATACTATTCTGCGAAATTTATCTAATCTAGAGCATGTGGTATGTGCGGGTAAACTCTACATTCTTAAAAGAAACAGCTAGTTTAAACGCTCATTAACTATTTGAAGTAGGTATAACAAATTCATATTCTCATTTTTTTCGTATTTAGCGTACAAATAACCAGTTTGTCAGACCTCCGCTAACAGCTGTAACTTTATAATAAGAAGGTTAGTATTTGTACATTCTGCCACCGGAAATCAAACCGAGGCCATCTTACCTCAAAAGCAACATTTCTGACCACTGGACCTCTTAGCTATCTTTGAAGAACCCTTGAAACATTCCGTCATACAAACCTATACCAATACTATATCTCAAGTAGCTACTACGCAGAAGGCGGAATATGCTTTGGAGAAGTCCATTGGATTGGTCAACTAACTTTCAAACAAAAAGTACAGAACAAGAAGTCACCAGAACTTGAAGACTAGCAGGTACTATATTTTAGTGTAAGTACTTGAAAAGTCAGTGAGTTTTAAGAGGCTGTGAAATCATAGGTTGTTGCAATGCAATGAGATATTGTTCATTGACTTTCAGACGACAATCTCAAGTGATTGTTGTAAATTCGATGCACAACGTTATCGTGTGAACTCTCTCTCTCTCTCTCTAAGGGTGGCATTAATAGAGTCGACTCAAGATCTAACTCAAGTAGGTGATCTCAGAAAAGTCAAATGCTAATGTCAATGTCAATCTCAAGATAGTGTCTCTATATGCTGACAGCTACTCAAGTTTGACATTTGCCAAGGCTTGACATTAGCATTTGACTTTTCTGAGTTCACCTACTTGAGATCTAGCTCAATTAGGTGATCTCAGACGACTATTAATGCCACCCTAAGAGAGGGCTTGTATTACGGTAGAAGTTTTGAGATTTCTACCATTAGATTCTTTGCAAATTTTTCTAGACCCCCTTGCCAGTAGTAACAAAGCGATAACGTACCTATTCACAAATTAGGTTTGCTTCATTAGAATTCATTAACACAATGGCCCTTGAGTGTAGTCAGTCAGTAACCTTTGCTACGAAAAATACATACTTCATGATACAGTATATCTATAACACAGTATTCTCTTTCTAGAGTTATTTTATAATTGTCACTAGTGGGTTTTTCACCAAAGGAATACATCTACTGAAGATATTTTATTCGACTGGCACTTATACCCCAGGCTTAAGCCTGGAGCCAAGTTGTTGGTATAACGCAACCATGTCTGTTCGTATAGTCCGCAATACACTACGATACCCCGTTTTTATCGATTAACACCCTTATGCCGCGCGAAATAACACCTACCATGGGGTATCCTAGCGAATCGCTAACTGTAAAGTCAACAGTACGTAAACCTTTACATTTTCGTTGCAAAGTCACCCTTAGCGTAACTGAATAGAGTGCACGCGTGTAATGGTCTGCTGTCGACTGTACCTACAGTCACTATTGACGTACAGCTCCGAAGGGCACCATTTGACACCCGAGTGACCTTTAACGAATTGTCCAAGTGACCGAAACAAATACGTGTGCGTTCATTATGCACCGACACCTTTAGAAGTTTGGAACATCTGCCTTTTAGGAATTTGGGTCAGTGTGCGGTAAAACTGAACTAAGAAAAGTTAGTGCACAAGACAGCACTTAGACGCTTACACACTCGCACTGTATTCAGTTACGTCACGAACGACTTCGAAACAAAATAAAAAAAAAATGAGATTGTTAATTATAAAGTCCACATACTCCATCATTATGTGGATTTAGATTTTTGCCGAGCGAGCGAACAATCCGGCGTTTTTATGTATGAATGTTTGTCCTCATTGATCGGAACGTCCTGAAATTTTACTGGCAAGTGAATTAGACTATTAATTTTTGTCAAGGGTTACCGAGATTGCAAAGTATTTGCGAGTTCACAGTTCCGGGCGAACTGCTAGTGTATTTTGTGTTTTTAATCTTTAAATAATATTTAGAGGCTTTTCAAGGAAAACTTATAAGTTGTTTCTCGATAATAATAATTCTTGCACCAATACTCTATCTTACCCTAAAAGCTGAATAGAATAGTCGATAGATACAGGGGTGGCCCCAAACTAACTAATTGGCTATATTCCGTCGACTCAGTGTATGGGGTATCTTTATTTCTTTTCTATTGCTGTATTTTGGGGTGCAATCGAGCTTCGATTGGGAGGGATGTGTTTATTGATTAGATATCGGAATACGGAATACGGAATCGTTTTTGTTGGTTCCAAATGAAAATGTACAGTCGGACACACGCCAGGATACCCCTTTTTGTTCGATTGACTCCTTCACCGTCAGCGAGTGGTATTGCTACTACAAATTCACAAATGTACATAACTTTGAAAATAAACAAAGTTGTAGGTACATGCCTGCACCGGGAATTGAACCTGGGTCTCTCGATTCCGAATCCATTGTTGTACCACTAGGCCACTATATAGGCCACCAAAAAAATAGTTTCGCTGACTAGGTACCGACACTTCCTTCCAATAAGTCCGTTCTCACAAAACGAGGATATGTCATCGTAGTGATTCCCCGATCAAACAAACAATTATTATAAATCATCTTTACTCTCCACTCCTCTGAGGGCAAATGAAACCAAAACAGACCCATATCATCGTCACTTAATATCCATTTCGACACTCTTGGGCGGTTAAACGAAGCGAGCGTCGAAAGGGTTAGGTTTAACCGTTTAATGGTCGTCGGGATTGGTTGACCACACAATCATTGTGATTCAAATATTTCTCAAATATTTACGCTCCTAAAAGGGTAGAACATGCTTTACTTGTTATAGTTTAATGGTATTATTGTAATACCATGTTTTTTGTGTGTCATCATATGTCAACGTCATATCGCAACGTTCTTCGGTCACATAGCCCGTAGAGGACCTGATAGCCTGGAAAAACAAATTATGACGGGAAAGGTGGAAGGAAAGAGAGCTTGAGGCAGACCACCCGCTAGATGGACGGATATTATAACCAAAGCCACGCACAAACTGATCCACATCGCGAGTGATAGAGAGCAATGGAGAACTCTACTCTGTGCCAACTTCAATGATGGTCACGATCCTCAGCATTGAGGGAATGACTGAATGGATGGATGGAATACCATGTTTTTGTATATAAATTCTTCTATTCTATTCTATTCAACAATATTACTTTTTGTATTTACTCGTGTTCGAATTTAAAATTTGTTTTAATTTTATTTACCCGCCTACCAAATTTCATGACGCTATGACCAAATTTACTCAAGTTATCGTCGAACGAACATTCATACATACATAATACATACCTACAAACATACAAATTTACAAAGACCGGATTGTTCAAGTAGATTAGGTGAACTTCGCTCGCTTCGCTTGACACCGTATTTTTAGGCGCGTACTGCGTCTGCGGTTATCCTGCCGCTCGTTTTTTCCGCAAATTTAATAAAATGTATACCGTGTTGAGAATCCGCGCGCATGAGGCGAAAAATCTGGTGCCTTTTATCTGGTCCATTTTCTACACAATGTTGGTCCGAAACGGATCAAATCGCGGTTAGTTTAGTAGGTAAATGTATTACCATACCATTTTCATACATTTTCATAAGAATTTGTGAGACAAAACGTGCTGAAGAGCTTTTCAAAAATATAGATACAGCTAAAAATAAACCCATCCATCCATCTCCCTTTTCTAACTAGAGAAAACAAAACTAAAGGTGATGAAAAGATAATGCTAATGAGACGTAAAACAAAGTATCAGGAGGGGAAGAACTTGGAGTACTTTTGTTGACCTCCAAGTTTGTATGTTTTGTTCAAAAAGGAAAGTCACCAATAGTAGAGCAAGTTGGTAGGTTTAATTGGTCCCTTGTACCACTGCCGTCATATTTGTCACCAAGGAGATAGGCGTGCATTGAAGGGTTAATAATTAGCTTTTTTAACCAAGGTTTGAGACCAAGAGGCAGGCCCAAAAAGCGTTGGATAGACTGCATCGAAAGATGGGCAAATACACCAACTGGCGAAAAAAGGCAAGGGCCAGAGACAAATGGAAATCTACTGTGGAGGAGGCCAAGACCTACCAAGGGTTGTAGCGCCAAAGGAAGAAGAAGAAGAATATCACTCATTAATAATTCGGAAAGAAAACCCGATCCATTATACATGCTGTCTTACAAATACAAAGAGATAAAGGCATAGAAAATAAACAAAATTATGCAAGCAAGTCGAACAAACCTAGCGTCATAAAACCAAGTTAAATGACCAATTACAAAAACAATGGTCGGCAATAAATAAATTGACAAAACTCAAAACGGATTCCCACGGTCACACCATAGTGTTCCTTCCTTGTCTCTCATCCCACATTTTCACGTGTTAGAAAGGGACACTAGGAATATGGTTAACTAGATATTTAAGGCGGCAAGCATTCAGTAATACTAATTTAAGCTGCTTAACTCGTTTTATGATTACCATCATGCGGGCAGAGAACATTTTCGGACCCATTGGCTCAGCGGTTGTGCGTCCGCACTGCCAAAGGTCATTCTGTTGATTCTGCGCTTTATCTCTTTGGTTTTGTACCGTACCACTCGGTACCACGACAGCACGTCAGACTGTACACTAAGTACACACACTGTAAGAGTAGTTAGAGTGCTAGCGTGTAAGGGTCGCCAGTCGGTCCACGTGGCCTAAGAGGACGTGCTGCCTTGTGCACTATCGATCCCTACAGGGTGCACTCTAAGTCGATAGCGAATCTTTAGGTAGGCTGTCTACTGATCAATACAAACAACCTGTACTAGGTAGCGAAAAAAATGGAGTGAAAAAAATATCAGCTGTTCCATACAAAAGGTCGACTCAGTACTGCGCCAAATGTATGAAACAGCTGATATTTTTTTCGCTTTATTTTTGTCGCCACCTAGAACAAGTTGTTTGTAGTGATCAGTAGACAGCCTACTTAAAGTTCCGCTATCGACTTAGAGTGCACCCTGCAATGTAGTTTATACCGCAAGACTCTACCACTGTTTTTTTTAACCCCGACGCAAAAAGGAGGGCTATAATGAGTTTAGTGTGTATCGGCGTTATTTAACTGTGTTTTTTTTTAAATAATATTTTAATTTATGTCTACACGAACAAAAATGTGTTTGAAATTGAATTGAAGTCAATACAAAAAAGAAAATATTTAAAAATAAAATAACTTTGAGGTTATAAAATATTTTTCATCTCCCACGCTCGGAAAGTTTGCTGTTACTAGTAACTTACGATCGTGTAAAGGCCGGATTTAAACTATCTGAACTTTTGTGCGCTTCGAAATTTGAACGCGACGCCGGGACAGTCTTTCCCGCGCCCTATGGTTTTGAAAAAGAAAAAAACACTGGCCGTTTAAGTAGATGCCAGATCCCGATGGAAAATAAAACCTCATTCATAGTTCGTTTAAACGCGTATTTCAGCGAAAGCGATTGTTCGTGCCCATTCTCTATACAAAACTGTGAATGTAAATGGTGCATAAGCATCTTTTAAAAAGGTAAAGTCACGGAATAGAACATTCAGAAACGCGGTTTCTTCTTATAGTCTTTTCAATATTTTGTACATATATTTATTTTTAAATACCAGTAAATAAAAAAAATGCTGCGCTTCTGTTTTATCAAATAGATAATTATGTTTTGGTTTGTTAAATACATTTTTTCAAACGATATTACTAATTTCATTTTTTATCTCCTACAATTTTTTTATTTATATGGTATAAGTTCAGAATGCACCCGGAAAAAAAAACATTCTTTTATTTACATTATTTTTGTGTCTGGATAAATAAACTTCAGGAAATTATTAATAAAACGAATGGTTTTAATACCAACGAAGCTCAAAACTTTAGTGCGGCAGCCGTAACTACAGTAAAATATGCTTTTAAAAGGAACTTATTTGACTCACCTGTTTTGCCTGTAAGTAGTTGTCTATACAGTTTGTCCCGCTTGGCTAACAAAGTCATTTCCTCGCTTCTGTGAGATGAAAAGTTTTGTGTTTCGCACGAATGCAATATTATTTGCGTCTCGTGCTTCTGAATACCTCGCTACGCTCAGGTTTCTTTTTTTGAACCACTCGCTACGCTCGTGGCTCAATTTTAGAAACCTTCGCTAGCTCGGTTTTCAATACAAGCACTCGCCGCAAACAATAATTTTGCATTCTTGCATAACAAATAACTATTTTTTAAACTTTTTTTGCATACATGTCATGCTGTCCTGCAAAAGGACTTAGGTACCTTATTATTTGTAACGAGTTTATAGTAGCGTTTACAGCCGTGCGTTTAAGGTATTTCAAGTTTTCAACGCATGCTCTAAACTCTAATTTTTAAATCGAGTCCACGGAATGACAGTTGTTACAAAGGCTTTATCTGACAGTAGCATACTAGCAACTGTCATTCCGTGGACTCGAATTAAAAATTAGCGTTTATACAAAGTTTGAACGCTCTGCTACACGCGCCGTTCCGAATTTATCTCCGAAAAGCTAAACATTTTGGAGTAATTACAAAAATAGAGACGAAGGAAGCCAACCATCATTGAGTATCAAGTTACATCGATTATAATGATGTGGTTTTAAGTTTTAACCCTTTTTCGGTCGATCAATTTTGAATGTCACTCTTGGTGTCGTGTTGCCATTTTGACCTCTATTGACCTCTCTTGGAACATTCTGTATTTATCAATATTATACAGCGTGTTACAAAAAGGTCCTATCAAAGAAATCTCGATTTGAAGCTTCCTTTTGAAATCGGTTAATAACATAAAAGAAACATTGCGTTTCAAAATACCCCAATGTGAATTCAGGAATTCTCATTTGCTCTTTACTTCCTTTTTGTGCATAGTGTGACCACAAATAGACGGTGTGGAGGGGAATATATTTAGGAATACGTCAACAATGACTCATCAAGCTTGAAGGGGACTTGGGGTAGACAGTAGCTTTTGCCATTTATTGATGCCTTGACGACTTAGCGGGTTTTGGGTTCTATTTTAAGTTTAGAGGACATTAAGGAACCCTAAAAAGGTACAACCATTTTTAGGGTTCCGTATCTAAAGGGTGCCAAATGGGACCCTTTGCCTGTCTGTCCGTCTGACCTTCCTTTAAAGGACTGTAACTTTGGAACCGTTATAGATGGTCAGTTGATATTTTTGCAGAATATGTTTTATGATAAGTAAAATAATTATGAAAGAAATAAGGGATATCCCCACACATCAATCGTGTTTTTATTATTTTTGCTCTATCGTAAAAACAGTATATACCTAATACATAGTACACACGACAGCACACGTAGACGCTTACACTTTCGTAGCAAAGTCGCCTGTAACGTAAGGGAATAGAGTGCACGAGTGTAAGCGTCTACGTGCTGTCGTGTGTACAATAAGGGAAGCTACTCAATCATAATCTAATGCACAAACTTGAAAAATATTGTAATTCCTAAAGAAACAGGGTTATATCCTCTTAGATACACAGGCACTTTAATTATAATTTCAAACTACCACGGGCATACCAAAACCGGCCCTAACGCACTAAAACTACAAGACCAAAATCAATTTCCGGGCTCACCCCCCAAGTCTTAAGCCGTAGCATAAACATAGTTTCAGTTAAACTGATAAATGACCGGTTTTAGAATATAATTTATAAGCGTGCGTAATGTAAATAGTCGGCGTGTGACGAACAATGTTGGTGGGGTATCCAGACCCATGAGAGTGAAAGCAGGGTTAGTCTATAAGCGAAGCGAAGGACAAAACCGGGTGTAATGTATAACCACTTCACTATAATAATGGCAGTGTATAAAGTCTATTAATTTATGGAGTCGTCCGCATCAGACAATTTCAGAAGAGTCTCAAAATAAGCCAAATAGCTCTCAACAACAGTTTTCCAATTAGCCTACCAACTCCCAGCCTTGTAAGAAAAAGTAAGACGATTTGTCATCAGCTCTCCGGCTAATACCTTCGAAAGCCTTGGTAAAGACTAAACCATAAAGTACAAGGTTTGTTTGCGTGTTTCTTGAAACTCTCGGTAAAAAAATTACGCAATCTTTGCCACGCTTGCTACACGTGTGCTTGTGACCTAACTCCGCTTATCATCTGTGATATGCCTCTGTATGCTTAGCATGGTCGTTTTGACACTCTCTCGAACTCGAGTGACAGACGTGCCATGTCTATTGTGCGAGCATGGCAGGCGGGATTCGAGATGGCAATAGATTAGGGTCATGTCGAGCAGAAAGTAGATAGTGCAATTTTTAATAAAAATGTTGTATTTTTGTCTCTATCGCCATGTTGGCATAGAGCCAACTCGAGCCCGACCGACAAGTTGACAGTTTTGCATAGAGAAGGGCCTATCTCGGGCTTACCATGCTGCACGTACTGATATAATATGGTAATCTGTGTACTGTTTGATAACTCGCTACAGGTACATTCAACTCGTAAGTGAAGCTTTTAAAGGCTTAGAAATAAAGTCTAGTTTTGCAACGCTTAAGTGAGTGTGTTACTTTCTAGGTAGATTAGGAACTGTAAACAGGCTGAGAGCATTCTGTGATGAAAGTTCATTTTGTTTGACGAAAGTTTGGGAAACTTATAAGTACCTTACAAAATATTTGCTAATTTATCCTATACCTATTAGAAAAGAGTCGAATCCTACTTACACCTGTATGAGTAGTTAGGGCACCTACTCAAATTGCAAAGTCGTGGTAAATTATCTAACTTCGTAAAGACAAAAAAAGTAGCTAGATACTTAAATAAATAAAATAAAATAAAACTGGTTTATTTGAAATAAATTATTTCATTCAGGCAATTAAAGTTACAAATATGTAGAAGGTAAGATATTTTTTTTACTTTTGATTATATATTCATTTTGATTTTACGTTCAATGTAAATAATTTGTTTATTGCAAATTGAATAAAAAGTTTTACTTTGGCTTGGTCTTATTATAACGATACCAAAATAGGATGATATTTTTTTATGGAATGTCAAATACATTTGCTGCCTCAAGGTAGACT
The DNA here is from genome assembly GCA_949319315.1 of Zelleria hepariella. NCBI lineage: Eukaryota > Metazoa > Arthropoda > Insecta > Lepidoptera > Yponomeutidae > Zelleria > Zelleria hepariella. The sequence continues at coordinate 15,577,570 of OX439380.1, forward strand.
ACGCAATTAACTAAGCATAGTGTTAGCTTTATGAAGTAATTTATGCGTAAAATATGTATTTTATAGCTATTAATATACTACACACGTTTAATTAATTGATTGAGCAAATAACCAAGTAAGTAATCATAACCATAACTTTGTTGTTTCTACGATTCTTAAAGGTTTACCTTTATTTTAGAATTCTAATAATTTCCTTACATTATATGCATTGCCATAATATCATCATCATCATCATCAGCCTGTTAACACCCACTGCTGAGTAAAGGCCTCTTCATTGTCCTATAGGTAATAGTGAAACTATATTAGTGAAGAAATTGCATTTCGGATAAACAAGCCATTCACGCCTTTATATTCACTATTTCTTCACAAAATTTTGATAATTCAATACTAAAATGTGTGGAACAGCAGATATTTTTTTCGAGGTTCCGCACGTGGCTCTACAGTATAGTAAAAGTTGCTTGTGGTGAGTTTAGGAGACCCCTTTCAGTGCCACGGGACCTTTTTGAAACACCCTGTATATTAGTGAAGCTATACATTTTCAGTGGTCCAACTTTTTTTTTTGCGTAGAAGGTATTGTTTCAAAAGTTTCAGAAAAAAACATTAGTTCTCGTCTTTATAGATCAGGAGTAATGTTTTTTTTTTGTAAACATTTCTCATTTCCGATTTCTTTTTTCACAAACCTCTGGGCTGCCACTTCTATTAGGCAAGTGAAAGAAAAACAAACAACAGGCCATAACTCAGTTTGAGACCACGGGGCTGATCCCAGGTTCACTATCACGCTAGCAAGGGAGGTGTGGCTGCAATAATAATTAACCATGGATGGAAACAAAGATAAGTGAGAACTAATCACCTGGGCACGATTTGTTCATTAAGTTTATTAATTAATTCTTCATTGGGTTTGAAAGAGATACATCACTAAAGATGTATTTATTAGGTTAAAAAATTCGCTCGAGACAGGACTTGAAACGGCGCGGTATGTAGAGTTGACTGGTAGAAAATGCTATCTAGCATTAAGTACGCCTTTGTACATCATTTTTGTTAAATTTGTGCAATAAAGAATTTAATAATAATAATAGAGTTTTGCGGCTTTCTTGAACATGCGAAATTTTATTAGGTTAGGTAGGCCCGGGGTAGGCCACAATCCGACATCTAACGCTCCAGTCTAAGCAAAAACATTTTTTTTTTTTAAGTTGTGATTTGCACAATGACAGATTACATTACCTACAGTTTTATTCAAACTTAAAAAAATATTTATTAGTTAAAGTGTTGTATAATTACCTAAGTTATAGACTTTCAATCAAAATAGGTTCAATGACATACTGACATTGTTCGATTAAAACGCATACAGCATCATTAAAGGGATAACAAAACCTCAATTGAACAAATAATCATCAATCACTGTACATTGTGATTTATTTATTTTCATTATGAAACGATTGCATCGAAAATGGAAATGTACTCGTAAAATAGAATTGATTGAACGTTTGATAAAATTCTTTGTTTGGTCTTCTAAAGAACCGGTCCGAAAGCGGAATTTTGTGCCAAAAGCTATTAAAAATTATAAATTATTTTAAGTCTAAATATTTTGCAAGGTCGCATTCTTGCTTGTCTAGATTGTAGATTTAGATTATTTTTATTGATGTAGAATTCTACAAAAACAAAGGAATTATATCTCGGATTTGCTAAATGTCGAAACAAATGAGTAGAGAGACTCCACATTACAAGGTGTCATAAAAGGTTTTGTCCTGCTCAGAGTTAGTGTTGGAAAGGGCATCTAAATTCATGTCTAAGGGAATTACATTACGAAATTAGTGGCATGAATTACACGTGAAACTGTTGGTAAAATTAGTGAAACTGTTGGTAAAAATAGTGAAACTGTTGGTAAAACTAGTTAAACTGTTGGTAAAACTAGTGAAACTGTTTGTAAAACGAATTTAATTTCATACCACTAATTTTGTCATGTAGTTCCCACTTAAAAGAAAATGCGAAAACTGTAATTTTCAAAGTGAGAACGTCACATGCCTACCATTTTGTTATTTTGGAAGATATTTTGAAACATTATCTTTTATTTTTCACATTTTCAGTCACCATTAGGGCGGCATCATAGTCGTCAGCGCAAATATCACCTATTAGCCAAGCCGGTGACCGACTTGGCTATGCTCGAGCTTTTGTTCGGTGATTTTGTTTTCTGAGACCACACTTGAGCTTGAGTTTGAGCTGACGACTATTAACGCCACCCGGGTGCCACTCCTATACCACCCCTATAACTTTACTATATTACAGGCATTTCCTGTAATATCCTACCTATATTTTCCTGTGTGTAGCCTAGACCTTGAACTAAAACAATAGTTACGTAGGACGTTGTGCAACACTTCAGTATAATTCATTGTGATTGTTTGATGAATCATCTTTTTATTGCATTGAGTAAACCAATACAAATCAATGTGACTTTTGTAGGTTTTTAGGTACTGACGGATATAATTAAAAATAATTAAGTACTAGTTTCTTTTACCCAATTGGTTAGATCAATCAATTTAAGTTATTAATAAGTTATTAATAATGTGCACTTGTTTTTTCATCTGACTTTTTGCTCAATCGATCAGTGATTTTTCTTTAACACGGTAGGTATATTATGAAAATAAGAAATCCAGACCAATCCCCTCATTGAAATTACAGAGAAAGTAACAATATAATGTATGTAATTACAATCATTAGTGAATTCCGGAGAGCTCTAATAACATCGCGTGGTAGACCGCCATTTTTTGTTACCCCACCTGTTTATGGTAAGAGCACAAAGCAGTGAATAAATTAAAAAACTTATTGGATGGATACTGGCTAGCACGTTACTCCTACCAAAAAGCCATTAAGTTTTAAAAGGAAATTGTGATAACCAAAACACTGTCAAACTAGTGACGTGTAACATACACTTCCATCAAAATTCACCGATATCGACAAATGGGTAAACGTTTTTTTAAGAATTCCCACCCAACCAAATATTATAAAGTAGGAAGGTATCATATTTAAAAAAAAAATGCACATCTCAAAAGCTCATCTACGAGTTGCGTCTCGTCTCTCCTCCAAGACAAAGCAACATACTTATGCAAAGTATGCACATTTCATATTGATTTTTATTCAGGCTTCACTAACTTACTTTTATTGCGGAATTAGCCGACTAAAGTGTCGTCCTTAGTAAGTAAGTAAGTAAGATATTTATTCACAAGATAAAACAATTTCGTACATTTCGTAAACTTCCTTGTTCGGAAGTTTACGAAAGTTTACGTTTTCTAGCTTTGAATCCTTTATCATATTTTATCATTGCGAGCTACTTTACAAAATGTCAGCTTTAACAAACAAATAACTTGGCTAATCTATTAATAAACCAAGTAAATATTCAAGTTAAATGGACAAGGGTATTGCGTGACCAAAGGCGATAAACTGGTATTGTACTTATTGATAAATTACTGTACAATTTACGACTAACATGTACTTTTCGAAATTAAATAAGTAGTTACCTACTTATCGACAATACCCTTTCATCCTTCCTTCGCTTTCGCAACAATTTTTTTTTAAGTACATCAACATATTGTACTCTTTACATAAATTAGGTACTAATCTTTATTAACAAACTATACCACGATATCCAGTGTTGTCCTGGATTCTACAGAGATAAATTTACTTTTAGAATATTTTGAGCAACAATAGTCGCATAAGTGATATCCTGAAGTTTCTGACAACCCCAACAAGCGTAGCATAATCCTGTGTTAGGGCGTATCAATAGGTATAAAAGTAACTCACTCACTCTTTTGTTTTACGTAGAGCGGGATAAACCGTGTTATAAACCCATAGATACGTTGTAACCCAGCCTTATGCTTCGATTGCTGAACCCTGAAAGTGTAAGTTCACAAATGTTTTTTTTTGCTTCATTTAACTATGTAATGATCTTCACCAATTTTAGGCGTTTACTTCAGGCGTAATGTCCTACACTCTGTTTTCTAAAGCGCATACCATGTCGCTTGTACCTGGTTCATTATTATAATAAGCCATTCTTTTGTCTCGTTACTAAGCGATTTTAAAAGAGACGAAGTAAAAGCGTGGTAATCTTCAACACCATTTAGGAATGAACGTCTAACATTATAACCACAAAAAAACCAACGATGCGTGTTAACATATCCACATCTGTCCCAACAAAGATTTAAAAAGAAAAAGAGGCGGGAAACTTTGACAGCTGTCACGTTGACAGGCCGTTTCGGCGCTTGATTCTGACAGCTGATTGTCAGTTTCATTACCCATTTAAGACCCGTTATCGCTTTAAAACAACTGTAAAAACCAAATCGTATTTGTAAGCTGCTTCTGAATTGATGTTTGATCGACTGGTCACTCAATATCAACGTTACATGAAAATGTGGTAGAATAGGACTGATTGCGCTCACTTTCAGCAGACCCAATAAAAGATCTGGTTTCATAGCAATTTTATGCCAAAATCTTAATGGTCAATGAAAACAATAAAAGTAACTAAATCTTCATATCAAAAGCGCGATAAATTTTTCAGATGTTGTGTATTCACGGGCACATTTTCTAATGTTACTTACTCTTTGTGTAATTGGTTGTTATATGAACAAAAGGAGTAGTTTTAAATGCGTTTTAATTATGTACTAGTTGTTTTTTCTAATGCACTAACCCGTGCTAGGGAATATTTTAAACATTTACATAATAATAAGCGTTTTAATTGTTCTATGATTTATATAAACCCGACATACCTTCATCGATATTATCGATGATCATTTCGTCTGAAAAAAATAAGCACCGCCTACACTAAAACACTCGTTTTTATGCCAAGATTTAAATTTACACTGTGTTTGTGCTATTTTCAACCTGAGAGCTTCAGAAACAGAACTATTTATAAAATGAAATTACAATCTAGATTATCTTTGACCTGGATTTTTATTAAATTTACAAAAAAATACTAGAACTATTAATAACTAAATACTATACAAGTTTTGGCCTAGAAACTTAGGAGTAACGAAATCTAGATTTGAATCATCGACTATTTCAGTTCAGTTCAGTTGACCTACCTAAAAGTTCTGCTAAATGTACCTACGTCTGTTCTTTCTTACGCATCTACCGTATTTTACCAATTATTTCTTTACTTTCTTTGAAACTATTCATACAGGGTGTTCCGAAATTCAACCTCAAGCGGTGACCAGGACTATTTTCCATTTTTTTTCCAGTACCACTGTGTGTTGTTCTTTCACGCAGTTCCCGCTTGACATTGAATTTCGGGACACCCTGTATAAGTTTCATCAACAAAAAAAGACTAACCTGAACATTGTGAGATGACAGCAAACACGAAGAACGCCAAACAGAGGGATATCCGCCGTAATTCCATTTTTGAAATAAACTTTTTTACTGTCACTTCAACTGAAACACACAAGCACTGGTTGCAAAGAGCAGCTCACTACAATATTTGTATCGTAAATAAAACTATATTACTCTATCGACACTTTTTGAACATCACTGAAGGCACATCCCTAGCTCGAACAATCAGGCACTGGCGGATAAATCTGAAAGAAAAATAAAACTCAATTAAATTTTTTATTTGAATAATTCAATAACAAAAGATAATCAATAATTTTATTTCAAAGTTGGCGAGTTGCGTTCTGTGTTTAAGTGTCTGTGTTTTTTTCCTATTGTTTTGTGCATTTTGACATTGTTTTTTACCTAAATTAGGATACGATATACTTATAATGTCTGATAGATGTAACCCGGTTTCCAACAGTTGCAAAACAGCTCGTCTGTCGCCTCAAAATGTTTAAATCTTTTGTTGACTAGACAAACAATACAATACACGTACATAGGTTAAACTGGCGAAAAGCCTTGCACGCCAAAAAGGATATTAAGAGTCCTTTTCACCCCTTTTTATGAGTTTATGACGAAGATTTTTTTTCTTTTATTGCCATAAAAACCCGGACAATAAAGTGAGATTATTGTCTTGAGGACGATAAAACGAAATGCAATGTCTATAAAATTTTTGGCATAAAAAGCGTGTCAATGGGAAAAAACGGGCATTTTTACAGTGAATGTTTTTTTTTAAATGGGTCATTTTCAAAAGTTGTGTTCTGGCATGTTATCTTACAGATGTGTGTTTTTTTTACCGAATTCGATGGACAACCTTCACAAAAGTTAACCAGTATATCTGGCAGAGCTTAATGACCTTTAATTTTTTTTTTATAAATTTTGAAAAAATATCTGGCCACGTCTGTGACATATCGACCACGTCTGTGACTTGTCTACAGAAATTCAGTACATTTCACGACCACGTTTGTGGGTTTTGTGACGGTTGTCTTTAGAAATGCACTTAAAACACACCTACAACTACTTAGCATTGTAATTTTTATGAACGTCATAGCTTTTGGGATATTATTCGCAAATAAAAAAAGTGTTATATTCGTTTTTCTATTAAAGTCAAAACAAATATTATCAATATTTATCAACTTAAGATATTATTTCAGATCAAATAAAGTTTATTTTTTTACGATTTTACTTAGTTTCATTATAATTGTGTGTACATAATTTGAATAAAACCACGTCTGTGACAACTTTTTAAAACCACACCTGTGACATTTTTGCATCATGGCCATTATAAACTAACCTAAAAACTACACTAACAACGCGAAACTGATTTGACGGCATTTACACACCAAAACCTTATAAAATTATAAAAGTCGTGAAGATCGCTCAGCCACCTGATAAATGCTGATGGCCACATCTAATACGAGTTATGCTTGTCGTTTTCCAGAATTCAAAACAAAACATGTTCTCAACTTGGATCAGTACTCCTGTGTGTTCCGCTGCCGCAAAAAGCAATGTGGCTTTTCTTGTCGCTAGTGTTTCCAGAGCTTGAAATTCATAATATACCGAGATAGTGTGCGAAATGCTAAGGACCACATCTGTGACAAAAAAAAGGAACAAGACTATCCGTATGCTACGACTCCAAAAACAAAGCCATAAAATGATTCAAAACTGTATTCGTAAAGCCATATTAAGAACAAACGTGGGTTACATATCGCTACAGGTCTACCGGCAAAAATATGACTATCGAAAATAAAATAATAATGAAAACTGGAAAAGGAACAGCCACGAACTGTGACATTTTAGGGTTTCAATGACGCATAGTTTTTTTTAATTGCTATTTAAAGGCATGAAAAGTGCTTTCCGGTACTATAAAAATACGAATCTAGCCGTTACACTAGTTGTAATAATGAAATTCAGTCTAAAGATGTCTGTTTTCACTATGGCTCACTCAAAAATTTAAAATGAAAACGACCCATTAAATGAATTATAGAGAATTTTTTTAATAAACTTAATCTTGTCTCTATAACGTCAAGGCAGCAGCATATAAGTACAGTGGCGATGCATTTGCTTATCTTCGAGAATATGGGCGCATCAAGGAATTTATAAGTAAAGTCATAAAAAGGTTGACACAGGAAGCAACAGCCTTGACCTTTTTCAAAATAATTTAAAGAGACATAGAGAAAGTAATAAAAAGGAAAAAAAAAACAAGATCAAAGATGGCGTCCGAGAGGAAGGAAGTTCCAAACACGTTCCGAAACTAAACCAATAAATTGTTTCAGGTTTATTTATAAACATAATAAGCTTGTTGGATACTGTTACTTCAGAGGAACATAAGTACGGACTTCCTGTAGAATTGAGGGCTATTTTTGGGCTAGGTGGTCATCGGTATTTAAATTACTTTTTAAACTTTCATCAGCCATGCATGGCGCGGATACTTTCAGAATACATTCGTTATCACTGTTACATTCTTATGAAACTTTTACATCGCACTAAGCCCTTAATATTATTTGAAAAGATTAGGTTTAGCATTTCTTCTGCAAACTGCGGACCCTCCTATCAAATCATTTTTGGAAATAATTTCTTAGTGCACCCTCTTCACTTCGGAACATAACTAATATGTTTAACATTTTCGCGTTTCAATCTTCAGTAGCTTCGGCTTTGACTTTTCGTGACAAAAACTGAACCACGGAATAGCTTTTTTTTATAAGGTGCCTGCGGGGGCCTACGTTTAACCACCATTTCTGCTGACAACGAAGGTGAATTTTAAATACAATGCTTAAAACCTGTATGTGTAGTCTGAGTATTTGACCATAGTCTACTTTTTACTATATCTCTTGGACACTCTTGGTGTTCGTGTCCTATCGCTACGTAGAAAAGCGTGGGGAAACCTTTATCAAGAAGCAATTTATTAAACGAAAGTTATTTACCAACAACATGCTAACATAAGGTGTAATGTGTCCGTAAATTAGACTTAAACGCGTGTTTCGAAACCAGTTTTCTTTTTATGGAAGACTTTTTCCCATGATCGTTTTAATTATAAATTTAACGATTATTGCATAACTATCGGTTGCTTTTTGATATTTTAAAGAGATTCTAGTTATTTTTACTGTACGGTATGGCGAAGCCACCTTTTGATTAAATAATTTATAACTGATTGGACAACAGTTGGGACTTGAGACTGTTTTATGTTACCACTTTTTTTAGGCATCTGCGTCTGCATCTACTCAATGGATTCTGCCATTCCCTTGCTACCATAAAAATAGAAGAATACTCAAAACTACGTCATCAATGACATCACACAAGCTGTAAACTGACTGAGGGGATGCATCAAGGGCGTTATGACCAGACAAATACGACCTTTTATCTCTACCTTTTCTTTATTAACTTAAGATCTTTCTGATTGGTTTTTAGGGTCTTACTTGGCCAAACAAAATTGACCTCTCGCTCCACGTGTTTTATCTATAACTAGAGGTCTTCCTTGAGAGGTTTTTAGTGTCCTTTACAATCCAATCCGCAAAGTATCATCAGTTCTATGATTTAATGCTCAAAAGCCATTGATGTTTTGGACAATACGTGACTAATTCCGAGGTTGGTGATTCTGGTCGTACGTTTGATATTTCTAGGGGCATTCGGTTTATGTTTTCACGAATCGTTAGGTTTTATTACTCAGTTGTAGGTTTTGTGTTGTTATTTTGATGAAATCACAACGTTCGCTTGCACTGGCAACTTACGTATCGGTTGCTCGTACGTAATTTGATTCAGTTTGTCAGTTTATTTTGAACTATAGTCTTTTGAACACTATAATAAATTATATTAGTTACTTCAGCTCCTTTAGCAAAAATACTGATTAATTTTATTGTTCATCGTTGCTCAGGCTGTTTAAGGATAGCTTCAGAAGACAGAGGAACTGGGACATTATGTAGATGAAAATAGATAGAGAGCATGCATGTAAGTACCTAGATATTGAGCTCAAGCTCATACTGAGACAGCTGTGGAAGATTAGCTGATGATGATGATGGTGCAAGATAAGATAGAGAATCACGGCTGAATAACGCAAAAAAAATGTCATTTTGGTCTAGGAATCACGTAAAATGATCTAGAGCGAGAATATTGATCTATGTACCTACTAGTAGACAGTCACATAGTAGGTATAGGAAAATACCTGTCATAGATAAGAAGATACAGAATGTTAGAAAGATAATAACCATAAAAATCAAGGTCGTCGTAAAAAACCTTCACAAATATGCCTTGGATGGAGTTTAGTACGAGTATGAGCACAAGGTACACAATAGTGATTATTTTGGTTAACCACCTTCAGGTAAATGTTTATATGAAACTTCAGATCACCATATCATGGCATTTGGCCTATTTTTACGTAGGTAACTATGGCTAAGCCATATTCGAGGTAAGACAGATTACCTGAGGCAATGATCCAAAAAGTCAATGTCGATGATGTCATAGCGTTCCTTAATGATTCTGCAAAATGGTTATGGGATAATGTCTTTACTTAAAAGATTTGTAATCACATCCGTGAAATATTTTGTCGAACAGAAATCGTAAAATTATTTGAACAAAAAAAAAATCACCATTTCGTTACATTTTTCATGGTTTTTTTAAATCTACCCCTAGAACAATGCCCCAGGCTCTGCGGCGTCGAGGTGGTAGTGTGGGTGTACGTACCACTGGATGTTGTTTAAATCATCTAACCTATGTGGATCCATAGGTATATTACATAATTTTCTGGTGGAAAAATAAAATACTCACCTAATAAAAAGCGTAAAAAACTGGTGCCCCAAAGTAAACTCGTGTTCATAGATAAAGTAACGAATACAAATTGTCTATGCAAATATAGGTCAGTGGTGCTGTGTACCAAGATGGCCACTCTGTCAACAACTTTGAGCGTACAATGTATTGTACAGTCAACTTAATAAATACATGTAATAACAACTAAATAAAAAATACCCCGACATTTTAGCTTCAAATAAGCATAAATCTCATAAAAGTCGTTTAAACCCGCTTTCAAGTTTAAAAACTGCATCCAAATCGGTTCACCCGTTTAAGAGCTACGGTGCCACAGACATACACAGAGACAGAGACACATACACACACACATATAACGGTCAAACTTATAACACCCCTTTTGGATCAGGGGCTAAAAAGGGAATTCTTATACCAAGAATATACTCTCAGAAATGTTTTAACGCTAGTAAATATTCTTATGCCAAGAAACAGTGTTTACTTGATTGGAGAAATAGTTATTTGTTATGCAAGAATGCAAAATTATTGTTTGCGGCGAGTGCTTGTATTGAATACCGAGATACCGAAACCTGTATGCTTAGCATGGTCGTTTTGACACTCTCTCGAACTCGAGTGACATACGTGCCATGTCTATTGTGCGAGCATGGCAGGCGGGACTCAAGATGGCAATAGATTAGGGTCATGTCGAGCAGAAAGTAGATATTGCCATTTTTAATAAAAATGTTGTATTTTTGTCTCTATCGCCATGTTGGCGTAGAGCCAACTCGAGCCCGACCGACAAGTTGACAGTTTTGCATAGAGAAGGGCCTATCTCGGGCTTACCATGCTGCACGTACTGAGCGTAGCGAGGTATTCAGAAGCTCGAGACGCAAGTAATATTGCATTCGTGCGAAACACAAAACTTTTCATCTTACAGAAGCGAGGAAATTATTTTGTTAGCCCTGCGTGACAAACTATAGACATAGGTAGGTAGGTACACACGACGGCACGTCGACCTTTACACGCTAGCACTCTACTCGGTTGCGTTAGAGGCGACTTTACAACAAAAGTGTACAGTCTGACGTGCTGTCGTGTGTACCTACATAGAGGTTAGTGAAATGAGTTTCCTTCTTCTTTGCTTTTCACAAAGGAGTATGTGGCGTTACGGGTTGTTGATAACAAATCGTGTCTTCTTGAAGTGTCATAAAATCAACAACCCGTTGCTAGGTAAAGCTACAAGTTGAAGGAGTTTCTTTTTTTTTATTAGGGCGACGAGTTCAAATTTCGAAGCGCACAGGAATACAAAGTAGTTTAAAAAACGATCTTCTACGATCGCATGTTTAAAGTAACAGCATACTTTTCATAGTTATTTGTTATACAAGAATGCAAAATTATTGTTTGCGGCGAGTGCTTGTATTGATATAGAAACCTGAGCGTAGCGAGGTATTCAGAAGCTCGAGACGCAAATAATATTGCATTCGTGCGAAACACATAACTTTTCATCTCACAGAAGCGAGGAAATGATTTTGTTAGCCATGCGTGACAAACAATAGACATAGGTAGGTATAGAGGTTAGTGAAATGAGATTCCTTCTTCATTGCTTCTTCACAAAGGAGTATGTGACGTTGCCTAGCAACGGGTTGTTGATTACGAATCGTATCTTCTTGAAGTGTCATAAAATCAACAACCCATTGCTAGGCAACGCTACAAGTTGAAGGAGTTCCTTATTTTTTTTTTATTAGAGCGTCTTCGAGTTCAAATTTCGAAGCGCACAAAAATACAAAGTGGTTTAAAAAGGATCTTCTACGATCGTATGTTTAAAGTAACAGCGTACTTTCCGAGCATGGGAGATGAAATAGTTATTTGTTATGCAAGAATGCAAAATTATTGTTTGCGGCGAGTGCTTGTATTGAAAACCGAGCTAGCGAAGGTTTCTAAAATTGAGCCACGAGCGTAGCGAGTGGTTCAAAAAAAGAAACCTGAGCGTAGCGAGGTATTCAGAAGCACGAGACGCAAATAATATTGCATTCGTGCGAAACACAAAACTTTTCATCTCACAGAAGCGAGGAAATGATTTTGTTAGCCAAGCGGGAAAAACTCTATAGATAACTACTTACAGGCAAAACAGGTGAGTCAAATAAGTTCCTTTTAAAAGCATATTTTACTGTAGTTACGGCTGCCGCACTAAAGTTTTGAGCTTCGTTGGTATTAAAACCATTCGTTTTATTAATAATTTCCTGAAGTTTATTCATCCAGACACAAAAATAATGTAAATAAAAGAATGTTTTTTTTTTTCCGGGTGCATTCTTAACTTTTACCATATAAATTAAAAAATTCTAGGAGATAAAACATTAAATTAGTAATATCGTTTGAAAAAATGTATTTAACAAACCAAAACATAATTATCTATTAGATAAAACAGAAGCGAAGCATTTTTTTTATTTACTGGTATTATAAAATAAATATGTGTACAACATATTGAAAAGACTATAAGAAGAAACCGCGTTTCTGAATGTTCTATTCCGTGACTTTACCTTTTTAAAAGATGCTTATGCACCATTTACATTCACAGTTTTGTATAGAGAATGGGCACGAACAATCACTTTCGCTGAAGTACGCGTGTAAACGAACTATGAATGAGGTTTTATTTTCCGCCGGGATTTGGCATCTACTTAAACGGCCAGTGTTTTTTTCTTTTTCAACACCATAGGGCGCGGGAAAGACTGTCCCGGCGTCGCGTTCAAATTTCGAAGCGCACAAAAATGCAGATAGTTTAAATCCGGCCTTTACACGATCGTAAGTTACTAGTAACAGCAAACTTTCCGAGCGTGGGAGATGAAATAGTTATTTGTTATGCAAGAATGCAAAATTATTGTTTGCGGCGAGTGCTTGTATTGAAAACCGAGCTAGCGAAGGTTTCTAAAATTGAGCCACGAGCGTAGCGAGTGGTTCAAAAAAAGAAACCTGAGCGTTGCGAGGTATTCAGAAGCACGAGACGCAAATAATATTGCATTCGTGCGAGACACAAAACTTTTCATCTCACAGAAGCGAGGAAATGACTTTGTTAGCCAAGCGGGACAAACTCTATAGACAACTACTTACAGGCAAAACAGGTCAGTCAAATAAGTTCCTTTTAAAAGCATATTTTACTGTAGTTACGGCTGCCGCACTAAAGTTTTGAGCTTCGTTGGTATTAAAACCATTCGTTTTATTAATAATTTCCTGAAGTTTATTTATCCAGACACAAAAATAATGTAAATAAAAGAATGTTTTTTTTTCCGGGTGCATTCTGAACTTATACCATATAAATTAAAAATTTGTAGGAGATAAAAAATGAAATTAGTAATATCGTTTGAAAAAATGTATTTAACAAACCAAAACATAATTATCTATTTGATAAAACAGAAGCGCAGCATTTTTTTTATTTACTGGTATTTAAAAATAAATATGTGTACAAAATATTGAAAAGACTATAAGAAGAAACCGCGTTTCTGAATGTTCTATTCCGTGACTTTACCTTTTTAAAAGATGCCTATGCACCATTTACATTCACAGTTTTGTATAGAGAATGGGCACGAACAATCGCTTTCGCTGAAATACGCGTTTAAACGAACTATGAATGAGGTTTTATTTTCCATCGGGATCTGGCATCTACTTAAACGGCCAGTGTTTTTTTCTTTTTCAAAACCATAGGGCGCGGGAAAGACTGTCCCGGCGTCGCGTTCAAATTTCGAAGCGCACAAAAGTTCAGATAGTTTAAATCCGGCCTTTACACGATCGTAAGTTACTAGTAACAGCAAACTTTCCGAGCGCGGGAGATGAAATAGTTATTTGTTATGCAAGAATGCAAAATTATTGTTTGCGGCGAGTGCTTGTATTGAATACCGAGCTAGCGAAGGTTTCTAAAATTGAGCCACGAGCGTAGCGAGTGGTTCAAAAAAAGAAACCTGAGCGTAGCGAGGTATTCAGAAGCACGAAACGCAAATAATATTGCATTCGTGCGAAACACAAAACTTTTCATCTCACAGAAGCGAGGAAATGACTTTGTTAGCCAAGCGGGAAAAACTCTATAGACAACTACTTACAGGCAGAACAGGTGAATCAAATAAGTTCCTTTTAAAAGCATATTTTACTGTAGTTACGGCTGCCACACTAAATTTTTGAGCTTCGTTGGTATTAAAACCATTCGTTTTATTAATAATTTCCTGAAGTTTATTTATCCAGACACAAAAATAATGTAATTAAAAGAATGTTTTTTTTTCCGGGTGCATTCTGAACTTTTACCATATAATATAAAAAATTCTAGGAGATAAAAAATTTAATTAGTAATATCGTTTGAAAAAATGTATTTAACAAACCAAAACATAATTATCTATTTGATAAAACAGAAGCGAAGCATTTTTTTTATTTACTGGTATTATAAAATAAATATTGTGTACAAAATATTGAAAAGACTATAAGAAGAAACCGCGTTTCTGAATGTTCTATTCCGTGACTTAACCTTTTTAAAAGATGCTTATGCCCCATTTACATTCACAGTTTTGTATAGAGAATGGGCACGAACAATCACTTTCGCTGAAGTACGCGTGTAAATGAACTATGAATGAGGCTCTTTTTTCTCTCAGGACTTGGCATCTTCTTAAACGGCCAGTGTTTTTTTCTTTTTCAACACCATCTAAGGGCGCGGGAAAGGCTGTCCCGGCGTCGCGTTCAAATTTCGAAGCGCAACAAAATGCAGATAGTTTAAATCCGGCCTTTACACGATCGTAAGTTACTAGTAACAGCAAACTTTCCGAGCGAGGGAGATGAAAAATATATTCTCTTCCTTTTCCATGGAATATTTCAAGAAAATGTACTCAGGTGTACTATATGCCAACTGTACCTACCCAGGTGGTGTTTACAGTACCAATGTCACGTACATTTTCCGTTTTAAGACAACAGTGTAGAGGTAGTTAGGCCAGGAATAGAAATATCTTGCTTGAGTGGTAATTCTAGACTTAGGCATTGGGCTTGCTAGGTTAAGTGTGTTCTAGCTAACATATGTACCGTAAGTTTTGCACGGAATTAAAGAAATAGAGGTAAAGATAGGTAGAGGAAGGCTACGGAGAAACTTTTCGAAAAAATCAAAGAGAAGGTGGATGTCCTCACGTACCTAGAACCCGTGTCATAGAAAACATTTTAGGATGAACTTCAGGATGAACTTTGCCCTCTCGCTCTATTTATATTATACAGTCAAAGCGAGACAACGCTAGTTTTGAAGTGCATCCTGAATGTTTTCTTTGGGGGTACGGGTTCACGGGTTCACGGGTTATATCAGTGTTTTCGCTAAAAATCTACTAAGCTAGTCAGCTGCCAAAAGATATTATCGCTAGTCTCCAAAAAGAGCAATTTTCCATAAAAACATAATTTGTTTAACCTTTCTTTCTGTTGTGCAATAAAGAGTTTTCTATCTCTATCTATCTATCTATAATTTGCTAGTTGACAGCGGGAGTGAATTTTAAGCTAACACAGGAGCTGGGTGTATTAGGAATTCAAGACTATAAAATCTGGAGAGCTCGATCGACTTATTTTGTCGCACAAGACTGATGATATGTCGCGGTTAAATGTTTGGGTTGTGTATTTTTACAAGCGGTTGTATTGTATTTTTACAAGATTGTAGAGTTAGATAAAGCCAGACATACCTACCTATTATTGCATCTAACTCCTACTTTTGATAGATTGTTCTCATAGGCAGTGCTAGAAAGAGGCCTAGACATAGACAAGAGTCGATGTAGAGTTTACAGCCGATCCACCTTTAATTGTTTGTTACAAATTCGCCCGTAACCTAAGCTAATAAGAACACGCATGTAATTGTACAGGCCGTCCGTAGACTGTACACAAGACAGCACGTAGACGCTTACACGCAAGCACTTAACTCGGTTACGTTACGGGCGACTTTACGACAAAAGTGTAGACTGACGTGTGCTGTCGTGTGTACAAACGCTTCAAGTGGTGACCGATGTGAAATCGATACCACTATCACTATCTGGATTTGCGTCAACGCAAAGGTTTGTTTGCTTTACTACCTACGACTATGATAGCACTGACGATAAGCGACAAGACTTGACAAGAGGAGTTGTGGTCACATCCGGGAAATTCTATCGGATATTAGGTACCTATTCTTCGAGACGGGAAGATGGCCGGTGGACTAGGGTAGCAACAGCGGCGTTCAAGAACTGGGGCCTTACTGCCGGTTTCTGAATTGAGAAATTCGCTAAGCAAATGGGTAAGTATCGTCCGGTCTCTGCAGATTTCTCACAAAAGAGCGTGACAGAACGATAGTTAAGTATTTGCTTAGCAAAATTCTCAATTCAGAAACCGGGCCTTAGCCTGTAACGCAATGGTTCCAAAATAGGCGCCCAGTTGACAGCTTCAATTACGATTTATTCATGCTGTCGGTCGTTTTAATGTTTTTGTAGTACAGCAAAGATTATTCTGATTCTAATTCTAGAGTTCTCTGGTTGTAGGAGAAAAATGAGGAAACCCAGGTTTTGTCCTCCTGCTGGGACGCCATCGACACGCCATTGCGTTACAGGCTAAGGCCCTTGGACGACGGTCGGTGGGCAGACCAACAGCCCGGTGGTCGTACGACATCGTTGTGTCAGCGGAGGGTCCATGGATGCGGATGGCTAGGGACCGTGAGAGGTGGCGCGAGGGGAAAAAGGCCTATACCCAACAGTGGGCAGAGGTGGGCTGATGATGATGAAGATGATGATGATTGCTAGATCTAATACATAATACATAAACTAATACATAAATGCGGAGAGAATAAATCCCCAAAATTCCGTTGGTTCGACTATGTCGAGAGAATGCGAGAGGATCGGGCAGCAAAGAGAGCATTTTGTAATATTTTATTCTATGTAGAGTATACTCCATGCAATTTTAGTGGTTTTAAAGCGGAAGGTATTTAGTTGCACTCGTGATTCTGAGCCAAATTCAAAATTTTACATCAAAACGAGCGAAAAAAAAAAAGACTTCCCAATACAAACGGCTCTCGCCAATCGACACCATTTGTATGGAGAAGAGAATTTTTTTTTCGCGCATTTTGGAATGAAATTTTGTAATTTGGCTCAGAATCACCAGTGCAACAAAATACCTTCGGCTTTAAAACCACTAAAATTGCACGGTGTATGTAAATACATGAAGTATATCGATAGCATATGGACAAAGCCCATTGCGGAGTGGCGACCCCGCGAGAGAGGAAGAGATCGATTGGCAGACCACCAGCCAGATGGTCCGACGACATAGCCCAAGTAGCCGGAAAACAGTGGTTGCGCCTGGCACAGGATCGTGAGAGGTGGCGTGAGCATGAAGAGGCCTTTACTCAGCTGTGGGTGTTAACAGGCTGATGATGATGATGATGATACCGAATTCATAAGTATTTCATTGAACAAATAATTAAACCGTAATTGGTAGGTAAATTATCAAGAAAGTGTACTAGTGAACTTATTTGACCCGATTGGAATAGTTGAATAATAAGTAATACAACGATAGCCTTGTTTCGCTTTCTTCAAGACAAGAAAGATATGGTGCAACTTTTTTCACTTCCGTTTTTATGTTTTTATCAATGAGTCTTCGTCATATTATAGAGATAACAGCTTATTGCGCAAATCCTTAAAGCCAGTGGTTCTCAAACCACAAAGATTTGAACTCCATTGAGGTAGTAGCCACCGCTGGTGTCAGTTTTTAGGTCGCCCAAACGGCCTCTGACATGAGTGGCAAGGCTGGAAGATAGCAACGTGGCGGGAAATTCAAAATTTTCTGATATAGTTTGTATTAGGGTTTTGACGTTAGTACCTAACGTTAAACTTTAATTTCTAAGATGTACAAACAAACGAACCTATAAACAACCATAAATAGTAATTCAGAGTCTCAACAGTAGTCCTTTATCGGTCAAATTGAATATAAAATATTATGAGGCTAGTAATATTAATAAATCCGTTTTAATTGCTCTATACGACTTTTGATTAATGGAATGTTGTCTCAATAGTTGTAAAGCTGCGTTTGATTAATAGGTTCATACATACTTAGGTACATGGTTTACATTTGAAACTTAAACTTAGGCGTTTGCATCTACGTAATGAGATGATTTATACAGCTTCCAATGGCATCTTTAGTCACACTAGATGGGCGAAATGACCACTCCGACGCTGCAGTGCCTAGGATATTGTTTGGCTGGAGGAGGCTTGCCCAGCACCTATACCATCCTCTCAGCCCAGTCAGCCTAGGACATGTATGAAAGACAAATCAAGTCTTGTCACCTTGATTTGTCTTTCATACATGGGCTAGCGGCTAGGATCACTAGAAACTAGAAACTCCTAGCCTTGTGCGAAAAAAAATACTCAACATGAATTATTTACACTTTCAAAGTAAAAAATAAATAAACTTTCGACCGAGACCGGACAAAAATTTTTTTTTTTGTGATTAGAAACTTCCAGCCTTGAACGATGAAATAAGTCGATTTTTCACCAGCTCTCCAGTTATATGAATTTGCACATTGGAGGTTGGCAGTGCAAAGAGCTGACTGCCTACCTCCAATGATGGAGAGCTATTTCAAGAAGAAGAAGACTTATAATGAGAAATACTCAAGGAGACGAGCGTACCATCGCACATTTGTTTATTATTATTTATAGGCTGTTAGGTAGTTATAAATGAAAAACAGGGATATTTTAAGAGCGTGGACTGAAAATATAGAAAAATTTGCAACGTGCCGACAAGGCAGAGAAATGGGCAAGGAAGTTGCCAGCACATAAAATATAATTGCTAGGAAAAAATGTTGCCACATATGTGTGACACCAAAATCTACTATTATGTTTGAAAGTTTTACAAACATAGGCATTTTCTATATAACGCCATTCTCATTCATGCATGGCCGAAGCCCATGTTACTGAGACACTTAACATTTTGACCTATTTAATCAAAGTTTCAAAACATTGTACAAAAGCTTACAAGCCGCTTTATCGCTAATTACTAATACTGTATATACCTCTACTTGTTCAGTTTGTTATTCTAATCATTCTGATAGTAAAAACATTGTTTTGAATCTTTTCTGTGATTCCTAAACAAGAACTCATTTTATTTAAATCTGAAATCGGCAAATATTAACACATGGGGACCCAAGTGGCAACCTTGAGGTACACCACTTCATATAAATAGGAAACTATGCATTTAAAAACTGAAACCATATTGTGATAAACATTCTAGGTTATCCTAAAACTAAGCTTATGAGTACAAGACTTAAAATTAAAGACTTAGAGGAAAATCTTCAAAAAAACTCAATGAGGTAAACTCCCTACCACTCATCATCTCATGACGAATCGGTCAATGAATGTAACAGGAAAATTATTATGAAGACAGGTTGAACGATGAATCCGCACGTATTGGGTGGTCCTTTTTCCTAACCGATATAGCAAAGGAAGCTAATGCATTTTTCTAATGATTTACCTACTTTTAATTGTCGGGATAGCAGACTAATTTCCACCTCATCGGTAAGTCTTCGCAAAGTCTTCGGGCCCGTAGTGAGGGAACGATCTCTCCTCCACGACTAAGACTTCCGGATGAGGTCGAAACTCGGCTATCCCGAAGTTAATAAAAGTAGGTGAAATAAACCGATGATTGCTTACAAAAGTTTCAATTTTAAAAAAGAAAGTATTTAATGTATCTATCGAAAACCGATCGCCTTACAGAGTTAGGCCGGTTGCTTGTACGGTCAGCCACAGTCACAAATACCCCATGGCAGGTCTTACCGCGCGTGGCACATAAGGGCGCCAATCGAACTAAAAGGGGTATCCCAGCGTGTATCCGACTGTACATACCGAAAGCAATGCATATTGATACGTAGTGTAGTGTCGCACCGCGCGAGTGAGTGAAAATTAACGTAACAGGTTCGACGCTTCCCGTCCAGCAAGCAAAAACCTGTTCTTGATTCATCCGAGTATCACAAAATAACATCGCTTCGAAGATCCACCCTATAAAAGCCCCAGAACATTCCAATGCACCTAGAACTTTTCTAATCCGAAGTTCGCACAAGTCTTTTGAGACTTCCTCAATGATATTTGGGACGTCCACCTTGACGACTTCCTGAAAATGTCCTTCGTATGCCTTTCTTACTGCCACAGCCTCTTCAGAACTTCTGGTGGACGATTTGAAGAAGGTGTTCTTCTTTTAAGGCGCAAACCTAGGCACAACAACTAGCGCCGCCAATGGAAAAAAAAACATATCTTCTTTTTGGATGCGATTTTTTGCTAAAAACTAGGCTTAACAATTTTTAGGACCTAAGGTTTAGATTCCAGATCCTAGAACCTAAGAATAATACCCGCCGTCGCCAAAAGAAGCTAATTTTGGCGGCGGCGGGTTTTTATTCGTAGACCGTGTTAGTTGTGCCTAGGTTATCACCTTAGATAACCCGAAAACCTTCACACATTCATGCCTCGTGAAGCCCCGTGAAAGGGCGCAAACCTTCACGAGACTAGTAGGTATGGATGGGCTTTGCATCTTGTTGCCAGGGTAATAGTTCACGGTATGAATGTGAACCTTTAGGCCTTTCTGTAGGCACTTGTAGCGACAAAACTGTAATCGATCGCTTCCCCGCGTTCTCGATTAAAGTTCCTGCATAATCGATGGCCGCGAACAATTTGCTTTCGGAATCGGCCGCTTTACCGTTACTTCGGTGCTGGAGATTTTAAACTTCGAACGTCGAACTGTGGGAAGAGATTGGTGCGCCACGTGATGGGACAAGCCCAGAATGAGGGTTGTTCCGCATTCATGCTTCGAATATTTTTTCCGGTTTAATTTGTAAAAACGCGTGTTTTTACATATTTATTTTTTGTTTTCACTTTCCGAGTTATTCCGCATTCATGCTACATGTGACTACAGTCGATAAAAATGGACTGTAGTGACATAAAATGTTATTAAATTGGTGAATGGGAGTTTATTTCCTGGACCAAGTTTAGCAGACATTCGGACGACTTAGTTTTTTTAACAGCACGTTTTACTTAAAAACTCGCCAACAGATTTCGATGAAGTACACACGACACGACGTAACCGAGTAGAGTGCTAGCCTGTAAAGATCGACGTGCTGTCGTGGTACTACGAAATGGGCTATTCTTAATTTAGGCGTTTTGAGGTGGTTGGACCTCAATCTTGAAAATAATAGCTTTATTTGATAGAGGACTGTTACAGCTCAATATTTATATATACGGTCAAGCTTAACAGCTACCAGGAAGCTGAAAACCACTGAAAAAATAAACACCCATGTCTGTGAAAGTGTGTGTGAAAAGTACTAGAAAAATCATGATTATTTACACCCTCGTCTGCGACAGTCAGTCCACGTCCGTGATTTTATGAAAATTATTCACGACAATTTCCTCCCCTGCGTAAAAAAAAAAGTTAATTAAATAATTAAAACACGGTACGTGCCCTTAATTCACAAACGTGGAAAAAAAAACCATGTCCTTGAGTTTTTTTTTTAAGTCACGTCTGTGAAATTTTGCAGCCATGCCGACAAAAAATAACCTTAAAATCACGCTATGAATATGATATCAAAACTACAGCATATTGAGACCATTTAGCAAGAAATATCAGAAAATCTATAGTAAAAACATTGCCCACAAACTTGGCATATTACCCATGTGTATGGAGTGATATGCTTAACAGTATTCGCAAAGAAATAACTTAAATTCCATAACTTTGTTTTGGAGCCGTCTCCGCTCTTGCGCCGCGAACTATGCAAATGCCCGATCTTTTTTTTATGTTACAGTGTTGCCACTTCACAAAACATTATGTGATTCAGAGATATGAATGAAAATGTAACACACCACGTTTGTGAAACTTAATTTTTTCACACGACTAAGACCTCTATTAAATCATTGTGTAAAGTCGTATTTTTCTATAACTTGGTAATTATCGCTTGAGAACTAATGAACTATCGGGTAGTTATTTTATATTTAGTATATGTACAATAGTTTATTAATTAAAAAAATTACAATACGAAAAATAGGTTTTTCACACACACGTTTTGTGAAATTTTGACACTTTGATATTTTTTATTTTTTATAAAATATTAAATAAAGCTGCAATTAATGCTTGCTGTGATTTATTATAAAAAAATACATTCGACGAAAAATCTACGAAATTATATCTCTAAGGCAAACTTAACAATCAAGTTGTCACGCTTTTTTTTTGTAATTGAGAAAGGCCCAAATATCCGCTTCGGTTAGGTAAAATTAAATCATCTCATTGAGGAGTATCTTCCATAATTTATATTATTAGTACCGGTGCCGTTTCATTCATATTTTTATGATTTGATTTCGGTAACCTTGAGACTGTTGTCTTTACAGATAGTGAAAATAATTTGCTTAGATGTCTCAAATTTTATCAATCGTATGGATGTTACATAAGTTTAGATATTATTTTGCGATTAGGAAGGTAACGTATCATACTTGAAATGTCTTTTGTCTGGTTAGTAAAAGTATAAAGTAAAGTATAATTCTCTCATATTTTTTTGTAATTTGGTTTAATTGAAGCAAATAAAGTTTTTGTATTTTTAGATTCCCTGAAGTGATATTTACCTATCTATATTTAAGGGTGGACGATAGCAACGTTGCGGGAAATTCAAAATTTTCAGTTTTTTACATTTTGTAGCTAAACTAAGCTACTTTTGTTCAGCGATTTTTCGTTCGCGGCAATAAACCAGCATTCTTTTCATTATTGTAAACAACAGAACAACAATAATTCAGCCGATTATGTGTTCTGGTCTACGAAGCAGTGGTACTGCCCAAAAAACTTTTCGTAGACCAGAACACATAATCGGCTGAATTATTGTTGTTCTGTTGTTTATAATAATGAAAAGAATACTATGTTATTGCCGCGAATGAAAAATCGCTGAACAAAAATAGCTCAGTTTAGCTACAAAATGTAAAAAACTATGAAAATTATGAATTTCCCGCCACGCTGCTATCTTCCAGCCTTAAATACGTAATATTTCCTTCATCAATGTATCTAAGACTTTACGAGGTAATTTTCAACTTATTTCTAAAATTTTTTCGTTATGTAACGTAATATTTCCTTCATCAATGTACCTAGTTAGGAATTTACGATGTATTTTTCAACAAACGTAGGTACCTATATTTATTAAAATTTTCGCGTTAGGTATAGGTACCTATAAGTATTTTAAAAGAAAGCCGTTTCTTACCATTGACATAATGTGACAAGACTCCAAGGCCAACCACTATTAACATAACAATTTAAAAAAACTCCCATTATGCAGCCTCACCTCAAATTAGCCATTGCAACTTGTGAAAAATATGAGTTTAATCCTTTTAAAACTGTCATTCAGGTAGCGGATGATTTAACACATCCCATTGTTTGATTTAAATTCATAGGAGAGTCATTTTAGAGACCCCTTTATACAATATTCATTGCGGGGCCCCTTTTAGAGATTTCACACCTTGCTAGTTTTTTTGCTGCCAACATTACTTACTAGGCTTGTCTATTTCCCCCTTATATTTGCTAAATGGATTTTTGTAGGCAATGTCAAGGTTAAAAAGTGGTAGATACTCTCACGGTGTTCTTTATTCAGCTGTTCTTTTGTAAAAATGTATGAGTATGCTATCGGTGTTGAATTTATTGTCATCGATGCAAAAATTTCAAAGTTCAAGGCTATGTATTAGGTGAGTACTTCTCTGTATTAGGTACTTTACGCTTGCATTGCAAAAGGCGTGCGTGAGCTGAAGAACTTTTTTTTTATGCCAGCAGCAAGTACCTAGATTTTTTTTCTTTTTTGCGAACTCTACATCTTTATTTTCAGGGCAGGAATTATTAACAGAGCATAATTTTAACGACGCTCGAAAATGCTTTCAGCAATTCGGAATGCAGTAAAAGTGAAATTTAGGTCTCCACCGTGGCAACGGAAATCTGCGGTCAGTCGAAAATATATCTAAGCCCTTGCCCAGTAGAGTTATTTTAGATAATATTCGCCACAATACTAAAGCAGACACAAAACGCATAGCGAGACCGCTGAGCATTAATTTTATAAATAACTCCTCATCTTGTAGCACAAAACAAAATATCAAAATGCACAGAGCGAAAACCACTTCAACTCAACTACACTTTTGAATCTAAAACGCCACCTTGAGCTACAAACTTCACATCAAAACAAAAAGGCGCGAAACGAAACTACACTTTTCAAACAATCGACAGAAAAAAGAAAACTGTCAAAAGGAACTTTTTCTTTTGTTTTGTTTTTTTCAAAACACAGAACGCATTCGCAACTTTTTTTTCATAAATAAAATCACAAGCACGATTTTAGAACGCACCGGGCGTGAGGCGTACGGACTCCTTTCTCGGCGGACTCGAAAACTGAACTGAGCGCGCTTGGCGCTCGAATTTGTTTCGGAACGCAACACACCTATGCGCGGGATCGCTATCGCATCTCTAGCCCTCGTAACGATAGGGACTTGCGTCTGTGTGCGTTCACGCGAATTAGTGTGGGGTCGTTGTACTTATCGATGTGCTGTTTAGGATATCGATAAAAAAAGTAAAGCTTATTAGTACATGGGTAAATGATGGATCAGACATGTTTTTATAAGCTTGAGTGTTGTTTTCAAGGTTAATTTTTTAGTTGGTCGTTAGACAAAATTTTAAAGTAACAATCCATTTATCATCGACTTATTATCATGATGAATGTTTTTTCGCACATTACGACTCATGTCTCGTCATGATACAAAATAAGGTGACACTGCCTGTGTGCGGTGATAAGATTGTTGACAAAAGTGGTAGATCCCTACTACCACCTTTCTAGTGGGTAAAAGTTATCGTGATGTGGTTTATTCTTGGTTGTAATAGGTGATAAAGCTTTCGTAATAGTTATAATAAGGTACAGCGGACAGCAGAGATCCACCTCTACATTTCTGTTACATCGTCGTCCGTATCCAGGGGCCTTAGCCTGTAACGCAATGGCGTGTCGATGGCGTTGGCGTTCCAGCAGAAGGACAAAACCGGGGTTTCCTCGTGAACTAATATTCTAGAATAAGAATCAGAATATTCTTTGCTTTACTACAAAAACATTAAAAGGACCGACAGCATTAATAAATCGTAATTGAAGCCGTGAACTGGGAGCCTATTTTGACATCATTGTGTTACAGGCTAAGGCCCCAGGTATACGACGTTAAACGTGCTCAATGGCCCGTTTTCAACTGACAGTTATGAGCTGAATTCAAAGCCCTTGGTAGATGACGCTCATAGGCTTGGCCATACAAGAACCGGGATGTGGCTCTCAAAGGATAGTGGGCGAATGTGGTCCAAGATCCTGTAAGGATGAGGCATATGCCAAATGTAAGAGCACAATGAGCACAACAATTGTCTAGAAGAGCTCATCGAAATCGGTCCCGGTGATTTCGAGTAATCGGCGTTTTTATCGATTCGAGTTATTTCGGGTAATTACAAGTTTTTTTTACTATGGAAGGTCCTGCAAGGATAAGCGGTATGTCAAATGAAAGAGCATAGTGTAGTCACCGATTGCACCGAAGCTCATCGAAATCGGTCCCGGTGCCCATAGTTTTTTAATCGATTCAAGTTTTTTCGATTAAAGACAGATTTTTTTTTCTCCGAGATCCTGCAAGGATGAGGCATATGCCAAATGAAAGAGCACAATGAGCACAACAATTGTCTAGAAGAGCTCATCGAAATCGGTCCCGGTGATTTCGAGTAATCGGCGTTTTTATCGATTCGAGTTATTTCGGGTAATTACAAGTTTTTTTACTATGGAAGGTCCTGCAAGGATAAGCGGTATGTCAAATGAAAGAGCATAGTGTAGTCACCGATTGCACCGAAGCTCATCGAAATCGGTCCCGGTGCCCATAGTTTTTTAATCGATTCAAGTTTTTTCGATTAAAGACAGATATTTTTTTTCTCCGAGATCCTGCAAGGATGAGGCATATGCCAAATGAAAGAACACAATGAGCACAACAATTGTCTAGAAGAGCTCATCGAAATCGGTCCCGGTGATTTCGAGTAATCGGCGTTTTTATCGATTCGAGTTATTTCGGGTAATTACAAGTTTTTTTTACTATGGAAGGTCCTGCAAGGATAAGCGGTGTGTCAAATGAAAGAGCACAGTGTAGTCACCGATTGCACCGAAGCTCATCGAAATCGGTCCCGGTGCCCATAGTTTTTTAATCGATTCAAGTTTTTTCGATTAATGACAGATATTTTTTTTCTCCGAGATCCTGCAAGGATGAGGCATATGCCAAATGAAAAAGCACAATGAGCACAACAATTGTCTAGAAGAGCTTATCGAAATCGGTCCCGGTGATTTCGAGTAATCGGCGTTTTTATCGATTCGAGTTATTTCGGGTAAAAACAAGTTTTTTTTACTATGGAAGGTCCTCCAAGGATAAGCGGTATGTCAAATGAAAGAGCATAGTGTAGTCACCGATTGCACCGAAGCTCATCGAAATCGGTCCCGGTGCCCATAGTTTTTTAAACGATTCAAGTTTTTTCGATTAAAGACAGATATTTTTTTTCTCCGAGATCCTGCAAGGATGAGGCATATGCCAAACGAAAGAGCACAATGAGCACAACAATTGTCTAGAAGAGCTCATCGAAATCGGTCCCGGTGATTTCAAGTAATCGGCGTTTTTATCGATTCGAGTTATTTCGGGTAATTACAAGCTTTTTTTACTATGGAAGGTCCTGCAAGGATAAGCGGTATGTCAAATGAAAGAGCATAGTGTAGTCACCGATTGCACCGAAGCTCATCGAAATCGGTCCCGGTGCCCATAGTTTTTTAATCGATTCAAGTTTTTTCGATTAAAGACAGATATTTTTTTC